>CM062820.1:442941574-443325012 GCA_031772625.1 Pinus tabuliformis | reverse complement strand
TATCTATATATATATATATATATATGATGATAGCATGGATCTTAAGCCCTAAGAAAATAGATTTATCAATAAATTTGAATTGAGAATTTAGGAATTCCATTGAGCTTTCAAAGTCTTAAAATACACATTTCCAGTACCCCTTATGCAAAATTTTCTACAATAGCCATTTGTACCCTAGTGGAATTAGGCAAAAATCTATCCTAGGTGGTGGATTGGATCATGTTGGATTGATGAAGGAATATTCTAGCCAATGGCATATGGGTTTTAAATTTTCTAATTCATATTATATTCTTCATCTATTTTCTCTTAAGCATAATGCTTCAAATTTTTTTGGAGAAATTTAAAGAGACCGACTGAAAAAACAATAACACAAAATTTTCAAAACCAAAAAAAATTCAAAAAAACCACTATCTTAGTTTACTATTCATGTAATAGTTGATTAGTCAATAGCATAACCCTTTAGAAATGATGTAATTAATGGAAAGTTGTGGATATAGAGTTTACTGAAGTTACATTTTCTACATAAATAACCATAAAACCATGAATATTAATGGAGGATGTCATTCGTGAATTTTTCCTACGAAACCAAAAGAGAGTATATTAGAGAAATTGAAATTCTATGGGAGATTGAAAAATAGTTCCATGAGCGAAACACATGTGTGAAACCATTTCCATAAAACCCTAATTTTATGAGGTGCAAGGAAATTAGTTTAAATAACAACCTTGTTTTAGAAATTAAGGCAAATCACTTACAAAAATTATGGACTGTAAATGTCAAGGTTAATTGATTGTTTGGTCATTATATAAGGATGGGAAGTCTTGCTTCTATGAATTTATTCTTTATTTTATGGGGACCTAATGGTAAAAAATATAAAAAAACTAACTTAATATTTTGGATAATCATCCTTAGTTACTGTTTGGATAAAAATTCAACACCCAATGTTTCGAACCCTCAAATTTTCAACTTTTCAGAAAAAATTCTTCCCTAAAATTTTATATGCATTAATGAAGACTATAAATGAATTCCAAGGGTAATACAAAAGAGAAAAGGTGTTGTAGAAAAGGTTAGACTTCAAGAAAAAAATGAAAGCATTGGAGGTTGATTCAATGAACTTAAAGACAACCCCACCCACATGGCTGCTAAAAATTAAAAAATAAAAGATATTTTTCTCCAACAATTAGATACAAAAATTGTAATAACGTGAGTGTAATTTTTAAATCCCAAGACCAAAATTATTATAGTTCCCAAAAATTAAACAAAAAATTCAAGAGGGAAAGGAGAGCATGCTCTAGGTGTTGGAATGTAAAGCAAATACACAAGCCTAGTATGAAAACTTAAAAAATGGAAAGAAGATTATTGAATACTTAAATGTGGGTTTTTCTCTGCAAATTAATCTCAATACCATGATATAAGGGTCACTGAAATAAAGAGCCCATTTTAAACCAAATGAGAGGGGAGAAATGGCTACCATAAATCCTTGTCCTTGAAAATTGGGGTAAATGGAAATTAGTAGCTCCTAATTTCAGGAGCTATTTTATTTTTTCCAAGTCTCCCTTAAAATAAGGCAGTGATAACCTCCATACCTAAGTTTCTTATAAAATAATTTTGTGCCTACTATTAATAGTTCACTATGATACAAACAAGTATTTCAGTCAAAATTTGAAACCATTTAATTTCATGCAAGGGCTAAATTTCACTGCTAAAATTTTCCACTAAGATTATTTTTTGTTGAAATATGCATGTAAACAAATATTATTATAAATAATCACAATATAACTTGTAATAAAATTATAATTTAGTTAATTTTTATGTTTCTTTTAATCTATAAAATGTGATAGGTATAATGGGGTACTCGTTTCATGATTATCATGGATTGGATTTTATTTGCACTTTGATCCATTAATTTATATGGATCCATTTAATTTATATGGCTTCCCTAGTTTGTTAATTTAATGTTAATATTTTATTTTAACTTAAATTGATTATAAATTCCAAAATAGATATGCCTACAATTATGCTAATTGGAAGAATAGATCTTCCATAGTTATAATTTAGTTATTAAGTTGATGACATATATTTAAACCCCGTGGAATCTATTTGAACATTCATAGTCATATTGACATATTTAACTGCTTAACTTTTCCACTAAGATTTTTTGTTGTTGTTGTTGAAATATGCATGCAAAAAAATATTTTTATAAATAATCACAATATAATTTTAAATAAAGTTATAATTTAATTAATGTCTATTTTTTTTTAATCTATGAAATGTAATAGGAATAAAGGAGTAACCATTTTGATGGTTATCATGTATTGAAATTTATTTGCCCTTCGATTCATTTAATTTATGTAGCTTTCCTAGTTTGTCGTAATGACTTTTACTGATATTATGCAAATATTGAATGCATTCCATTTTTTTTAGAAGTATAATTTAAAGGATACAAATAAAAATATAATGAAACCATTAAACATATAATGTTTCATTATACTCATTAATAATGAAAGCCCCCCTTTGAATGAAGGTGAGATGTGCAAGACACCTTCCAAGTGATTTGGAAGAGAATAATATTATAACATAAAAATATAATTTTTTGATGGTTATTGATAAATTAATAAATATATTTTAGGAAAACAATAAAATATAATAAAATAGATATACAATCAATGGAAAAGATAATAATTTTCATTAACAAGGAGATAATTGTTCAATAATACACATTGTTCAGGATAGGTAACACCTACATCACCTCCTATTGCAACTCTTCTACTAAAAATGATCATATTTTTATTATATATGTACAATGACAAATTCCTTAGTTCTACCTATGATCAAAATAGGCCATGAAGGTTAAATAAACTTGGACAATGACCATCCATATGAGATATTCTAATGAAAGCCTTTCTCGCCTTCTAAAATTATTGTTCTTAAATTCCAATTTTAAATTTTCACTCTATTCTCCACTAGTGGAAATGAAAGCTAAAATCTCGTGAATCTAGAATAGATCTCTTCACATACATAATATCCTACTATTAAATGATAATTAATATCTTGGCCAAGAATATGAAGCATTTTTTAAGAATAAAAGATTGTGTTTATTTATTTTATTTTATTAGTCCCTAAACATTTATAGTTCTCGTTTTATTGTTTAAGGAACCTTTGTTTGGAATGGTTGGTTTCATCATTATCATATTGTGTTTAAAGTTAACGTTGTTTCTTTAATAAGATTATGTTTCTTTTTATATTATTGAAAACATAGGATTTAAATCATATATGGATTGTTTTAATTGGTAATCTTTGTGTAATTATTCTTTTTTTATATAAGAAGCCTTATTTCTTTTTTTAGGTTTACTTGAGAAACATAGGATATTAGGAATCATATATGGATTTGTTTATTATTTGGGTATTCCACATCTTTTGTGTAATTATTATTAATTTTTTATATATCTAATGGTTTACGGAAAAAATTTAATTTCCAGTTCACTTTCTGGCATAACCTAAGATTCTTCACTTTTTAGAGAATCCATTGTTTATCTTGTATTTTATTTCAAAATATTTATTAGGAAACAGAAATATGTTCTACTTGGCTATTTGTATGGAAAAATGACCAATGTTATAGCTTTCTATGTGTTCATTGTAGGGGATCTATTGTCATGGAAACAATATCCCTTTAATCAAATTATACTTTTGAGTGAAAGGCTAAAGGAGAAATACATGTAATTAGAGGAGGATGAGAGACTGTTTAGTGTATTGTCATTTTTGAAGTTAAAATCCTTTGATGATACTTGTTTTGTAACATGTTATACTAAGTAATGAACATTTTTCTTTGTGGGCTGTATTTTTGAATTCGAAAATTGTGGCTTTAAATGAGTTTCTGTTAATTTATTTTTTTATCATATGGGAAATTAACTTTCATTACATATTTTGTCTTTAGGTCAATCTCGTTGAGCATTTTGTGTAATTTCAATTCAAAAAAATGTGTATTGATTAACAATTATTAGAGTTTTGGTTGAAGAAGAAAACA
Organism: Pinus tabuliformis; assembly: GCA_031772625.1. Classification (NCBI taxonomy): domain Eukaryota; kingdom Viridiplantae; phylum Streptophyta; class Pinopsida; order Pinales; family Pinaceae; genus Pinus; species Pinus tabuliformis. Next base: position 443,320,990 of record CM062820.1, on the reverse strand, counting down.
AAATAGTTACTATAATAGTTACACATCAAGGAGTTGAAAAACTTATAGATGGTGATGAACCACCAAATCCTAAATATGTTGGTTTATTTCAAGCGAAGTAATTGGATAGCTATTTTTCTATTGGAGAATCAATCCATAAGAAGGAAAAATAACTTGATGTAAATATTCAATGAAGGGTTCACCAACAACTTACATGATTTTATAATCAATTGAGTGATTCACTAATATTTTACAAGATTTTACAATTCATTGAAAGAACCACCAATATTTTACAACATTTTATATTTTAGTAAAATATTCCAAAAAAATGATATATACTACACAATGACCATTGGTTACTAGTAGAAAGGAAAACAAGAAATAACATGAATATAAGGAACATAGGAATAGAAGAGAAACAATGTAGCAAAGAACCAACAAAGTGTCACTTTATATTTAATTTTCAAAACCAATTTAGCCTATTTAACTTAGACTGTTGACTCGACTAGAGAGTTGATCGAATTTATAATATCAATTCTTGAATTATTTTGGATGGTCAACTAACATGACTAGCCCCTCTAACATCTGCCCTACCCTTAATTCTTTCTTTGTGACAAGGAAGGGAAGATTTGAAGTCTTAGAAAATTTGTACAAAATTTCACACACCATAAATTAAAAAATGTAAATTCTTAAAATGAAATAAAAGTTCGTCCATAAGGGTGGTTTGCTAATTAGAAAATCTAGTTTCATGGTCAGTGAGACCCTTTTGAATTACATCTGCAATATTTAAAATGTTAATTCCTCTTATTTTCCCTTCCCTAGGTGACCTATTGGAACATTCAACTTCAAATTCCTGAGCGTGATGTTGTTCGGAAGAGAGACCACATCCTAAAATCTTGCATCAAAGAAATTGAATTTATGTTGTCAGAAAGATGACCGAGATGATTATCCTATTGCAGGTGTTGGTGTTGAAGTCATATGGAATGTTGTTTGATAAGTTGTTGGTGCAAGAAATTGAAGATGTTGATCAAATATATACCATTTTCATACAAGTATACTTTCATGGGCATCAAATTATATGAAATATTTCAAATATTGTACCTTGTTGGCTAGTGATATGTACCCTGACAATTGTTGATGAAGTACTAATTGATGTTCTAATTGTTGCACTTTATTAACAATTCCATTAAAATAATTAATGGCATTGGAAGATTATACTTTTACTCTCTTCCCTTCTCTAAACCACTATCTCTCCTCCTATTGTAGTTGGGATTAATATTTTTCTCCCATAAAACCTAATTCTCATGGGTAGACCTTTCTTGAGGTTGAGCTACTTTTCGGGAGAAACAATTCTCAAATTAGAAATTATTTAGTTTATATCTGATTGCACGTGGATGATAAATATATTGGGAAAATATTAAAAATATTAGGCTCTGTGATATAATTTTTTTTCTATCTCTTCCTGTTCTTGGAAAAATTCTTGGTGAGCCTTTTCAATTTGAGTGGATATATTTTCACTCCCTTGAACTATCACTTTATCTTGAAATTTATTTACATGAGAAATTATTTTCTCACTCTGGTCGACCAATTGTTGTACAAAATATTATATTGCAATAAGTGGATATTCAATTCTTCTTGGATTATTGATATTAAGTTTTTCTATTTACTCGTTCTAACATTCTAACTAAATATCCCTTTGTTATTGTTGTCTTTGCTAAATCTTGCTACTATCCAACACCCTTCTTTAAAAAATTTTCTTGGTTGATCTCATAAAATTTTCTAGGGCTTCAAATATTTGTGTATCTCAAGCATGCCTTAAGTCAACTTTTTTACTAGGTGTTTCTTTTACCCTTTCTTTATTTATGGAGCTCAAGTGTTGGGTGTAGTTGACTCTACTAGAGGAACTTGTTCGCTAGTTGTAGGTGAGGTTGAGGTAATGTCTATTTGTAAATTAATTTTTGCTAGAATTTCCTTTAATATATATTATGACATAGTATTCTTGTATGGGACCTTTTGAATATCAATCTGCTTGGTAATTCAATATGATATCTAACACTTTTTTTCTTTATTTTTTGTTGCATTCACTCAACTCTCATCAGTTCTATGTCTCTTTCGAACTTCCATTTATAACATTTTAAAGAGTGTTTTGTAACTTTTATTTAAGTTTATATTAAAAACATTTACTAAAGTGTTATAAACCCTAAACCCTAAACACTAAAGCCTAAGAATTTTATAGCATTTTAAAAACTATTTGTAACTTTTATTTAAGTGCTTATTAAAATAATTTACTAAAATTTTATAAACCCTAAACCCCAAACCCTAATCCCTAAACCATAAACCCTATTCTATGAGTATCTATAATAAGGGAAGACCACACCTGGGTATGTGAGTGTAGGAGGGAGAAAATTGTGGTACATGAGATGCCTCGACCTTTGTTTTTCCATCCTTCTTCATAAACCTATTTCCTTTTATTTATTTTTCTTCATAACTCCTTGAGGCTCCATGGGATGAATGCATTATGTGTAATATGTAGTAGTGGATACCCCCCCAAGGTGGGGTGGTTCATCCCTAAACCATAAACCCTTAACCGAAAACCCCAAACACTAATCCATAAGCCCTAAACCCCAAATACTAAATATTAAACCCTAAGAATTTTATAACATTTTAAAAATTGTTTTGTAACTTTTATTTAAGTGTTTATTAAAACAATTACTAAGGTTTTATAAACCCAAAACCATGACCCCTAAACCGAAAACCTTAAAACTTAAAACCTAAGCATTTTATAAAGTTTTAATAACCCTAAACTGTAAACCCTAATCCCTAAAGCCTAAACTACAAATGCCTAACCCTAAACCCTAAACCCTCAACCATCAACCTTAAACCTTAAACCCTAAACGTTATATCCTAAACCCTATACCCTAATCATTTTAGAACATTTTAAAAAGTCTTTTGTATCTTTTATTTAAGTATTTATTAAAATATTTTATGAAAGTGTAATAAACCCTAAACCCTTAACTCTAAACCATAAACACTAAGCATTTTATAACATTTTAAAAAGTAGTCCATAACTTTTATTTAAGTGTTTATTAAAAGCATTTAATCAAGTGTTATAAACCCTAAACCCTAAAATCTAAACCCGAAACCAAAACCCTAAACCCTAAAGCGTAAACCCTAAATCCTAAGCATTTTATAACATTTTAAAAACCATTTTGTAACTTTTATTTAGGTGTTTACTAAAAGAATTTACAAAAGTCTTATAAACCCTAACACCTAAACCCTAAACCTAAAACCCAAAATCAAAAACCCAAAACCCTAAGCCCTATGCATTTTATAATAATTTAAAAAGCATTTTGGAACTTTTATTTAATTCTTTATTAAAATAATTTACTAAGGTCTTATAAAACCTAAACCCTAAATCCCAAAGGCCAAACCATAAACACTAAACCCTAAGCATTTTATATCATTTTAAAAAGAATTTTGTAACTTTTATTTAAGCCTTGATTAAAACCATTTAGTAAAGTCTTATAAACCATAAATCCTAAATGCTAAACCACCCTAAACCCTAAACCCTAATCATTTTATAACATTTTAAAAATCATTTTGTGATTTTATTATAGTGTTTATTAAAATAATTTACTAAAGTGTTATAAACCCTAAACTATAAGCATCTTATAACATTTAAAAAAGTGTTTTGTAACTTTTATTTAAGTGTTCATTAAAATCATTTACTGAACCCTTATAAACCCTAAACCTTAAACCCTTAATCCCAAACCCTAAACTCTAAGTATTTTATAACATTTTAAAAAGAGTTTTTTAACTTTTATTTAAGTGTTTATTAAAAGAATTTACTAAATCACTATAAACCCTAAATCCTAAAACATGAACCCTAAACCCCAAACCCAAACCCTAAGTACTAATCATTTTATAACATTTTAAAAAGCATTTTGTAACTTTCATTTAAGTGTTTATTAGAAACATTTTCTAAAGTGTGATAAACCCTAAACTCTAAACCCTAAAACCTAAACCCAAAATCCTAAACCATAAACACTAAGTATTTTATAACATTTTCAAAAGAGTTTTGTAACTTTTATCTAACTTTTTATTGAAATAATTTACTAAATTGTTATAAACCCTAAAACCTAAGCCCTGAACCATAAACCCCAAACCCTATACCCTAAACCTTAATAATTTTATAACATTTCAAAAATCGTTTTGTAGCTTTTATTTAAGTGTTTATTAAAATAATTTACTAAAGTGTTATAAAACCTAAACCCTAAGCCCCGAACACTACACCTGAAACCCTAAAACCTAAACCCTATGTATTTTATAACATTTTAAAAAGCGTTTTCTAAATTTTATTTAGGTGCTTATTAAAATCATTTACTAAAGTGTTATAAACCCTAAAACGTAAACCCTAAGAATTTTACAACATTTTAAAAGGTGTTTCGTAACATTTATTTAAGTGTTTATTAAAAGCCTTTACAAAAGTGTTATAAACCTTAAACCATAAACCAAAAACCCTAAACCCTAAACCCCCAAACCCTAAAACATAAACCATAGTCATTTTATAACATTTTAAAAATAATTTAAACTTTTATTTAAGTGTTTATTAAAAGAATTTACTAAAGTGTTATAAATCGTAAACCCTAAACCCTAAACCCTAAACCCGTCGATTCCACGCCAATCGGGATATTGGCGCTCTGGCGTGAGTATTAAACTAGGATCCACGCCACTAGCGTGTGTGTTCCAAAATAAAACGCGCCAACCCGATCTCTGTCAGAAATTGGCGCGACTGTCTCTGCCGAAACCGTGCCAATCACCAAAACTCCACCTTCAGCAGCTCTGTCACACGCACCAACTCCACAACCAGAGACCTGTAGGTTATGGGCTCTCCACGCTTCTGCTGTGCTGCTCTGATACCAATTGTTAGACCAAACAATGCGCAGCGGAAATAAAAATAAACAAACAGACACAACACATTAAACAATCACAAAACCATAACACATAGATTTAACGTGGTTCACCCAACCAATCTGGGCTACGTCCACCAGAACAGAGGCATCGACAATCTTATTATTCAACAGGAGATTACAACAATTTTAATTCTTCACACATACTCTGAGCTCACCCTATTTTCTCTACATTCTCTACATACACACTCAATCCTCTACGGGATTACATTTCCTATAGCTGGAGTATAAAACTGAATCATAAATTCCCTCACAACAAATATAGGATGCATTAACTCCTCCTCAAAAAATACTGGAGCCAATATAGAAAATAATCCTATTGTTGTCACATACATGAGATTTTTTCCAAAAATTAATTAACAGAAAAATCTCAACAAGGTGCATTGAGGGTGGATTGAACACACAGCCTTCGTATATTTAGTCTGACGCTCTCCCAACAAAGATACAGACTGCGATGCTCTACCACAAAGATATAGAGGAGTGTGGATCGAACATATGACCTTCATATATTCAATGTGATGCTATCCCAATAAAGATAGAGATGCAACAACATTGTGGATCGAACATACGACCTGTGTCACGATCTCTCTCTATGTCAGGCTCTCTCAGGAGAGAGGAGAGTAGATGGAACACACAACCATCATATATTCAGCCTGACATTCTCCCAACAAAGATACAGAAGCAACAACATCGTTGATCGAACACATGACCCTCTCCCAACAAAGATACAAATACAGAGGCAATAACATTGTCGATTGAAGACACGACCTTCATATATTCAGTCTGACTTATGGTCGAACATCCTCATATAATATTTATTGAAATAATTGTGCACATCTTACAATTGGGAGAGATTGCTATTTTGAAATCCGCCTTGAACAATGAGGAAATGGCTATGAAGTAAACTGCTCAGATTCAAATTCCTCTATCAGCGCTTAACTAAATGCTAGGGTTGAAGAGATTACGATTGTGAAATCCGCACGACTCGAATTCTTTTACTAGCTCTTAACTAAACGTGAGGGTTGAGTTCAAGAAATACCGCTTGGAAACCGCTCGAATTCTTCTACCAGCTCTTAACTAAAGGTTAGGTTGAGTTCAAGAAATGCTAATTACAACAACCCAAAAAATCAAAATGTTATTCAAAAAAGCAAAGAGTTACTCAAAAAACCTAAAAGTTACCAAATTTTAGAATGCAGAATATTAATTATATTCGTGAAATCTCCACAAACAAAAAGAAAGGTAACCTTAAAAAAAATAAAAGTTACCTAAATTTAGAATGTAGAATATTAATTATATTCGTGAAATCTCCACAAACAAAAGAAAGGTAACTTTTAAAAAAATAAAAAAAATTAGAAAGAACATTTAATTTCTTTTGAGGTAAGAGATCTTCAATTTTAAAGTTAGAAAGACGGAATGGTTAATGACAAAGCAAAAAACTAAAAGTTAAAATTTAAAATAACATAAAAGATAGAACAAATTTCTACCTAAATTGTATCTTGAAATTGACATATAGTAACCTTGTTATAATAGATAATTTAGAACACACCTTAAATGTGGAGGAACAATAAATTCATTCAAATCTACTTGACATATAACCCTATAAACTAGTTGTGTATACAACCCTTTGTTCTCAATAACATTATGATGTTTTTGAATATGGATAGTATACTTTAGTAAGAGTATTTATTTTTTTTGACATGTTTATATTTTGGTGTATGTTGTCAATGGAGATACTTTGTTCTCCAACTTTAATTTGAATATGACAACCAAATTTATCTAGATAAAGAGTTTAGTTGGTAACAATTAGTTAAACTTTGAATTGAATATGTATTAGAAAAACAATTTACATGACTGTTAGCATACTTTTGTGTGAGATTTCGTAGGATAAAACAAAGGTGACTACTCCAATATAACTAAAAAAGTATCAAAAGCTTACAAAATCGAAGAAAATTGAAATGAACATAATTTTTTTGTACTTCAAATTATATTCTTGTTTCAATAATTATAATGCTTAATATGGACCAACTAATCTCCAAAATTTGTTGTTCACAATAACTACTATGGAGGTGTGAATCACTTGTTTTTTTGTCTAACCTAGAAATGATTACTTATCTTCAATTTATTCCTCGACATATCCATATTGAAACAATCCTTGCAATTATCATTATGTTTCCTACCAAATCCTATTTCAAATATAGAATATAAAATGTTGTGCCCAATATTTTTATGCATGATATTCTCTATACATATAGACTAATTCTTAAAATGTTATAATAATTAGTTACGCTAATTAATAAAAATATAATATATTATATATTCAGAGTTGTTTTCAACTAGGATTAAGACTTTGGATTGACACGATATTAATTATCAATAGGATTATAATAATAAATTATATTAGTTAATATAAATATAGAATATGCCATTTTGTATTTAGAAAATCTAATTTATAATTTAATATTATTGTATTATGAATCACCCTTAACGATGCAAAGGAATATTGAAGGAATATAATATTTCAGAGGGACCACCATGAAAAATAAAACACTAAATATAAATAATATTATTTCTAATAAAATAAATATTATATAAATATTGTTTGAAAAAAAAAGGTACAGTCTTATAAAGGAATTGGCCTTTTCATTAGAATCCATTAGTACAATTTCAAGAAATATTGTGATCTTTCATTGTTTCAAATTAGCTAGAAACAATTCTGTGAAAAAGGCCACTTTTCTATCAGTTAGACTACGAGAGAAAGAAAGAAAAGAAAACCTCTATTATCAATTTTTCAAAGAAATTTTTTTTGTGTTTCCAATTTTTTCTAACTTTAGTGGTAATTGCTAATTGAATATTCTATCCATACCTACTTTGACATGATAAAATAGAGTAGAAATGATTTTTATATGTTATTGCTTATATGCTTTTCCATTGTCCTCTTTATAAACACCATCATCCATGCACATTACCAAGTTTTGTAGTGACTAAATCAGAGCACCAATGGATTCCGTGGAATGATTTTCAATTTAGGCACTCGATTGGGCTTTTGAGGTCTTAAAATACACATTTCCGGCACCCCTTATGTAAAATTTTCTGCAAGAGCTTTTTGTACTCTAGTGAAATTAGGGAAAAAATTGTCCTCGTGTGGTGGATTGGATCATGTTGGATTGGTGAAGGAATATTCTATGCAATGGCATATCAGTTTGAAATTTTGTAATTCATATGATATTTACTTAAATTTTTTTAGACAAATTTAAAAAGTCCGAATGAAAAAATACTAACACAAAATTTTCAAAACTAAAAAAAATTCAAAAAATAGCACTATATTAGTTTAATATTCATGTAATAGTTGACAAAAAAACTTCAGCGAACACATCTTCTGCAAAATCCAATTGAAATATTACTTCATAAACATTAAAGAATAATAAAAAATATATTTTTTCCTAAATAAATATATATAAATAATCAACAAAATCTTCTCGAGTATCAACCCAATCTTCTCCTCCTCAATTGTGTGCACCGAACTGAGAATTGATTAATCAATAGTATGACCCTTTAGAATCCATGTAATTAATGGAAGAGGTATGGATATAAAGTTTATTGAAGTTACATTTAGTACATAAATAACCACAAAAGCATGCATTTCTATGGATTATGTCGTGAGTGAATTTTTTTCCTACAAAACCGCAACGAAATACATTAGAGAAATTGAAATTTTATGGGAGATTTTAAAAAAGTTCCATAATCGAGACACATTTGTGAAACCATTTCCATAAAACCATAATTTTATGAGGTGTAAGGAAATTAGTTTAAATAACAACCTTGTTATAAAAATTAAGCACTTACAAAAATTATGGACTCTAAACATCAAGGTTAATTGAGTGTTTGGTCATTATATAGGGATGGGAATTCTTGTTTCTATGCATTTACTTTTTATTTTATGTGAAGCTAATGGTATAAAATATAAAAAATTTAACTTAATATTTTGGATAATCATCCTTAGTCACTATTTCGATAAAAATTCAACCCCCAAAGTTTTGAACCCTCAAATTTCAACTTTCTGAAAAACAATCTCCCCTAAAATTTTATATGCATTAATGAAGACTATAAATGAATTCCAAAGAGTAATACACAAGAGAAAGGTGTTGTAGGAAAGTGTAGACTTCAAGAAAAAAAGAAAAATATTGGAGGTTAATTCAATGAACTTAAAGACAACCCCAACAATATGGCTGCATCAAATTAAAAATTAAAGGATATTTGTCTCCAACCTTAACAATTAGACACAAAAATTGTAATAACGCAAGTGTAATCTTTAAATCCCAAGACCAAATTTTGGGGATTTTCGAAGCAAAATATTATTACAGTTCCCAAAAATTGAACCAAAAAAAATTCAAGAGGGAAAGGAGAGCATGCTGGTGTTGGAATGTAAAACTTGAAAAATTGAAACAAGATTATTAAATACTTAAATTTGGGTTGTTCTCTACAAATTAATCTCATTACCATGATATAAGGGCAGCCACTAAAATAAAGAGCCCATTTTAAACCAAATGAGAAGGGAGAAAGGGGTAAATGGAAATTAGTAGCTCCTAATTCCAAGAGCTATTTTATTTTTTCCAAGTCTCCCTTAAAATAAGGCAATGCTAACTCCATACCTAATTTTCTTATAAAATAATTTTTGAGCTACTATTAATAATTCCCTATGACATAGAAAAAAAAATTCGAGTCAAAATTTTAAACCCTTTAATTTCATCCAAGGACTAAATTTCATTGATAAAAGTTTCCACTGAGATTATTTTTTGTTGAAATATGCATGCAAACAAATATTATTATAAATAATCACAATATAACTTGTAATAAAGTTACAATTTAGTTAATTTATGTGTGTCTTTTAATCTAGGAAATGTGATAGGTATAATGGCGTACTCTTTTGATGATTATCATGGATTAGATTTTATTTGCAATTTGATCAATTTAATTTATATGGCTTCCCTAGTTTGTTAATTTAATGTTAATATTTTCTTTTTAACTTAAATTGAAAATAAATTACAAGATAGATATTCCTATAATTATCATAATCTGAATAATAGATCTTCCATAGTTATAATTAAATTATTAAGTTGATGGCATATATTTAAACACCATGGAATCTATTGGAACATTCATAGTAATATTGAAATATTTAATCGCTAAAAGTTTCAAAATATAATTTCTAATAAAGTTATAATTTAGTTAATGTCTATGTTTTTTTTAATCTATGAAATGTGATAGGAATAATGGAGTAACCATTTTGATGGCTATCATGGATTGAATTTTATTTGCACTTCGATCCATTGAATTTATGTGGCTTCCCTAGCTTGTCTTAATTTAATGTTAATATATTTTTTTAAGTTAAATTGAAAATAAATTCCAAAATATATATGCCTATAATTATGCTAGTCGTAAGAATAGATCTTCCATAGTTATAATTTAATTATTAGGTTGATTGTAGATATTTAAAACCCATGGAATGTGTTGGAATATTCATGGTAATATTGACATATAAATGATAAGATTTCTATACCCATGGAATATGTAAGAATATTCATGGTAATATTGACATATCAATGATAATATTTCTATCCAAGTTAGGTATACTCTATTAATTAAATTATCTCAAATTAATTAATTTAAGAAAATGGCATGTCAACACATCATATTGGGCATGTGGTATTTCTAAGCCATGGTAATGTAAGAAGAATTGTTTCCAATTAAAGGATTTCCATAATAATAGTGTGGGTGAATATACATGGATAAACATATTTTTATATATTGTATAACTTCCATAATAATAATAGAAATAGAGTGATGGCTATAGAAATTTTCAATCCCTTTAACTACATGGTCGCAATAGCTATAATAAAACCAATAAATGATTTGACAGTAAAAATATTCTATATATAGTATATTTTAAATTGATTTTGAAATATTTTTTTTAGTTATTAAGAAGGAATAGATATCATGTAACTAAATTTTAAATAAATCTCAGCGCTTTATTCATGAATAATATTAGAAATATTAATTATTGATTATTGAATCTATAGCATCATCCTATCTATTATTGATAATTAAATTAGAATTCTAGAAATCCTATTATAAGGTATACACACGTATCAACAAAACAAAATTAAGGAATCATAAATATTTTTTCAAAAATTTAGTTATATGTATTTAAAATTTTTAAATTATGTATTCCAATATTTTTTTAATCATTAATATTCACACACACACACACATATAATATGATTTTTTTTTATTTATTTATTTTTTGTATCTAATTTTTTGTTTTGTTTTTGTTTTCAATTTTTCTAATCAAATCTAAGTTATATGTTGAGGCTTTGTATTGAAATCTAAGGTGATTTTGAATTCAATTGCAATGACTTTCACTCATATTATGCAAATACCAAATGCATTCCCATTTATTTCTTTAGAAGTAGAAATTAAAGGATACAAATAAAAATATAATGAAACCATTATACACCTTTTAATGTTTCACATTTTAATGAAAATCCCCCATATGTTAGTTTTATTCAAAAATGTCTCGTGTTCTTCTTCTCTTTTACTCACTTAATTATTTTATATATTTTCCACAACATGTAAACATTAAATGACCCACAACTTTATTCCATGTTAGTTATTCCCCACATGTTAGTTTTGCTAAACAATGTCTCATGTTCTTCTTCTCTTTTACTCACTCAATTATTTTATATATTTTCCACAACTATAACTAAAGCCATCTTTTTTCATTCTTCTAAATTTATTTTAAAGCTTATAAACCTTGGCTAATATTAGTACTCCATAATATACATAATATAAAATGTTCAATGATATTTTCGTAAAAATATTGAGAGTTCTAATAATTTTTAAGTTAAAATAACTTTAAAGTATAGACTTTGAGCCAATAAATTAAAAAAAATGTAAAAATTGACAACTCTTTTTTATTTTTTATTTTATTTTGAAAAACCATGGAATAGCAATCCACTCTAAATATTATCCCCAAAAAAATTACAACTATTTTTTTTTTTTAATTTTATTTTGTAAAACCATGGAATATTAACCCACTCTAAATTATTATCCCCAATAAATTTCTCTACTAAGTGAAAAATTATCGGGCTTATTTACATTGGAACATTGTTTGTTTTACCAAGAGTTCATAAATTATCCTACTCATACATTATCCATCAATATTCTCTCATTTTTCTCTCTACTTAGTCATGCCCCTTCCTCTTCAAGGGTGATTTAATTCCATAATAATGACAACTCAACATGTTTTTTCATTATACCTAACTACTTTAAGTATTAAATATGTTAATTGAGTACCCTACTAAATATATATTGGATTTTCCACTTCCTTGTTTGTATGGGTCTATATCTATGAATAATAAATTCTAAATTCTTCTTCTTTGTCTCCTATTATTGTTGGGAAAACTTGCTCCTTGTTCACATTAGCAAGCAATGCCCCTTTATTCAAGTAGAAAAGTTGGACATAAATATTTTGATTTTTGTGGTTCTAAGAATTTTACTTATGCTATTGAAATTAAATGAACGAAGAATTATGTTGATGATTACACTAGAATGTGTTGGGTTTACTTATTGAAAAGTAAATCTCAAGCTTTCAAAACTTTAAAGGATTTTCAGGTATGGATTGGATATGAAGTATAATCACATATTGGCTCACTTAATATTGTTAATGGAGGATAACGTACTCTAATGAATATGAAAATTTCTCTGTAAGCATGGGATTCAACACTAGAGCATAGTTCCATACAATTCTCAACAAAACTATGTAGTTGAAGGAATGACCATTAGTATATTGAATATAGTTCATTCAATTAGGATTTTAAAAAATGCAACATTTATGTTTTGGGATGATGCGAGTCTATGTGCAATTTATGTTAAAAACATTTGTTCCTCTCACTCTCTTAGAAAAAGACTCCTTGCAAAATGTGGTACGGATGCAATCCTTTGGTAAGCCAGCACAAGGTCTTTGGTTCCTCTACATTCACTTATCTTTGTTATAGTATAGCCATTCTTGCATATTGGGTATATTATTGTATGTTTTGACTTCTAACTTTGTGGTTGCAATGTATCATAGGTTGGTTATGGTCGGAGTTCCTTTGAATATTGTACAATCTTTCCATAATTTTCATGCTATTATTAAACCATAACTCAATTCTCATCTCGATATAATTTTTCTTTGTACAAGAATATGTGTAAAATACTAATGTCATTCCCTTTACAGCAAAGCATCAAATTAAAGGATGTCATCTATATTACTAAGGTTAGACTCTACTACCATTCATAACGTTATTTGCCTGATTAATTTAAAGTGACTCCAATCCAAAATAAGGTATTCCTTTCTTGTGTGTGTAGGTTATTCTAAGACCAACTTGGGTTATCTTGCGACATTGTTTTTGGGTTAAAATTCATGCAAGTTTTTTTGCCTACGCTTTGGCCTTCAAGTACTTGTCCAATGCTTCTTGTTTACAGGTTTCAATGTCGGATGCGATTTTCACTTAATGTTGGCTGCCAGGAAATTTGATGTTGTTCAAGTGTAAAGAAAACCCTTATCTAGCTAGGGCTTTTACCAGAAGGGCCCACACACAAAACAAGCCACGTATATCGATTTCAATTCAAGGGATTTACCCTCTCTTTGTTAATGAAAATATTTAATTATGACAAAATAGTACAATGTAACGCAGTGATTCCATCAAAATTTTACAATACTATAATATTTGTTCTATTTATATTCTATGAGTACACATTAGATATTCATGTCAACTCAATATATTTTGTTTCTACATAACGATTGTATATAATTTACTATTACTATCATTTTATTTGAAGAAGAGAATACACAAATTAGGCAAGAGCTGTGTTGAACCCATGTCATGGGAGTTTAGAAAGGTTGTACTTTAGGTGTTATTATTAATTTACCCAAGACTGTTTGTTCCATGGCCAATTGGTATGATTCCAGTCCTTTGGCCTATAGCAAGCTAAACTAGGGATACATTTATTTTTCTACAAGTTAAACTATGTATAAATTTATTTTTCTTACTTGCAATAATTCTTTTCTATAGTATCTTACAACAAATTATATTTTTACAGGTGAATAAGGGTTACTGTGTGTGGTTATATATTTATTCATCCAAAGAAGCTTCTTCCCTAGGAGAAGAAATAGTAGTCCTTTTTCAATTTACCTTTCCTTGACCATTAACAACATCTTGAAACATTTGCGGTATCATAACAATAATTCTTTCCTAATATCCCTTTATATTCTATCCAACACGTTCTATCTCCAAAAAACCTTTTAAGTGAGTTGCACTCATGAAATTTTTATTTTGAGACATGTGTTCTCTTGATTTTCTACAAAACCAACAATTCAACTCAAGAAAAAATGAGAACCTTTCTTTTTTACATTTTTATCTTGCCTCTTCTTGCACATAACTCTTTCCTTGTGAATTATAAATCTAATCTCACATGTAATCCTTTAATAAATTTTCAAGAATGAGAACACAAAAAACCAAATTTTCTTTTATATTACTAAAAATAAATATTTACATTGTCATATGCCACATCTATGACACATCATTTGACCCAATTTGACTTGTTAGTGGCATATTAAATTAAAAGGGTCCTAATAAAAATTTACCAAGGCTTATTACAATTCACTTTTGCAATTAGAGGCAACATAAGAACCTTGAAAAATACATCTTTAGCATGTTTAAAAAAGATAGTTGTACATATTTTAAATGAATTATACATTTTCTTTGAAAATTAATTTATTAAATTAAAGACAAATATAAATCAAAGGATAAAAATTCAACTCCACATTTGTATTTTTGAAATATATTTTGATTAAAATATTTGTAAACAAATTAAATCAACATAAGTGAGTTAAAATAAAGGATTCAAATTTTTCCTCTCATTAGATTGATATTATGTATGTGTAAAATCATTACAGAAAAAGGAAAGAAAGAACACAAAAATAAACCCATAATAAAAAAATAAAAAACACATTTGAAAATTCTATCACTATAAAGCATCAATTTCCAGCTAATTAATTTATAAAGTACAAAATTTCTAGCAGATTATGATAAACGTTTTTTGGTATATTTTTTAAATGTATTGTGGTATATATTTTAAATGTATTGAGTAATTTTGCTTGCAAAAATTTTATCATCATAATCATTTGTGATATTATAGTTATTTTTATTATTGAAATGTGTGTTAATTAATAGAAGTTATGATCATTTGTAGAAATAAATGGGATGTTCTTAAATTGGATATCAATTTGCACATAAAATAGGTTAATGCCCAAATTCAACTCATTTAAAGTGTAGTTTCTATATATGATATTTATGTCTGGTTTAAACCATTATATATGCACAAACACAAACATATACACAAAATAAACTATAATCAAAAGAATTTGAAATTCTACCAGAAAATATAAAATTGTAATTAATAATAAGAATATATTTAATTAAAAATAGTTGTGATTTTAAAATACACACATTGAATAGTGGTTGTTACAAAAAAGAATATAGTGTCATTCATGATTTCATGGTCATTTACTAAAATAAGTGAACTTTTATTAAATTTAACATAGGTAAGTTATGCAAGAATTCAATTCATTTGAAGTGTAATTCTTGCATTGGATACTCTGCATGCTTAAAATCATCACATAATTTATCGGTATAAAGTTAGTCTAATTGTTTTTTTGTGTTAAATAATTTATTGACATACAAACAAACCAGTACATTACATAAAATAAAAACACAAATATTTAACGTTCTACCATCATAAAACATGTATTTGTAACTAATTATCAATATATAATGATTAAAAATGATTAGAAAATAATTTGATTCTTAAAGATTCACTGAATAATGATAATTACAAAATTGGATGTTGGATTGTAGCAAGTTTAGCAGGGACAACAATTAAAAAATGGAGATTTAGTTAGAATGTTAGAACCAGGAAATAGAAAAACTTAATAACAACAATCCAAGTAGAACTGATGATCCACTTATTGCAATCCAATAGTTTGTACAACAGTTGGTCAACCAGAGTGAGAAAATAATGGCTCATGTAAATAAATTTCAAGATAAACTCATAGTTCAAGGGAATGAAAATATATCCACTATAATTCAAAAGGCTCATGAAGAATTTTCCCAAGAAAAGAAAGAGTTAGAACAAACATTATATCACAAAGCCCAATATTTTTAATATTTTCTCAATATATTTATCATCGACATGCAATCGGATATAAACTCAATAATTTCTAATTTGATCATTTTTCTTGCGACATGTAACTCAACCTTGAGAAAAGTCTACCTATGAAAATTAGGTTTTAAAAGAGAAAAATCTTAATGCCAACTACAACAGGAGGAGAGATAGTGGTTTAGAGAAGGGAAGAGAGTAAAAGTAGAAGATGACAATGTTATTGATTATTTTCATGGAATTGTTAATAAAGTGCAACAATTAGAACATCAACTACGAGTAGATCAACAATTGTCAGGGTACATATCACTAGCCGACAATGTACAACATTTGTAATATTTAAAATAATTTGATGCCCCTAAAAGTATATTTGTATGAAAATGGTTTATATTTGATCGACATCTTCAAGTGCTTGCACCAACTACTTATCAAACAACATTCCATATGACTTTAGCACCAACACCTGCAATAGCACAATCATCTCGGTCATCTTTCTTACAACATAAATTCAAATTCTTTAAGCCAAGCTTTTAGGATGTGGTCTCTCTTCGGAACAACAACATCACAATTAGGAAATTGAAGTTGAATGTTCCAATAGGTCTCATAGGGAAGGCAAAATAAGAGGAATCCACATTTTAAATATTGCAGGTGTAATTCAAGAAGTTCTCATTTCCCATGAAACTAGATATGCTAATTAGCCGACCACCCTGATGGACAAACTTGTATTTCATTATAAGCATTTACATTTTTTAATTTATGATGTATCAAATTATATATATATATATATATATATATATATATATGTATATATATGTATTATATATGTATGTATATATGTATGTATGTATGTATGTATGTATGTATGTATGTATGTATGTATGTATGTATGTATGTATGTATGTATGTATGTATGCATCATATATCTTTTGTGATTGGATTCTCAAGAAAATATAATATAAAGTAACACTTTGCTGGTTCTCTGCTACATCACTTCTCTTCTATTCCTATGTTCCTTATCTTCCTGTGATTTCTTGTTTTCCTTTCTACTAGTAACCAACGGTCACTGTATATTATATATCATTTTTTTGGAATATTTTACTAAAATATAAAATGTTGTAAAATATTAGTGAATCATTTAGTTAATTATAAAATCTTGTAAATTATTGGTTCCCTCATTTAATATTTACATCAATTTTTTTTTCCTTCTTATGCATTGATTCTCTAATAGAAAAATAGTTATCCAATTACTTCACTTCAAATAAAACAACATCTTTAGGATTTGGTGGTTCATCACCATCTATAAGTTTTTCAACTCCTTGGTGTGTAAATATTATAGTAACTATTGTGATTTCTTCTTCAATATAAACTCTATAATTCTTGATGAATACACAATTTTTTGGAATTACACAAAATGCTGAGTGAGATTGAATAAAAGAAAAAATATGTAATGAAAGTTAATTTCCTATATGATAAAAAAATAAATTAACACAAACTCATATAAAGACACAATTTTCAAGTTCAAAAATTCAGCGCACAAAGAAAAGTGTTCATTACTTAGTATAACATGTTAAAAAATAAGTATCATCAAATTATTTCAACTTGAAAAATGATAATACACAAGAGAGTCTTTGATCCTCCACTAATTACATGTATTTCTCCTTTAGCCTTTCCCTCAAAAGTATAATTTCATTAAAAGAATTTTGTTCCCATGACAATAGATCCCGTACAATGAACACATAGGAAGCTAGAGCATAGGTCATTTTTCCATACAAATAGCCAAGTAGAACATATTTCCCTTTACTAATAAATATTTTGAGACAAAATACAAGATAAACAGAAAAACTGAAGAATCTTAGGTCATGAAAGAAAGTGAACTAGGAATTAATTTTTTTCCTTAAACCATTACATATATAAAAAAGTAATAATAATTACGCAAAATATGTGGAATACCCAAATAATAAAAAAAATCCATATATTATTCCTAATATCCTATGTTTCTCAAGGAAACATAAAAAAAAAGAACATAAGCCTCCTTATTCAAGAAACAATGTTAACTTTAACCCAACAATTCTTAAATAAATGATAATTAGATGAAACGAGGCATTCCCAAAGAAATGGTTCATTGTACAATAAAACGAGAACTAAAAGTGTTTAAGGGACTAATAAAAGTTAAAAAAAAAATCTTGAAAAATGCTTCAAATTCTTGGCCAAGATATTAGATCTAAACGTTAAATAAATTTCATGTACTTGAATGACTATATTTGTGCATAGAGGAAATATTCCTAAATGTATTACTTATAATTTAATGGTAGGATATTATGTATGTCAAGAGATATGTTCTAGATTCATGATACTATAGCTTTCATTTTCAACAATGGAGAAGAGAGTGACAAATTAATATTTGAATTTAAGACATGAATCTTAAATTAGGTTGCATAACTCCACCTCCTCCTCCTCCTCCTCCTCCTCATCCTAATCAACCTCCTCCTCTCCTTCACCTCCACCTCCTCAACCACGTCCAACTCCACCACCTTCTCCTCCTCCACCACCGCCACCTCCACCACATTCTCCTCCTTCTCCTTCTCCACCACCTACACATCCCCCAAGAAATCCTCCACCACCACCTCCACCTCCACCTCCTCCACCACCTACACATCCCGCACCACCTCCTCCTCCACCACCTCCACCTCCACCTCCTCCACCACCTCCAACTCCTCCCCTCCACCTACACCTCCATAGTCAACTCCTCTTTCTCCTCCTCCACCTCCACCTCCTCCTCCACCACCTCCTCCTCCACCACCTCCTCCTCCACCACCTCCTCTTCCCCCATCTCCACCTCCACCTCCTCCACCTACACCTCAACCACCTCCACCACCTATGCCTCCCCCTCTCCCTCCTCTTCTGAATTTTCCTCCTCCTCCACCACCACCTCCCCAATAACCTCCTCCACCTCCACATCCACCACCACTTCCTCTACCTCCACCTCCACCACCACATCCTCTACCTCCACCTCCACCTCACCTTCACACTACTAACTCCACCACCACCACCTCCACCAAATCCACCTATACCTCCTCCTCCACCTCCTCCTCCTCCTCCACCTCCACCACCACCTCCACCTCCACCTCCACCATATCCACCTCCTCTACCTCCTCCTCGTCCACCTCCACCATCCACTCCCTCCTCCTCTAGCTCTAGCTTCAACTCCTCCACCACCACCACCTCCTCCTCCTCCTCCTCCTCCTCCACCTCCTCCTCATCTTCCTCCACCTCCACCTCCTCCTCCTCCTCCTCCCCCTCCTCATCCCCCTCCACCTCCACCTCCTTGTCCCCTTCCTCCTCCTCCTCCTCCACCACCTCCACCTCCACCTCCACCTCTCCCTTCACCACCTCCTCTTCCTCCATGTCCAACTCCACCTCCGCCAGCACCTCTGCATCCTCCTCATCCTCCACCTCATCCTCCAGCTCATTCTCCCTCTCCACCTCCACCTCCACCTCCACCTCGACCACCAACACCACCTCCTCCTCCTCCTCAAACACCTCATCCTTCAACTCCACCTCCACCTTCACCACAACCACCTCCTCTTCCTCCACATCCACCTCCACCTCCTCCACCACCTGCACCTTTGCCTCTGACTCCACCTCCACCTCCCACTCCTCCGTCACCTCTGCTTCTGCCACCTCCTCCACCACCACCTCCTCCTCCTCCTTCTCCTCCTCCTCCACCACCACCACCCCCTCCTCCACCACCTCCCCAACCTACACCCCCTCCTCCTCCTCCACAACCTCTTCCACCACCTCTACCTCCTCCACCACCTCCTCCACCACCTCCAGCTCCTCCTCCTCTTCCTCCACCACCTTTGCCACCTCCTCCTCCTCCTCCTCCACTCCCAGCTCCTCCACCACCTCAACCTCCACCATCTCCTCCTCCACCTCCACCACCACTACCACCTCCTCCTCCACCATGTCCTCTTGCTCCACCTCCACCTCCCCCTCTCCTCCACCTCCACCTCCACCTCCACCTCCACCTCCACGTCCTCCACAACCACCTTCACCTCCTCCTCCTCCAACACCTCCACCTCCACCTCCCCCTTGGCCTCCTCAGAAAACCTAAGAAAGAAATCAAAATTACATATCATTTCATTCCCTTTATTTATGATACTTATTGATTCATTCTTTATAGTGATAATAGATATCAATATATACATGATAACATAGCAAGTAATATGTATAACAATTTACAATATAAATAAGTAATTATGAAAACAACAATTTAATTATTTTTATTTTTTTTGTAAAGTTTATAAAGAAAAGCAACACAACTCATATTCTTAATTTCCAAAACTATTTAAAATAAATATATTAATTATATAAAATATTAAAAAAATAAAATAAAGTAAAAACTCAATCCCCATAGACATAAATTCTTGAAACCCCTAAGTAACTTATAGACACAAAACACAACCAAACTTCATAAAACCTCCACTAAGTACGGTGGAACACCAATATTAATGATATTATAATCTCACATATGTAGCTTCAAATGGAACTACAAATATCTTCCCAGTCATTGGACCAAATGAGGTTAAGGTGGTTGAAACACAAGATTACTGTTGGTATTCCTTCAATACCTTGGTTGCTAAGTAGTACATCTAATGTATTGGTGTATTTCTAATGTATTGGCACACTAAGAAGTATTTTGATACCTTCATTCTATTTCAACTATTATAACAAAATAGAAGTTATGATTTTCAATATCAAAGTTGAAAGAGTTGTGAACATTAAAAAAAATAAACACACCTCACAACATTTTCCTCTTATATTTAAAAAAAATAAAAATAATTCTAACTATTTTAAATTTGTTTGTGTATTAAAAATTTCAAAAATATATGATATTAGTGTCAAATTCCAATTCTTACATTATTTCTACATGTTTATATTTGAAAATATTAAAAATACATTTTTATATTTAAAAATATAATTTACAAAGTTAAATTTATTTGTATATTAAAAATTTCAAAAATATATAATTTTAGTACCAAATTCCAATTCCAATTAAAAAAAGTTGAATCCATTTTCATATTAAGATATAGTTAAAAAAAGGACATCAAAGTGTATCACCCACCCAAAAAACTTTTTGAAGCCATCATTTGACAATCCCCCAAAGAGATGCATGTTTCCATGAATTTCTATGAAGTCAAGGTTGTAATCTCAGTTTTTAGATCATAATTTTGTGCTTACAGGTACCTATGATTGATGCCTTGTTAACCATAATCCAAAAAATCAGTCCACACGATTCGCCCGATATAGTAATTTAGCCTATATAGTACTTGAGGCCGAATCTCGATGACAAAGTGCTCAAAGTTTTCAATGTGTTAACAAAAGTATAATAGAACACGAAAAATATCAATAAGTATTTCTTATAGTTGCAGAAAAAGAATTATAAACAAGTGCTCAACATTTCAAATGTGAAAACAAAATTATCCATAAACGCTATTTGTAGTTGTATGAAAAAATTATACACCTTACTTTAAAATTCAATGAAGATGCATAGTTTCAAATGTACAAATAGAATTGTTCAGAAACTATATCCAATGTGATTTGAAGCAAAATTATGAAGTGCTAGCTGCGTTGAGCGTGGATCGAACACAGACTTTCATATATTCGGTCTGACGCAGTCTCACGCTCTCCAAACAAAGATACAGAGCCGCTCTCCAAACAAAGATAAACAGGAGCGTGGATCGAACAGAGGACCTTCATATATTCAGTCTGACCCTCTCCAAACAAAGATACAGAGGCAACAACATTGAGGATCGAACACACGAGGCTCTCCCAACAAAGATACAGACACAGAGGCAACAACATTGTGGATCGAACACACGACCTTCATATATTCCCTCTGGCTTATATTCAATCTGACTTATCGTCAAACAGATATACAGACACAGAGGCAACAACATTGAGGATCGAACACATGAACTTCATATATTCCCTCTGGCTTATATTCAATCTGACTTATGGTCTTGAAACAATTGAGCACATTTTGAAACAATTGCGACAGATTTCCATTTGAAACCGCTCTGAACAATGATGAAACGACTATGAATAAATGGCTCTGCTCGAACTCACTTAACTAAATGCTATGGTTGAATTCAAGAAATACTAATTACAACAACCCAAAAAGTAAAAGATTACCTAAAAACCAAAAAGTTACCTAAATTTAGAATGCGGAATATTAATTAGATTCGTTAAAGATCTACAATCAAAAAGAAAAGTAACGTTAAATAAAAAGAAAACAAACCAAAATAATTAACCCTAAATTTTAAAATGCAAAGTAAAAAATTAAAAGTTAAATTTAAAAACAAAAAGAAAAGTAACATTAAATAAAAAAACCAAAATAATTAACCTTTAAATTTTAAAATATGCAAAGTAAGAAATTAAAAGTTAAATTTAAAAACAACAGTTAATTTCTTTTGAGGTAAAAGATTGACAATTTCAAAGTTATAAAGACGGAATGGTTGATGGCAAAGAAAAAAAATTAAAAGTTAAATTTTAAAATAATATTTATTTGCTTTTAAAGTAAAAAATTGGTAGTTTCAACATAAAACATAAAATATAGAACCCATTTCTACCTAAATTTTAGCTTGAAATTGACATATAGTAACCTTGCTATAATAAATAATTTAGAACATACCTTAAATGTGGAGGAACAATAAATTCAATCAAATCTACTTGACATATAACCCTATAAACTAGTTGTGCATACAACACTTTGTTCTCAATAACATTATGACTTTCTTGAATATGGATAGTAGACTTCAGTAAGAGTATTTAAATTTTTCTTTTTGACATCTTTATATTTTGGTATATGTTGTCAATGGAGATACTTCATTCTCTATCATTGTTGAATATGAGAACCAAATTTATCAAGTTAAAGGGTTTAGTTGGTACCAATTAGTTAAACTTTGAATTGAATATGTAATAGAAAAACAATTTACATGACTCTTAGCATACTTTTGTGTGAGATTTTGTAGGATAAAACAAAGGTGACTACTCCATTATAACTAAAAAGATATCACAAGCTTACAAAATCCAGGAAAATTAAAACAAACATAATTTTTTGTTACTTCAAATTATATTCTGGTTTCATTAATTATAATTCTTAAGATGGACCAACTAATCTCCAAAATTTGTTGTTCTCAAGCATTACTATGGAGGTGTGAATCACTTATTTTTTTCTCTAACCTAGAAATGATTACTTCTCTTCAATTTATTCCTAGACATGCCCATATTGAAACAATCCTTGAAATTATCATTATCTTGCATAGCCAAATCCTATTTCAAATTATTAGAGAATGTTTATTATTACATGGTATATTAACAAAATATAAAATATTGTGCATAATATTTCTATGCATGATATCCTGATTATTGAAATGTTATAATAATTAGCTACACTAATTAATAAATATTTTATGACAATAATAAATCAAAAATATTTTTTTAATATTAATTATCAATAAGAAAACCTCTATTATCAAATTTTCAAGGATATTTATTTTTTGCATTTTCAATTTTTTCTAACTCTTTAGCGATAATTGCTAATTTAATATTTTATCCATACCTACTTTGATATGATAAAATAGAGTAGAAACAAGTTTTATATGTTATTGTCTATATGCATTTCTATTATCCTCTTTAGAAACACCATCATGCATGCACATTACCAATTTTTTTAGTCACTAACTCAGAGCAATGGATTCCATGGAATGCTTTTCCATTATGATCATGGAACATCAATGGAGAAAGGATTCTATGATGTACCGCTAATGAATATCTCTCTCTCTCTCTCTCTCTCTCTCTCTCTCTCTCTCTCTCTCCATATATATATATATATATATATATATATATATATATATATATATATATATATATATATATATATATATATATATATATATATGGATGATAGCACCGATCTTGGTTTCATATTTTATCCAAAGAGTGAGTGTTTAGGTAAACAAAAAGAGCATTGGATCAAACAATTTAACGACCCAATCAATACATTTGTAAGTGGTTGATCATGTTTCTTAAGCCCTAAGAAAATAGATTTATCAATATATTTGAATTGAAAATTTAGGCACTCCATTGAGCTTTTAAAGTCTTAAAATACAGATTTCCAGTACCCCTTATACAAAATTTTCTACAATAGCTTTTTGTAACCTAGTGAAATTAGGCAAAAATTTGTCCTTAGGTGGTGGATCAGATCATGTTGGATTGATGAAGGAATATTCTATCCAATGGCATATGGGTTTTAAATTTTATAATTCATATCACCTTCTTCATCTATTTTCTCTTAAGCATAATGCTTCAATGTTTTTGGAGAAATTTAAAGAGGCCGATTGAAGAAACAATAACACAAAATTTTCAAAACCAAAAAAAATTAATAAAATACCAATATCTTAGTTTACTATTCATGTAATAGTTGAAAAAAAACATATGAGAATACATGTGTCTGCAAAATCCTATTGAAATATTACTTCATAAACTTCAAAAAATAATAAACAAATATTTCTTTCATAAACAAATAAAATTTTGATATGAAAGACATAGTTCTCTAGTTGTATATCATGCTTATATATACATATACATATACATATACATATACATATACATATACATATACATATACATATACATATACATATACATATATATATATATATATATATATATATATATATATATATTTTATTAACAAAATCTTCTCGATTATCAACGCAATCTTCTCCTCCTCGATTGGGTGCACCAGAATGAGAATTGATTAGTCAATAGCATAACCCTTTAGAAACGATGTAATTAATGGAAAGCTATGGATATAAAGTTTACTTAAGTTACATTTAGTACATAAATAACCATAAAACCATGAATATTAATGGAGGATGTCATCCGTGATTTTTTTTCTACAAAAACAAAAGAAAGTACATTGGAGAAATTGAAATTCTATGGGAGATTGAAAAATACTTCCATGATTGAAACACATGTGTGAAACACTTCCATAAAACCCTAATTTTATGAGGTGCAAGGAAATTAGTTTAAATAAAAACCTTGTTTGAGAAATTAAGGAAAATCACTTACGAAAATTATGGACTCTAAACGTCAAGGTTAATTGAGTGTTTGGTCATTATACATGGATGGGAAGTCTTGTTCCTATGAACTTACTCTTTATTTTATGGGGACCTAATGGTATAAAATATAAAAAAATTAACTTAATATTTTGGATAATCATCCTTAGTTACTATTTGGATAAAAATTCAACCCCCAAAGTTTCGAACCCTCGAATTTCAACTTTCGAAAAAAATCTCCCCTAAAATTTTATATGCATTAATGAAGACTATAAATGAATTCCAAGAGTAATACAAAAGAGAAAAGTGTTGTAGAAAAGGCTAGACTTCAAGAAAAAAATGAAAGCATTGGAGGTTGATTCAATGAACTTAAATACAACCCCACCCACATGGCCGCTACAAATTAAAAACTAAACGATATTTTTCTCCAAACATTAGATAAAAAAATTTTAATAATGCGAGTGTAATTTTTAAACTTTTGGGATTTTCCAAACAAAAAATTCAAGAGGGAACGGAGAGCATGCTCTAGGTATTGGAATGTAAAGAAAATACACAAGCCTAGTATGAAAACTTAAAAATTGGAAAGAAGAATATCAAACACTTAAATGTGGTTTGTTCTCTACAAATTAGTCTCAATACCATGATATAAGGGCCACTGAAATAAAGAGCCCATTTTAAACCAAATGAGAGGGGAGAAATGTTTACCACAAATCCTTGTCCTTGAAAATTGGGGTAAATGGAAATTAGTAGCTCCTAATTTCAGGAGCTATTTTACTTTTTCCATGTCTCCCTTAAAATAAGGCAGTTCTAAACTCCATACCTAAGTTTCTTTTAAAATAATTTTGTGCCTACTATTAATAATTCACTATGATACAAACAAGTATTTCAGTGAAAATTTGGAACCATTTAATTTCATCCAAGGGCTAAATTTCACTGCTAAAATTTTCCACTAAGATTATTTTTTGTTGAAATATGCATGTAAACAAATATTATTATAAATAATCACAATATAACTTGTAATAAAACTATAATTTAGTTAATTTTTATGTTTCTTTTAATCTAGAAAATGTGATATCTATAATGGGGTACTCGTTTCTTGATTATCATGGATTGGATTTTATTTGCACTTCGATCTTTTTAATTTATATGAATCCATTTAATTTATATGGCTTCCCTAGTTTGTTAATTTAATGTTAATATTTTATTTGAACTTAAATTGATTATAAATTCCAAAATACATATGCCTACAATTATGCTAATCGGAAGAATAGATCTTCCATAGTTATAATTTAGTTATTAAGTTGATGGCATATATTTAAACCCCATGGAATATATTTGAACATTCATAGTCATATTGACATATTTATCTGCGTAACTTTTCCACTAAGATTTTTTGTTGTTGTTGTTGAAATATGCATGCAAAATTTATTTTTTTATAAATAATCACAATATAATTTTAAATAAAGTTATAATTTAATTAATATCTATTTTTTTAATCTATGAAATGTAATGGGAATAAAGGAGTAACCATTTTTATGGTTATCATGTATTGAAATTTATTTGCACTTCGATTCATTTAATTTATGTAGCTTTCCTAGTTTGTCTTAATGACTTTTACTGATATTATGCAAATATCGAATGCATTCCCATTTATTTCTTTAGAAGTATAATTTAAAGGATACAAATAAAAATATAATGAAACCATTATACACATATTGATGTTTCACTAACCTCGTTAATAATAAAAGCCCCCTTTTGAATGAAGGTGAGATGTGCAAGACACTTTCCATGTCATTTGGAAGAGAATAATATTACAATATAAAAAAATAAATTTTTGATGGTTATTGACAAATTAATAAATATATTTTAGGAAAACAGTAAACCCTAAACCCTAAACCCCCAAACCGTAAAACCTAAACCCTAATCATTTTATAACATTTTAAAAAGCATTTTAAACTTTTATTTAAGTGTTTATTAAAAGAATTTACTAAAGTGTTATAAATCCTAAACCCTAAACAATAAACCCAAAACCCTAAATCCCAAACCATAAACCCCAAACTGTAAACCCTAAACACTAAGAATTTTATAACATTTTAGAAAGTGTTCTGTAACTTTTGTTTAAGTGTTTATTAAAAGAATTTACTAAAGTGTTATAATACTTAAACTGTAAACACCAAACCCCAAAACCTATATCCTAATGCTTCAGGCCTAAAGGATAAACCCTAAAATCATTTACTAAGGTCTTATAAACCCTAAACCCTAAATCCTAAAGCTTGAAAGCATTTACTAAGGTCTTATAAACTCTAAACCCTAAACACCAAAACCTAAACCCTAAACCGTAAGACATAAAACCTAAACCCTAAAACCTAAGGGTTTTCTAACATTTTAAGAAGTGTTTGGTAACTTTTATTTAAGTGTTTAATAAAACCATTTACTAAAGTGTTATAAACCCTAAACCCCTAATCCATAAACCCTTATCCTTAAACCCCAAACCCTAAACCCTAAAAAACCTAAACCTTCAAAACCCTAAAGAAGCCACAAACCATAAAAAACCCTGAACCCTAAAATACCATAAACCATAAACCCTAAGAAACCCTAAACCCTCAAAAACCCTAAACCGCAAAAAACCCTAAACCCTAAAAACCGATTTTTAACTTTTTTATTATATGTTTATTAAAAGAATTTATTAAAGCATTATAAACCATAAACCGTAAACCCTAATACCCACACCCCCAACCTAAATCCTAGACCCTTAACCATAAGCTCTTTATGACATTTTAAACCCCAAACCCTAAATCGTAAGTATTTTATAACATTTTAACAAGCATTTGTAACTTTTTTTGTGTTTATTTAAAGACTTTAATAAATTGTTACAAACCCTAAATCCTAAGCATTCTATTCAATTTATCAAACATTAACATTTTAAAACCCTAAACCCTAAACATTTTATAACATTTTAATAAGGGTTTTGTATTTTTTTTTAAGTGTTTATTAAAAGCATTTACTAAAGTGTTATAAACCCTAAACCCTAAAACCTACAACCTAAGAATTTTATAAAATTTTAACAAGAGTTTTGTAACTTTTTTAAAGCTTTTATTAAAAGAATTTACTAAAGTGTCCCTCAAACCTAAACCCTAAGCATGTTATAACTTTTTAGCAAGTGTTTTGTAACTTTTTTCCAGGTGTTTATTAAAAGGATTCAATAAGGTTCTATAAAACCTAAACACTAAACTCTAAAGCTTAAGAATTTTATAACATTTTAAACCAGAAACATTGAGCATTTATAACATTTTAAAAGTGTTCTGTAACCTTTTTTCAAGTGTTTATGAAAAGAATTTATTGAAGTGTTATAAGACCTAAACCCTAAACCCTAATCACTAAGAATTTTATAACATTTTGAAAAGCATTTTGTAACTTTTTTTAAGTGTTTATAAAAAGAATTTACTAAAGTCTTGTGAACCTTAAACCCTAAACCTTAAACATTTTATAATGTTTTAAACCCTAATCCTAAACCCTAAGCATTCAATGACATTTTAACGAGATTTTTGTTACTTTTTTTGAAGTGTTTATTAAAAGCATTTACTAAAATGTTATAAGCCCTAAATACTAAATCGTATGCATTTTATAAAATTTTAAGTTAAAAACCATAAACCCTAAATCCTAAACTCTAAACCCTAAACCATGAGAATTTTATAGAATTTTAAATCCTAAACCCCTGAAGCCTAAGCATTTTATAACATTTTAACAAGCGTTTTGCAACTCTTCTCATGTTCTTATTAAAATAATTTATCAAAGTGTTATAAATCCAAAACCATAAGCCATAAACCCTATCCCTAAACACTAATAATTTTACAACATTTTAAAATACATTTTTGTGACTCTTTTAAGTGTTTATTAAAAATATTTAATAAAGTGTTATAACCCTAAACCCTAAACCCTAAGCATTTTATAACATTTTAAAAATAGTTTTGTAACTTTTATTTAAGTGTTTATTAAAATATTTTACTAAAGTGTTATAAACCCTAAACCCTAAACACTAAACCCTAAAACCCAAACCCTAACCCCTAAACCCTAAAACCTAGGCATTTTATGATCTATTAAAAATAGTTTTGTAACTTTTATTTAAGCGTTTATTAAAATAATTTACTAATGTGCTATAAAATTTAAACCCTAAACCCTAAACCATAAAGAATAAACCCTAAACCCTATAAAGTAAACCCTAAACCACAGGGATTTTGTAACATTTTAAAAAGTGTTTTGTAACTTTTATTTAAGTTTTTATTAAGGGAATTTACTAAATTATTATAAACCTTAAACCATACACCCTAAAACCTAAACCCCAAAACCTAAACCCTAAACCATAAACCCTAAGAATTTTATAACAGTTTAAGAAGAATTTTGTAACTTTTATTTAAGTGTTTATTAAAAGAATTTACTAAAGTGTTATAAACCCTAAACCATAAACACAAAACCCTAAACCCTAAACACAAAAACATAAACCCTAAACCCCAAAACCTAAACCCTAAACCCCAAACCCCAAACCCTAAACCCAAAACTGTAAACCCTAAACCCTAACCAATTTATAACATTTTAAAAATTGTTTGGTAACTTTTATTTAAGTGTTTATTAAAATAATTTACCAAAATTTTGTAGACCCTAAACACTAAACCCTATACCTAAACCAAAAACCCCAAACCTTAAACCCTAAGTACTAAATCCCAAACACTGAATCCTAAACCCTAATCATTTTATAACATTTTAAAAATTATTTTGAAACTTTTATTTAAGTTTTTATTAAAAGAATTTACTAAAGTCTTATAAACCCTAAACCCTAACCTCTAAACGTGAAACCCTAAACCCTAAATCATAAACCTTAAACCTTAAACCTTATACCCTAAATGCCAAACCATGAACATTAAGCCCTAAACCCTACACCCTAAACCCTAAACCCTAAACCCCAAACCCCAAACCCCAAACCCCAAACCCCAAACCCCAAACACTAAACCCCAAACACTAAACCCCAAACACCAAACACCAAACACTAAGCATTTAAACCTTGAACCCTAAGAATTTTATAATAGTTTAAAAAGCATTCTGGCACTTTTATTTAAGTCTTTATCAAAAGGTTTCACTAAGGTCTTATAAAACCTAAACTCTAAATCCCAAAGGTCAAACCATAAACACTAAACCCTAAGAATTTTATATCATTTTAAAACGAATTTTGTAAATTTTATTTAAGAATTTACTAAATCCATTTGCTAAAGTCTTATAAACCATAAACCATAAATGCTAAACTAACCTAAACTCTAAACCTTAAACCCCAAACCCTAAATGCTAAATGCTAAACCCTAATTATTTTATAACATTTAAAAAATCTTTTTGTAACTTTTATTACAATGTTTATTAAAATAATTTACTAAAGCGTTATAAACCCTAAACACTAATCCCTAAACTCTAAACCCAAAACTTGAAACACTAAACCTTAAATCCTAAACTCTAAGCATTTTATAACATTTTAAAAAGTGTTTTGTAACTTTTATTTAAGTGTTTATTAAAATCATTTTCTGAACCCTTATAAACCCTAAACCTTAAACCTTAAACCCCAAACACTAAACCCTAAACCCTAAGTATTTTATAACATTTTAAAAAGAGTTTATTTAACTTTTATTTAAGTGTTTATTAAAAGAATTTACTAAATCCTTATAAACCCTAAGTCATAAAATATGAACCCTAAACCCTAGATCCCAAAACCAAAACCCCAAACCCTAAATACTAATCTTTTTATAACATTTTAAAAAGTGTTTTGTAACTTTCATTTAAGTGTTTGTTAAAATAATTTTCTAAAGAGTTATAAATACTAAACCCTAAACCCTAGAACCTAAACCAAAAACCTCAAAACCTAAACCCTAAGTATTTTATAACATTTTGAATAGCATTTTGTAACTTTTATTTAAATTTTTATTAAAATAGTTTACTAAATTGTTATAAACCTAAAACCTAAGCGTTGAATCGTAAACCCCAAACCCTAAACCGTATACCCTAAACCTTAATCATTTTATAACATTTTAAAAATTGTTTTGTAGCTTTTATTTAGGTGTTTATTAAAATAAAAGTGTTATAAAACCTAAACCCTAAGCCCCAAACATTAACATGAAACCCTAAAATATAAACCCTATGTATTTTATAACATTTTAAAATTCCTTTTCAAAATATTATTTAGGTGATTATTAAAAGCATTTAATCAAGTGTTATAAACCCTTAAACCTAAAGCCTAAGCATTTTACAACATTTTAAAAAGTGTTTTGTAACTTTTATTTAAGTGTTATTAAAATCGTTTACTAAAGTGTTATAAACCTTAAACCATAAACCCGAAACCCTAAACCATAAACCCCCAAACCCTAAAACCTAAACCCTAATCATTTTATAACATTTTAAAAAGCATTTTAAACTTTTATTGAGCTATTTATTAAAAGAATTTACTAAAGTGTTATAAATCCTAAACCCTAAACCCTTAACCCTAAGTGCTATTTTTTAATATTTTAAAAAGTATTTTGTAACTATAGTGTTATAAATCCTAGAAAAATAGATGAGAGATCGGTCCTGAGCGAACTAGCTAGCTAGGGTTTCTGAAACCTCTATCATGGCAGACCTCACCAGAGCACTACAGACCTACCAGACACAACAACATCGCGCTATTCCAAATCCTTCAAAGTAGCTTAAGGTACTATGAATCCCCCTCGAGGGGAGGACCAAGTACCTCCCCGAGTGAACAATGAAGAAAGGCAGAAGAACAAGGAAAGTGAGCAACCGAAGTTCTAGAATGGGGATCACATATATCTGAACTCGCAGATAGAAAAAAAGGTGACAAAGAGCAATCCAGAGTGAGTTCGACCACATGCAAACCAGTGGCAGCAGAAAGGCCGAAAGTAGAGTTTCCCAGCCATCGGATAAATGCACAAATACAATATATGAGGGATCATGCACCAATAGGCAAGTTCATCAGAATCTCGCTGACTGAGAAGGCGATCCGGGGTTTGATCACAGTGAAATGGAGTCCAAAAGGACACATTACCTTGCAGCTGGGGCCTAAAGAATTCTTTACAACCATTTTTAACTGCTTGGAGGACAAGAAGAGGGTATTGGATGGAGGTCCATATTTCTTCAATGTCATTGGTTTGTATCTCATAGGATGGGTAGAACGCTTCAACCCTGACAAAGAGGACCTTAGCTGGGCTCTGGTTTGGATTCGGCTCTATTCGCTTCCTGTGGAGTATTGGGAGGAAATCTCCTTACAAGAAATTGGCAATGTTCTGGGAGAATTCATCAAAGTAGCAGAGGAAACAAAAATCAAAAGATACACCTCTTATGCAAGAATATGTGTGTACATGAATCTCAACAAGGCACTCCCGGCTGTGGTAATAATATTCGACGATGATAATGAATGGATTTATCTGATTGACTATGAGCATGTACCGTTTAGATGTAGAAGATGTCATGCCCTGGGCCACTTATTCAGGGATTGTCCTTTAACTCAAAAACCCTCACCACGAGGTGCCTCTGACAAGCCTGAATTTGATGGCTTCACCAAAGTACCCAACCACAAGAAAGCCACTCCAAATCCTAGGAATCCTACAGCCAGCTCTTCCAAGCCTTCAAGCCAGCTCTTCCAAGCCTCAAGCCAGCTCTTCCAAGCCCATTCTAGGATGCTCTAACTTACCTTAGTCTACTCTATATTAGGCTAGCCAAGTCTACTCTAGCTTACCCTAGCCTACTATAGAGTAGCCTATCATATTTTTGTCTAGCCCACCCTAGCTTATACTAACATAGCATAACTTAATCTAGCCTAACCTACTCTTTCCTAGCATAACCTAGTCTAACTTAGACTACCCTACTCTACTCTAGGCTTACCTAGCCTAACCTAGTCTAACCTAGCCTACCCTACCCTACTCTAGCCTTGCCTAGCCTTGCCTACCCTATCCTAGCCTAGTCTAGTCTAGCCCAGCCTACTCTAGCCCAGGCTATTCTAGCCTAGCATAGCCTACTTTAGCACCATCTAGTCTAGCCTAGCCTACTCTAGCCTAGTCTACTCTAGCCTACTCTAGCCTAGTCTACTCTAGCCTAGCCTAAACTACTCTAGCTTAGCCTAGCCTACTCTGACCTAGCCTACACTAGCCTAGCCTAGCCTACTCTAGCATAGCCTAGCCTAGAGCCTAGCCTACTATGGCCTAACCTAGCCTAATCCAGTGTAGCCTAACCTACTCTAGCCTAGCTTAACCGAGCCTTGCCTACCCTACCCTAGCCCATCCTATCTTTGCCTAGCATACTCTAGCCTAGCCTACATTAGCCTATCCTACTCTAGCCTACTCTAGTGTAGCCTAACATAGTCTTGCCTACTCTAGCCCACTCTACCCTAGTCTTGCCTACTCCAAGCTACTCTGGCCTACTCTAGCATAGCCTACTCTACCTTACTATAGCCTAGCTAAGCCTAGCCTACTCTATCCTAGCTTATCCTACTCTAGCCTAGCCTACTCTGGCCTACTCTAGCCTAGCCTAGCCCACTCTACCATATTATACCCTAGCCTATTATACCCTAGGGTAACCTAGTCTAGCCTATACTAACCTAGCCTAAACTAAACTAACCTAACCTACTCTAGCTAGCCTAAACTACTCTAGCCTAGCCTAACCTAGCCTAACCCACTCTATCCTAGCCAAGGAAAATTTTAAGGATGGAAAATTTTCTTGAAGTTTAAAACATTGGCGAATCTCACTAATCCCTAATATGCAAATTATAAATGTTTATTGATATATTTGTAAAATTAATCAAATTTATAACTATTTTATATATAGTCTCTCTATAATGTTGGCGATTTTTAAGGTAAAATAATTTTATATTCTAAAATTTGGGCGAATCGTCTTTTATAAAATTGGAAATTGGCGAATCTTTTTTTTGGAAAAATCATGGAAAATTAGCCCACTGGGCGAACATTAGCCCCTAAAATTTTCCATGATCCTAGCCTAACCTACTCTATCCTAGACTAAACTAGCCTAGTCTAGCCTACTCAAGCATAGCCTAACCCACTCTAGCCTAGCTTACTCTAGCCTACTCTAGCCTAACTTAACCTACCCTAACCTAGCCTAACCTATCCTACTCTACTCTAGCCTAAACTACTCTATCCTAGCCTATCCTAGCCTAACCTATTCTAGCCTAACCTATCCTTAACTACTCTAGCCCAGACTAAACAATCTTAACCTAGCCTACTCTAACATAGCCTAACCTACTCTAGCCTAGCCAATTCTAGCCTAACCTAGCCTAACCTAATCTTGCCTAACCTAATCTTGCCTAGTCTAACCTAGGCTAACCTACCCTACGCTACCCTACTCTAGCCTTTCCTAGCCTTGCCTAGCATAGCCTAGCCTAGCCTATTCTAGTCTAGCCTAACCTACTTTAGCCTAGTCTAGCCTACTTTAGCCTAGCCTAGTCTAGCCTACTCTAGCCTACTCTAACCTAGTCTACTCTAGCCTAGCCTAGACTACTCAAGCCTAGCCTAGCTGACTCTAGCCCACCCTTAGATAGCCTAGTCTACTCTGACCTAGCCTACACTAGCCTAGCCTAGTCTAGCCTAGTCTAGCCAAGCCTACTCTAACTTAGCTTATCCTAGACCCTAGCCTACTATGGCCTAGCCTAGCCTAGCCTACTATAGCCTAGCTTAACCTAGCCTTTCCTACCCTACCCTAGCCAATCCTAGCCTAACCTAGCCTACTCTAGCCAAGCCTAACATAGCGTAGCCTACTTTAGCCTAGTCTAGCCCCTAGGCTAGCCTACTCTAGCCTAGACTACTCCAACCTACTATAGCCTACTCTAGCTTACTCTATCCTAGTGAAGCCTAGCCTACTCTATCCTAGCTTATCCTACTCTAGCATAGCCTATTCTAGCCTACTCTAGCCTA
The DNA here is from genome assembly GCA_031772625.1 of Pinus tabuliformis. NCBI lineage: Eukaryota > Viridiplantae > Streptophyta > Pinopsida > Pinales > Pinaceae > Pinus > Pinus tabuliformis. The sequence continues at coordinate 443,285,710 of CM062820.1, read as the reverse complement.
GCCTAACACACTCTAACCTATTATACCCTAACCTACTCTAGCCTAGCCTAGCCTACACTACTCCTGTCTACCCTAGCCTACTCTAGCCTATCCTACTCTAGCCTAACTTAGCCTAGCCTCACCTACTCGAGTTTAACCTACTCTCTCCTACCCTAATCTAGCCTAACCTAACCTATTCTAGCATGGAATAACCTAGCCTAACCTCAACTAACCTACCCTACTGTATCATAGCCTAGCCTACTCGAGCCTACTCTAGCCTAACCTAGCCTACTCTATCCTAGGCTAGCTTAAGCTAAGTTAACCTAACATAACCTAGCCTAACCTAGACTAGCTAGCCTAACCTAACCTAGACGAACCTAAGCTAGCCTAGCCAAGTCTAACCTAACCTAACATAACCTAGCCTAGCCTAATGTAGACTAGACTAACCTTGCCTAGCCTACCCTAACCTAGCCTAACCTAGACTAGACTAACCTCGCCTAGCCTAGCCTAACCTAGCTTAACATAACGTAACCTTGTGTAGCCTAGCCTTGCCTAACCTAGCCTAAAATAGCCTTTCCTATCCTCGCCTAGACTTGCCTAACCTCGCCTAATGAAACCTAACCTTTCCTAACCTATTCTTGCCTAACCTAGCCTAACCTAGCCTTGCCTAACATAGCCTAGCCTAACCTAAGCTACCCTAGCCTACTCTCGCCTAGCCTAACCTACTCTACCCTGCTCTAGCCTAACCTAGCCTAGCCAAGCCTCCTCTAGCCTAGCCTACTTTAGCCTAACCTACTCTAACCTAGCCTACTATAGCCTAACCTACCCTACTCTCGCCTAGCCTACCCTAGCCTAAACTGGCCTAACCTACCCTACTCTACTCTAGCCTCAACTACTCTAGCCTAGCCTAACTTTACCTAATGTAGACCCTACTCTAACGTAGGCGGGCCTAGTGTAGCCCCTACTCTAGGCTAGCCTAACCTAGCCTGGCTTACTCTAGCCTAGCCTATTCTACCGTAGCCTAGCCTAGACTACTACAGCCTACTCTAACCTAAACTATCCTTGCCTAGCCTACTCTAGCCTAAGCTTCTCTTGCCTAACCTAAACTAGCCTAACCTAGCCTAACCTAACTTATTTTAGCTTGGATTAACCTAACCTAACCTAAACTAACCTACCCTACTCTATCATAGCCCAACCTACTCGAGCCTACTCTAGCCTAACCTAGCCTACTATATCCTAGCCTATCTTAACCTAGCCTAACCTAAGGTGAGCTAAGTTAACCTAACATAACCTAGGCTAACCTAGACTAGGCTAGCCTAACCTAAGCTAGCCTAACCTAACCTAACCTAGCCTAGTTTAACATAACCTAACCTAACCTAGCCAAACCTATCCTAACCTAGACTAGAAAAACCTTGCCTAGCCTAGCCTGTAGCCTAACCTAGCCATACCTAACCTAACCTTCGCTAGCCTAGCCTTGCCTAACCTAGCCTAACATAGCTTGCCTAACCTAGCCTAGCCTACCGTAACCTAGCATAGCATAGCCTAGCCTAACCTAACCTAACCAAACTTTTCCTAACCTAGCATTGCCTAACCTAGCCCAACATAGCTTGATGTAGCCTAGCCTTGCCTAACGTAGCCTAGCCTAACCTACCCTAGCTATCCTAATCTAACCTACCCTAGCCAACTCTAGCTTAGCCTAACCTACTCTAGTGTGCTCTAGCCTAATCTAGCCTAGCCTTTGCCTACTCTAGTCTAACCTAGTCTAACCTAGCCTACTATAGCCTAACCTACCCTACTTTAGCATAACTTACTCCAGCCTACTCTAGCCTACCCTAGCCTACACTAGCCTAACCTACTCTAGTCTAGCGTAACCTAGCCTAAACTAGCTTAACCTACCCTACTCTACTATAGCCTCAACTACTCTAGCCTAGCCTAACTTCGCCTAACCTACTCTAGCCTAGCTTAAACTAGCCTACCCTAGCCTATTCTAGAGTAGTCTATCCTACTCTAGCTTCCTCTAACCTAGCCTACTCTAGCCTAACCTAACCTAGTCTATCCTAGCCTAACCTACTCTAGCCTAACCTAGCCTAACCTAGCCTAAGCCACCCTAAACTACTCTAGCCTAGCCTAAACTAGCCTAGCCTAACCTAGCCTCACTTATTCTAGCCTAGACTAAACTAGCCTAGCCTACTCTAGCAGCCTAACATACTCAAGCCTTCTTTAGTCTAGCCCACTCTACCTACGCTAGCCTAGCCTAGCCTACTCTAGCCTACCCTAGCCTAGCCCCTAGCCTATTCTAGGCTAGCCTAGCCTGACTTATTCTAGCCTAGATTAACCTAGCCTAGCCTACTCTAGCCTAGCCTAGCCTATCCTAGCCCACTCTAACCTACTATACCCTAGCCTACTCTAACGTACTCTAACCTAGTCGAGCCTAGCCTAGCCTACTCTAGCATAGCCTAGCATAGCCTAACCTACTCTTTCCTAGCCTAACCTAGCCTATTCTAGCCTAGCATAGCCTAGACTACTCTAGCCTACCCTAGCTTACTCTATCCTAGCCTAGCCTACTCTAGCGTAACCTAGCTCTATCTAGCATCTAGCCTAACGTACTCTAGCCTAGACTAACCTAGCTACCTAAACTAACCTACGCTACTCTAGTCTACTCTAGCCTACCCTAGCCTACTTCAGCCTGACCTAGCCTAACCTAATCTAAGTTACCTTGGCCTAAGCTAGCTTAGCCTAACCTAAGCTACCCTAGCCCAACCTAGCCTAAGCTAACCTAACCTAGCCTACCCTAGGCTAGCATAACCTAGCCTAACATTTCCTAGCCTAGCTTAGCCTAACCTAGCCTAACCTAACCTAGCCTTGCCTAACCTAGCTTAAACTTATTCTATCCTCTTTGTAGCCTAGTCTAATTTAGTCTATCCTAGCCCACTAGCCCACTCTAGCTTAGTCTTGCCTAGTCTAACACAATGTAGATTCCTAAAAGTTTATATATAAGGATGTTGTAGTTGAAAATCTTAATAAAATATATATTCAAAAGCAATTTTAAAGGATATTTACATTACAATTTAATTTTATCATAAATATTTAAATTTAAGAGCATTATCACTTTATATTATATAAATTCAAACATTTTCCTTTGTACATTATGTTATTCTAATTAAAAAATATATCATACATCATTGTACCATCAATAAATATAGTGCAGAACTTAAATAACATATTAAATATTTAAATTTGAAAATCATTTGAAAAAATAAATTAAACTAAACAACATTAATAAAAAATCATTCAAAAACAAATTAAATTAAATACCATTAATAAAAATTCAAATATAACAAAATTTGGTTAAAATAAATTAAATGTATGAATATACAATTTAAAATACATTGAATTTAACCACAATACTAATGTAAAAAGAAGATGTAACATAAGTTATAAGATATAAATAAAGACCATATTTCTAAATGAAAAACATATTTGTAAAATATAAAAATATAATTGAAATTCATTTAGAGAAATCCAATAATCTAAAAATTCGAATGTACCATATCTTATAAAACATAAATAAAAAATATATTTCTAAATGAAAAATATATTTGTAAAATTTAAAAATATAATTGGAGGGCCCATCCAAAACTGATTCTGAGAGGCATAGGTCAAGTCAACTATATTTTTAATTGAGAAAGAAAACTCACAGACATGTAAATGTAAAAGTAAGAAACCAATTTAAATAAAACCACAAACTTTCACAGAGATAAACTAAATCAATGAATAAATGTAATAATCTGAAAGGAGTGAAATACAAATTGGAACAAGCCCAACTAAAAAAATCAGTAAAACCCACTCTCATAAAACTATATCATTACAGTGTTAAATATATTAACATAACTAAAACTGAAATGAAAGGATTAGGTTTCCATGAAGCGCAGAGCTTAGAGGATGGATACAAACTACATCTATGACAAAGTAAAGGCAGGTGGCTTTGAGATATTTAACATAAAATATTGAAAATATTAATTGAAAATACCCTATACCTTATTCTTGTTGGTGATTTGGCATTCTAGTAATTAGAAGGTTGGAAAAAAATAATTATTAAATAAAATTGAATATTCTTCTATGTATTTTTGGAATTCTCCAATTTCTGTATTTTCTTCTCCTAGTCCAGATTCAAGAACAATGTTTACTATTTTATTAATATATAAATATTCTAGATTACTTCTATTTGAAAGAAAATAAATAATTAAAAATTAAGGAATAGTATAATCTATAGAATCAAATTCCCAAGGACACACTACAAAAAACATCAAAGAAAAGTCAGTATGCCAAAAGATTTGATTTATACTTAAATTTTAGATGTGAAAAATTATTCATTATTGCTACAGAAATTGACTCATAATTTCTTCCATACCTAGTTATTATTGAGAACTCCTCTTTGCAAATCACTAGCTATTAGTTTCTAAATAGTTAAGAATATCTAGTTGAAATTTGCGGAGTATAAAATTCCACGGTTGATCCTTGGAAACTTACGAAATACTCAGGAATATCTGCTGAAATTACAAGATTGGGGTGTGTTTTGAGAGTAAAGCTCAGAGGAAATAGAACTGTAATTGTAATTGTATGGCTCTGCTTCACACGATGCAACATAAAACACTGGAACGGATCCCCTGAATACTCTGGAGAGGAATATTTGCTCAGAGGAAATAGAATTGTAATTGTAATTGAAGCCCATGGAGGTTTGTATTACTCTGCTTCAAACGATGCAACATAAAACAATGAAACGGATTGAGAAAATAATTTTAATTCAATGAGATTATAACGGCTGAAATGAGTTAAGAAGAAACTGTAGAGAGCCGAGGAAACCAGAAGGAAAATGGAATAATAAAATTGAGATGAATGGACTGGGTTTTGCTTTGAGAGTAATGGAGGTTTCTTTAAATCAACTATTTTAATTCAAGAAACATAAACTTAGTATCATTCACGATGAAAGAAACCTACCCATAATTGGGCTAAAGAAAACTACATAGAAAGAAAAGAGCAGGGTTAAAGATCGAAAACTACATAGAAAGAAAGGGCGGACTAAGAAGAGAGAAAAAACTACAGTGAAAGAACAGAACAGAGCAGGGTTAAAGATCGAAAACTACATAGAAAGAAAGGGCGTACTAAGAAGAGAGATTAAAGTAAATAGTAGATTTAAGATTAAGAAGAGAGATTAAAGTACATAGTAGATTTAAGGGATTAATGAGATCCAGAGAGAAATAACAAAGAATAAAGATTTAAAAACATTAACATTAGGCCGGTTCGGTTAAAAATTCTACTTCAATAGATGCAAACAAAACCAAAGAATAACTCATGAATATTAATATAATTAATAAATACAAGAAACATAGCTATCATGGTTCTAACAAATATCAGTATTACAGTTCTCTGGTTACCTTTCTCCATTGTAAATACATCCCTTCATGTCATTGACTTCTTTTCTTCCGTCCATGCATCCCTTCTCGCTGATCTTCTTGGTCAAATTCAGATCAAAACATACAAAACAGAAAAGCATGGATCGAACACACGACCTTCCTATATTCGGTCTGAGCCAGTCTCACGCTCTCCAAAAAAAGATACAAAGCTGCTCTCCCAACAAAGATAAAGAGGAGATTGGATCGAACGCAGGACCCGACAAAGATACAGAGAAGCGTTGATCGAACAGAGGACCTTCATATATTCAGTCTGACCAAACATCGAACAGAGGACCTTCATATATTCAGTCTGACCAAACAAAGATACAGAGGACGGTGGTTGGAACACACGACCTTCATATATTCAGTACGCCCTCTCAACAAAGATACAGATCCGCCTGGAAACTGCTCGAACTCCCTTAACTAAATGTTATGGTTAACAGCCCAAAAAGGCAAAAAGTTATCCAAAAAGTAAAAAGTTACCTAAATATAGAATAGGGAATATTAATTAGATTCGTTAAAGTTCTACACACAAAAAGAAAAGTAACGTTAAATTAGAAAAAAAACTAAAAAACAAAGCAAAATAATTAACCCTAAAATTTTAAAATGCATAGTAAAAAATTAAAAGTGAAATTCAAAAACAAAAGCAAAAGTAATTTTAAATAAAAAAACTAAAATAATTAACGCTCTCAAAAAAAGATACAAAGCTGCTCTCCCAACAAAGATAAAGAGGAGATTGGATCGAACGCAGGAACAAAGATACAGAGAAGCCGAACTCATATATTCAGTCCAAACATCGAACAGAGGACCTTCATATATTCAGTCTGACCAAACAAAGATACAGAAAACACACGACCTTCATATATTCAGTATCTCAACAAAGATACAGATCCAAACTGCTCGAATTCCCTTAACTAAATGTTATGGTTAACAGCCCAAAAAGGCAAAAAGTTACTCAAAAAGTAAAAAGTTACCTAAATATAGAATAGGGAATATTAATTAGATTCGTTAAAGCTCTACACACAAAAAGAAAAGTAACGTTAAATTAGAAAAAAAACTAAAAAACAAAGCAAAATAATAACCCTAAAATTTTAAAATGCATAGTAAAAAATTAAAAGTGAAATTCAAAAACAAAAGCAAAAGTAATTTTAAATAAAAAAACTAAAATAATTAATCTTTAAATTTTAAAATATGCCAAGTAAGAAATTAAAAGTTAAATTTAAAAACAACAATTAATTTCTTTTGAGGTAAAAGATTGACAATTTCAAAGTTATAAAGACTGAATGGTTGATGGCAAAGCAAAAAAAATTAAAAGTTAAATTTTAAAATAATATTTATTTGCTTTTAAAGTAAAAAATTGGTAGTTTCAACATAAAACATAAAATATAGAACCCATTTCTACCTAAATTTTAGCTTGAAATTGACATATAGTAACCTTGCTATAATAAATAATTTAGAACATACCTTAAATGTGGAGGAACAATAAATTCAATCAAATCTACTTGACATATAACCCTATAAACTAGTTGTGCATACAACACTTTGTTATCAATAACATTATGACTTTCTTGAATATGGATAGTAGACTTCAATAAGAGTATTTAAATTTTTATTTTTGACACCTTTAGATTTTGGTATTTGTTGTCAATGGAGATACTTCGTTCGTTGAATATGAGAACCAAATTTATGAAGTTAAAGGGTTTAGTTGGTACCAATTAGTTAAACTTTGAATTGAATATGTAATAGAAAAACAATTTACATGTTTTAGCATACTTTTGTGTGAGATTTTGTAGGATAAAACAAAGGTGATTACTCCATTATAACTAAAAAGGTATCACACTCTTACAAAATCCAAGAAAATTGAAACAAACATAATTTTTTGTTATTTCAAGTTATATTCTTGTTTCAATAATTATCATTCTTAAAATGGACCAACTAATCTCCAAAATTTGTTGTTCTCAAGCATTACTATGGAGGTGTGAATCACTTATTTTTTTCTCTAACCTAGAAATGATTACTTATCTTCAATTTATTCCTAGATATGTGCATAGTGGAAAAATACTTGAAATTATCATTATTTTGCATAACCACATCCTATTTCAAATTATTAGGGAAAATCTATTATTACATGGTATATTAACAAAATATAAAATATTGTGCATAATATTTTTATACATGATATCCTGATTCTTGAAATGTTATAATAATCAGCTACGCTAATTAATAAATATTTTAGGAAAATAATAAATCAAAAATATTTTCTTAATATTCATTATCAATAATATTATAATAATAATTTATATTAGTTAATATAAATATATTATATACCATTTTGTATTTAGGGAATCTAATTTATAATTTAATATTATTGTATTATGAATCACTCTTAACAAGGAAAAGGAATATTGAAGAAATACAATATTTAGCAGGACCATCATTAAAAATAAAACACTAAATATAAATAATATTATTTCTAATAGAATAAATATTGTGATCTTTCAAGAAATATTGTGATCTTTCATTGACTCAAATTAGCTAGAAAGAATTATGAGAAAAAGGCCATTTTTTCTATCAGTTAGACTACATGAGGAAAAAGGAAAAGAAAACCTCTAATATCATTTTTTCAAGGATATTTATTTTTTGCATTTTCAATTTTTTCTAACTTTAGCAATAATTGCTAATTTAATATTCTATCCATACCTACTTTGATATGATAAAATAGAGTAGAAATAATTTTTATATGTTATTGTATATATGCCTTTCCATTATCCTCTTTATAAACACCATCATGCATGCACATTACCAATTTTTTTAGTCACTAACTCAGAGCAATGGATTCCATGGAATGCTTTTCCATTATGATCATGGACCATTAATGGAGAAACGATTCTATGATGTACCACTGATGAATAAGAACTTTACTCTCTCTCTCTCTCCCCCCATATATATATATATATATATATATATATATATATATATGGATGATAGCATGGATCTTGGTTTCATATCCTAGCCAGAGAGGGAGTGTTTAGGTAAACAAAAAGAGCACTAGATCAAACAGTTTAACGGCCCAATCGATACATTTGTATGTGGTCGATCAAGTTTCTTAAGCCCTAAGAAAATAGATTTATCAATATATTTGAATTGAGAATTTAGGAATTCCATTGAGCTTTCAAAGTCTTAAAATACACATTTTCATTAAAATTTACGACATGTATAATTCTTTGAATAACAATTAAACTCTATTGCATGAATATATATGTTTTTTTTTTATTTATCTAAGAATTTCAATTATATAAAAACATTACATTGTTTTATACATTTTTAGAAAATCCTACCATCCTTTCTCATACCATATTTGTTGGCCAATAGGTAATTACCAAAAGAAACATTATAAAATAGGACCTTCAAGATTGATATGTAGTTAGTTACTATTACACATCATATGAATTTAATCTGATAGGGTAGTCTAGTCTAGAGCCTGGTGACAGAGGAGGCATAATTTCATAGTGAGTGCGCTTCTCCATATAGGTCACCCTTCCTTAAAAGTGATACAATTTATGTTGTAGGAACCATTTTCCCCTCTGCATGCTCGCCAAAAAGGCAAGCATTGACCATAGGTTTCTTTCCAAATCATTCACAAAAATAATAATTTTGTTCATGTCATCATGTGGGTCTTTGTTAAGTTTCTCTACAAGTTGGGTAATATGTATCAATTAACTAATAATGTTCTATTTGGAGGAATTGACTCCTCGATGCCAACATATTTGGGTCCATGACCTCAGCATGACCTAAATCTCCCACAAATTATCTTTCCTTATGACTCCTCTCTCCAAATCCTCTTCTTTATTACCTCATTGAATTATTGTTTTATTTAGTTAATGAGAAGTTATGTCAGAATAATTATTTCTCTCATAAATATGTTGGAGGCTAACATGAGAGATTAACCTCTAATTGTTAGGGAAAACTAATTGAGTAGTTATGCCCAAGGAGGCACAAAAAAAAATTACAATAAGAAAAGAACTCCATGTTGTCTTTTTGGATAAAAATGAAATACCTAAAGTTATATATGAAAATGAAAGAGAAGATACACCTTGATAATATAGGGTGAGAGATAAATACCTTGTCGTGGAATATGAATAAGATAATTTGGGAGATAAATATAGTATTTGGTTAACCCTTTCTAGTGGGAGAGGAACACTAGTAAACCTAGGAAATGGTTTCTAGGATGCTGCATAGGGTGTGTAGGCTAGAACTCCAGATATCTTCTTTGATTTACCTTACAATTAGAGGAACAACTCAAGAGTATTTCCTGTACAAGACAATTCAAGACGAACATGGAAGCTTCTAGTCTATTTCTAAATATTAAATAAATATTCAACACATCATACTAGAAAAATACGTTATTATACTAGCATTATTGATGGAGGTTGTAAAGTAATAGGAAACAAGGATTTGAGGTTTTAACTTACAACTCCATTGGAAACACTTAAATATTCCTTCCCTTAGTAATGGTTGTAGTAACTATCGAAAAATATTGAATCATGCAAGCCTCCTTCCATAAAGAGAACTTGATACTCATATCAGTGCATAGAAAAGTGATTAGAAATGCAATCAAAGTACCCATTAAAAAAAATGAAGCAAGAAATTAAATAATAAAAAAAGTAATTACCAGAAACCAAATTTTAACACTAGGAATACTCAATTAGGGAAAAAGGGTGTCAAAATCTTAATGAAAACACTATTGAAAGAACTCCTCAATAATTTAATGGTAGAATGATGGACATTTTCCAAGTTGAAACAAGAATTACAAAGGAGTGGAGGCGATGGAGTGTAGCTCTAGGTCACCGTCAGAGCAAACTGAAAATGAGACAGACACGGTAGGGTTGGCTAGGGTAGTTACACTAATCTCCTCGCCATAAAATATATACTATCCAATATGAAGAAATAATGTTGATATCCAAATCGTACAAGATCCTCAAAGGAGGTAGATTCACTATCTCAATAACCCTCCTCCAAATTGAAAGCCTCACATAGCTAGACTGAACATGATATTAGCCATTAATCAATAAAGCCAACAAGTGGGATGTAAGTATGAAGGCTTCAAAACCCGTGACATATATACTTATATGTCTTGAGCGATAGATAGACCACATGCAACAAGAAAAATTCCACAACAACGTGTTATATAAATAAACTTTATATTATGTATTCTCTCATCGAGATGCTATGTCATATATTCACTCAAAATTTGATTAGGTGCTTGGCAAATTTCTCAAGTGTTTAAATTTCAAAGGTTGCAATGTATTGACTTAGTTGTGTAATTGGATAAGACCAATATAGACAACACTTGTTGTAAGTGAGACATGTGAATACTTTCAAGTGGGGTATTGTTAAAGAAAAACAAGTAATAATATATATAAGTATATTCATGTGAAGAAGGAACGTCTTAGGACTAAATAGGGTAAATGATATAAAAACTAAGGGTGAGATGTACCTGTGTTAGTATTTATAATGTTAATTAGTTGAAGTATGTTTTAAATGAGTTAACTAAAAGCTTGAATGATAACCATGATGTGAGAGGACTGTTAAAAGAAAAGATTAAATAAAATTAAAAAATGACCAATGTGTAATATTTCAATCTCTTTATTTTTTATATTTATGAGGAAAGTTAAGATGTGACAATTTTTATTGGGTGTTATTTATTTTTAAATAAAATAACAAAATCTATTTTACATTTTATTAATAAAGATATTCCTAAATATGTTTTATGTTAAATAAAATAAAAAATTAAGATATACAATATATCAATATTAATATTATTAATATAGTAATAATATAAATAAGCAATTAATTATTATTATTATATTACTAAAAAGTAATAAATTATTGTTATATTACTAAAATATAATGTTTAATATGTTTTGATGTGCAGTTTCTTAAATGTTTATAATATATATTTTAGTATCTTAATTTTTTATTTTATTTAATAAATTTAAATTTAAATTAAGTTTATATTTTCGAAAAAAAATCACTGAAATATAAATCCAAAACACTAAATACATAAATGTCAATAAATAAACTTAATATTAATTAAACAAACATTTAAATAATTATATATTTACTTTTAAAAATTAAAAACTCAAAACTACATCCAAACTTTTTTTTTATGAAGACAGAACAAAAATTAAAAATAAAAGCAACAAAAATGAGAAAACGAAGAATTCCCAAAATTAAAAATAAAAGCACAAAAATGAGAAAATGAAGAATTGCCAAAATCCAATGGGCAAGTTGTTATAAAACCACTTTAAAAAATTCAGAAAAAGAAAAAAGAAGAGAGGATTTTGAAAACCTTCTAAAAACCACAAATACAAATATTTTTCAAACATATATTTTGTTTATTTTCTTGATATTTAATAAATTGAAATTCAAATTAATTCTAAAATTTATGAGAAAAAACATAAAAGACTAAATAAAGAAATATTTAATTAATAAATACAATTTTTATTTCTTATATCTAATTTAAAATAAATATATATTTAATTAAAAAAAATAAAAATAAAAAATAATTAAAACAAAAACTAAGGCTCCAAAAATGGCGAAAAACAAAAAATCGACTTGCCAATGAAAACAACAACACTAGTAAAAACTAGCAATTGTCCCAAAAGGTACAAATAGAGGCCGATAGGATTATTAAATTGGAATTGTTGAATTTTTTTAGAAGAGATATTGGTTCAATCAGCCTGGTTTCCTACACTGCCACAACTCTTCCCGGTAAACCCTGACAACGATTCTGCTTTTGTGAAAAATTAAAATTTGCACCAGTAAACGTCACACATATACCTATACAGTTGGATTGTTGATTGATATCTTTGGACGTTGAATAATTTAAGGTAAATCTATTTGCTATTACGCATTTGTGAAAAAATGAAAATTTGCACCAGTGAGCATCACAAATATATACAGTTGGATTGTTGATTCATACCTTTGGACATGCTCGATTAATGAATAATTTAGGGTATAATCTATTACGTAAATAAAGGATCAAAGGGGGAAGGGGTGGGGTTTGTGTACTGGATCAAGCCTTTGAGATTCATGGGAGAAACGAAGGAAGAATCCCCACCCAAAACCTCCTCTGCAATCATCCACTGTACCCTCTCAGTTAGATGAAATTTGTCCCAGTAAACATATTCCTTGGGATCCCTGCAGATTGAGCACCCTGGATCCAACCCACGGCCTACATGGCCATTGTATGGACCATCTCCACAAAAAACCTGTTGACCCACCCCGTACCTCCTAGTCTTCGTCATCCAAAATGAGGTCTAGTCTGCAGCACCCTAGGTCGATGGCCTAGGCTGCCCTGGTTCGAGTCCTCCTGCCGACAGAGCCCTCATTGCTCTCTTTTTCACATCCCCCCTCAAGTGAGAAAGGATTCATAACCCTATATAATCTTATTAATGAATATTATTATATATAATATTATATTAATATTAAGGTTTAATCCTATTCATATTACCAAAAATAATTTAAGAGAGTCATAAACTAAGCAATATGGGGATTAACAAAAAAAATTAATTAATTAATCTATAAATAAATAAAAATAATTTTTTAGGAAGAAAGCGCAGGAATCTAGCATCTGTTGATACTCCAGCCATCATCTCTATTTAAATTAACAAGTCTTTTTTTTTCAATTTCTAAGGCCTCTCTAAATGTACGATAATGAAAATGGTCAATCCTCGCAATGACTTTAGCCTCTTCAATGGAGATGTGATGATTGGTTTTTTCTGCATGCTCTACCAAAGCGTAGGAGCGAAACCATCCATGCTTGATGTCAGCAGCATGTTCACAAATCCTTTGGTTAATGGATTGACCAGTCTCACCAATATAAGGAGCTCGACAAGAACAGGGAATGATATAAACACCCTTCTAATCCTTGGGGTTAATCGGGTCCTTAACAAAATGAAGAGAACTTCATATAGTGTTAAGAGGTCTAAAAGAAGAATGAATCTCATGCTTCCTCAAGATCCTAGCAATTTTATCCGTGGTCCCTTGAATAAAGGGAAGATGAACACCGGAAGACCAATCCTTGGGGTCAATCTTACTCTTAGGACCCTTTTCAGCATTTTGAAAAGCCTTAAGACCTTGAGACCTACTATAACCATTCTTATTAAAAACTTCCAGGAGATAAGTTTTCTCATCTTCAAGGTGATTTTCGTCATAAACTTGCAAAGCCCGCCGAAGTAGCTAAGGTGTTGAGAACGCCTATCTTTTGAGCAGCAAAATGATGGGAGCTAGCATGGAATTAAATTGAATTTAATTATTTTAGAGCGATTTTACAATGTTTAACATTTTGACTTAGTCAAATTAAAATTAAAATATAAAATATAAAATTTTCCAACCCATGGTTTTTCCTTATCATATTTTTAATCTATGGTTTTTTCCCATGGTATTTTTCTCTAATGTGAGTTATTTAAAGGTTAATATTTAAACTAATCTAAATTCATTTTAACTCTACATCTACCAAATGCCAAAAAAATCAAATCTCTTTTCACTCTTAAAAAATCAAAGTGTCAAAAAAAATCCCTCTTAACACATAATAAACTTACAACTAAAAATAAATGTAAACTAATTTTTAAATTTAAAATTTAAAATTTATATTTCAATTAAATTATAAAAATAAAGTAATAATACATTGCATTTAAAAATTAAAAATCCTCAAAAATCTTTGCTTTTCTGAGCTTTTTTCTTTCCATCTTTGATTTTTATGATCTTTTTCGTGCTTTCTTGATTTTTTTTGCATAGAATCTTTTTTGAGCTTTTGTGCTTTCTTGATTTTCCATTGTTTTGTTTTCTGGTTCAGATCAACGGTTGAAAGTGTTTCATCTAATCTAACGGATCAAAGTAAAAGTGTTGACGAAAAGTTGATGCATAGGAAAGGCCTATCGGCCTAAAAATAAAGAAACCCTGAAAACTGATAATCTTACCGTTATAATAAAGAAAAAAAAAGCCTTGAAAGCTGATAATCTTACCGTTATAATAAAGCAAAAAACTCAGAAAAAACAAGGTGAAAGGATTCTAGAAACCGAAACGGTAAGCATAAAATCAAGAAAGCAGAAAAGATGATCAGCTTTATCTTATAACAAAGCTAAAAGGATTTTAGAAACCGAAACGATAAGCACAAAATCAGGAAAGCACAAAAGCTGAGGAGCTTGCCATTATAAAAAATAGGGAAAGGATTCCGAAAACCCAAAAAGCTCGCAGAGCCATTACATTAGAATGTGCAGAGCTCATACATTTCAAAAACACAGCTAATACATTTCAAGAAATCCAACATTTCAAAAACACGGTTAAGCGAATTTCGATGCATTTCAACTCGTACTCTCGACATAAAAACCGCTGGAATTGCGAAATAAACACCGGTGGAATTGCGAAATAAACACAGCTGTATAGAATGGACAAAGAGCATCCTCAACACACAGATAAGAGCATCCTCAACACACAGATGCATATGCTTTTTATGTCAAATAAACACCGCTGCACAGAATGGACAAAGAGCATCATGAACACACAAATGCATATGCTTTTTATATGAATTAAACACCGGTGGACAGAATGGACAAAGAGCATCCTGAACACACAGATGCATATGCTTTTTATGTCAAATAAACACCGCCGCACATAATGGACAAAGAGCATCATGAACACACAGATGCATATGATTTAACGCTTTCATAAATGTGTTGAACCCATTGTAGTCGCTGTATGAGATCTGTAATGGCTGTATGAGATGGCTGTATGAGATCTGTAATGGCTGTATGAGCGAGCGTTTACGGGTTTCAGAATGCTTGTGTGCTTTCTTTGTTGCACTTTGGTTTCAAAATGCTTGTGTGCTTTCTTTGTTATAAGTGCAAGCTCCTTAGCTTTTGTGCTTTTTTTATTTCGGTTTCTAGAATCTTTTTAGCTTTTGTGCTTTTTTTATTTTCCGCTTATCGTTTCGGTTTCAAGATTCTTTTTAGCTTTGTTATAAGAGAAAGCCCATCACCTTTTGTGCTTTCTTGATTTGATTTCTTGATGTTGTAGTTATCGTTTCGGTTTATAGAATCCTTGCACCTTGTTTTTCCGAGCTTTTTTTTCTTTATTATAACGGTAAGATTATCATCTTTTGTGCTTTCTTGATTTTTTGATGTTTCATTTTTTGTTGGTTTTATTTTAAATTTTTATTATAACGTGCTCATCTGATCTCCTTTCTTGAATTTTTTTTTTTATTTTTTTTTACTTTTTAGTTGTTCTTGTTTAAAGTTTTTTCTATTTTTTTAATTAAATATATATTTATTTTAAATATAGATATAACAGATAAAACTTTTATTCATTAATTAAACATTTTTATGAATTTTCTTATAAATTTTAGAATTAATTTGAATTTGAATTTATTAATATCAAGAAAATAAACAAAATATATCTTTGAAATATTTATGTTTTATGTTTTACTATTATACTAATCATTATCATTATTTAATTCATGTTGATGATGATGATGATGGTTAACGTCCTCTGAGACCAAACATTGGTCTATTGGACCTAAAGAAACAAATTATTTATTTTGATTTAAGATTTTATTCCTATGCACAAAAAGCTTGGAGAGAAGCCTCCGAAGCTCACTATAATTTTGACATTGTAAAAGGCTAGGAAGGTCAGTATTGTAACAAAGAATGTGAAACTGAGATCTAATGTGGTTGTAAGCGGGGCACTCAAAGTGGAAGTGGTTTTCATCCTCGATGTTCCTATTCTCACATATATGGTAGATTTTAGGAACTACCCAATGACCTGTTTCACTATGGAGCTCATGAGAATTACATCTAATCTTTGCTATATTAATTTTCTTCTTTGAGCTAGTTAAAATAAATAGATACTTTTGATCTTCTAGGGTGGGGTTGATGACCTTCTTATAATAACTTAATTTTCTTTTCGCCGCTAAATCTTTCTCACACCACATTTTTTCTTTGAACTTAGAAGTAACAATATCTTTAATGTTATTTATGTTTTGTAATGCATCATTCTCGTTGATCTCCCAATATTTTAACTAGGCCCTTGTGTCTTTGTGCCACTCCCGATTGAGCCTTAGGTGGTTTTTGTTGGAATTTAAAGCTAGCTTAGGAAGTCTATGATCATCCATGTTATTGAGTTTGTGCTTGTACAATAAAAACCTAATCATAGTTAGGCTCTCAATAGGGGAAAGACCTGCTTCTATAAGGAGAATAGGATAGGGTGTATTACTTTTAATTTTCATGTTATAGGTTATAAAACACTTCTGGATTTGCTCAATCTTTCTCTATGATTCTCTGGAGATGCTGCAACCCCAAACCTCACAGCCATATAAGATAACAGGAGTGAATAAACTTTCAAAGAGGAACTTCATTTTATCCCACATTACAAGGTTTCTTGTTTTATAATTATTTTCAAGACCAAAATAAGCTTTCCACGCCCCATTAATCCTTTTCTCAATGCTAAGGTTCCAGTCAAGCTTGTGATGAACATCAATTCCTAGGTACTTGTAAGAATACACTTCCTCCAAGTTATTATTTTCATACATAAAATTAGCGTAAGTGTCCTTCTTGGATTTGATAATCATAACTTTTGTCTTGTGAGTGTTAACAGTCATACCCATGGTAGAGCGGAAATCCTTAAGAAGCTTGAGTTGCTTATCAAGATCAGATGGGCACCTTGCCAAAACAACAATATCATCAACATAGAGAAGAAGGATGTCGCTAAGATCGTGCCATCACATCCTCCTTCCTCTAAATAGCCTTCAAGCTTATCGATGTTATTACTATATTAATAATTTTAATTTTTTGTATTGTAAATTTTTATTAATAATGAACTAGCTTCTAGGAATTGGTTGTCATGAATTAGATGTTGGGAATTAGTTGTTTGGAATAAGCATAATAGAAGATTTATTATTTATTTTTGTTTTTAATTTTATTTTTAATTTTTTAATTTTTAATTTTTAGTTTTTTAATTTTTGTTGTTAATAAAATAGAATAAAACTAAATTAATTAAAAGAGAATGAAGTAATATTTAATTATAGAAATAAGAAAAATTCATGGGTTGATGAGAATTGGAATTCTAAAATTATGGAAAAATATTTAATTAATTATTATTATTAATATCATTATTTTTAAATTAAATTAATATGTAATAGAAGTAAAAGAAATCAAAAAATAATTGTAATATTATTATGAAATATTACATCATCGGGAATAATTATTTAAAAAAACTAAAAAAAGAAAATATCTTAGTTAAATAAATAAATAAAAATAAAATAGATTAAATTTAGATAAAATGAAATAAAAATAAAAATAAAAGTAATAAAAGGTCATTAGAGGAGAGGGCACTAATCCACCTCTTTCTTAATTTCCAATTCCAACAATTGAGATTGATCACATGCTTCTCAATCTCAATGGTCTCTCTTAGCTTCATATGAAGGAAGTTATAAACCCTTCTGATGACGTAAGAATCCAGACATGGTGCTTGAGATTGATCACATGCTTCTCAATCTCAATGGTCTCTCTTAGCTTCATATGATGGAAGTGATCAACCCTGCAGACACGGTGCTTGAGATTGATCACATGCTTCTCAATCTCGATGCTCTCTCTTAACTTCATATGATGGAAATGAATTGAGATTGATCACATGCTTCTCAATATCGATGCTCTCTCTTAACTTCATATGATGGAAATGATCAACTCTTGCGATGCATGGTGCTTAGATTTCACAGCATGTTCAGCTAAAGTTGAGTAACGGGAATGATTATGCCGATTGTGCCTAATTTATTTTTTTTAATTTAATATATCTCATTGATTCAAACTTACATAAATATATTTATGAGTATGCTTAATAATAAAATGTAAAATAAATTAATTGGTAAGAAAATAAAATAAAGAAGTTAAAAACAAAAGAAAGCAATGAAAGCCAAATATTTTTTCATTCTAATTTAAAATTTCCAATAATTCATCGAAACAATGTGTAACTCCTATTTCTCCTTTCCCATTTTGTGAAAATTCCAAAAGAAATATGAAACTCTATCCAGTTAACAATAGTATATTGATGACAATACTACTCTAAATAATAAACAAAGTGAAGAAAAAGAAAAATATATTGCCAAAAAAAACTAAAAAACACATGGTAATTCTAAAAAAAATATTTTCAAATCTTCATTGTAGATTTAGAAATCCATCCATTGGCCTAATAAACACTGCTACAAAGAATGGAGAAGTGCTTCAGTCTTAAGGAATTACTAAGGCCCAAGAGAAATGCTTCATCTAAATTTAAATATGTAGACGCATACATGTTATAGGCTTTAAAAATGTGTTCAACCCACATAAGCTATTGTAATGTTTGTATTTGGCTACTTAAAAGGTTTTCAAAATACTCTTTTTATCTTTTTCTAAACTTTTGAAGTGGTTTTATAAAACTCACCCATTGGATTTTCAGAATTCTTCATTTTCTCAATCTTGTTACTTTTATTTTTAATTTTTGTTCTATTTTCAAAAAAAAAGGATCTAGTTTAGACTTTTTGTTTTTTAAAAGTAAATATATAATTATTTAAAAGTTTATTTAATTAATATTAATTTTAATTATTGGAATTTAAGTATTTAGTGTTTTGGTTTTTATATTTCATTGGGTTTTTCCAAAAATATAAATTTATTTTAAATTTAAATTTATGAGATAAAATAAAAAATTAAGATACTAAAATATATATTGTAAACATCTAAAAAAACTACACATTAAAACATATTAAATATTATCTTTTAGTAATATAATAATAATTATTATTTGTTAATTTATATTATTACTATATTAATAATCTTAATATTGATATCTTGTATATCTTAATTTTTTATTTTATTTATCATAAGGCATATTTAGGAATATCTTTAATAAAAAAATGTAAAATATATTTTATTATTTTACTTAAAAATAAACAACACCCAATAAAAATTGCCACATCCTAACTTTCCTAATAAAATAACTGTATAAAAAAATAAAGAGATTGAAATATCACACACTGGTCATTTTTTATTTAATTTAATCTTTTCTTTTAAAATTCCCCTCAAATCATGGTTATCATTCACCCTTTTAGTTAACTCATTTAAAACATACTTTAACTAATTGACATTATAAATATTCATTGTGGTATACCTCACCCTTAGTTTTTATATCATTTACCCTTAGTTTTTATATCATTTACACCAGATGGTATTTATCTCTCACCCTATATTATCAATGTGTATCTTCTCTTTCCTTTTCATATATAACTACTATTTCTTTTTGATTCAAAAAGACAACACAAAGTTCTTTTCTTCTTGTTATTTTTTGTGTCTCCTTAGGCATAATTACTCAATTAGTTTTCCCTGACAATTAGAGGTTAATCTCTGATGTTACCCTCCAACATATTTATGAGAGACGTAACTTCTCATTAATTACCATTTTTCTTTATGTTGTAAACAAAACAATAATTCAACACATGTTTTTCTCCATTTCCCTTAAATAAAAAACTAATACCTAAAAAGTAGAAGGGATAATTATAAATAAAAAAATTATATAATAAAATTAATAATAAAAAATTACCATTAAGGAGGGTTCTTAGATGTGAGATTCAATCCCCAATTTACAAATGAGAGTTAAGGAAATTAATTATGGAACAAAATGGCGTGAAAATTTGTCTCTTTTTTGTGGAAACTAGCACATGGAAGGATGGACATGGAAGAATGAATGTAAGTAATTTATAATAATATTATATGTTAATTCCTCATTACCTTTTTTTTTCAATTTGATATAGATATGCAATTGACTTTTTTTTTTGCAAGCTTTGTAGGACTATATCTTCATCCTCGACAAAGATAATCCTCAACAAGCAGATTGTAACATCCCTACGGTAATAACTCAACGTAAATTTTTAGTTATGAGTAGTTGATAGTTAGTTATGAAACCGATTCTCGGTACTCAGAAACTGAATGAGAAGCATGGACGCCACATGGACTGACTGGTCAGAAACGTGGACGTAATTCCATTATATGTGAAGGTCAGAAAATTTATTTCAGTTCTACATTCTAAGGGACATGGGTTCCGTGGACAGGGATTCATGGAAGAGTTTAGCCTACTGCACCGTTTTATGCCTCGGAGCTTCGGTTCTCTATCTCTTTCATTGATTCTTTCTCTGTAGAAGTTAGATACCGAGAGTAAAAGAGGAGGCACTTTAGAGCGTCTTGTAAAGTTGGTATTTGAAAAGGTCTGGTTTGATGCTTATCATGGACTGTTGTCGTCCATTAAACCCGCAGATGAACCCTGTTACAGGGATGAAATGATCTTTTCTTTAATATAAAGTATACAAGAAGTTGGACCATTCATGGTCGACATGTTCATGAATGTACCTGACTCGTCCCATGTGGAGAATATATTTCTTCTTAGCGTCACATTCAATCATGATATGCCTCAGCACGCTGGTGATAAACGCAAAATAGTTTTATTTTCTTGTCACCGGAGGAATGTGCAACTGTTTAAACGGAAAACCATCCGCTCTCTACGCTCAGCTTGACGGTTATCATAGCGTAACCGGAACTCTACTCGACATTGATATTCTGAGCGTATAAAGGGAAAGAAATCCGACATCTCAGCTTCGATATTGAATAGAGATGTTCCTTACGAATGGCGTTCTTTTCCTTGGGGAAACATGCAACCAAACCCATTTGGAAATGTTGCAGTTGATAATTACCATGGCGAGGTGAGAGAAGAAGAGAGTTCATATAGTTTCTCCTGCATGCAGGGAGACTACAGCTTGAGCGCCTTCAGTACTTTGTCTACCGCTGAATGAAACTACGTATCCCAGGTCTGTGAGAATTTAGCTAGACAGAAACACCCCAACAACGACCATGAAGGTCTTCAAAATCTGGCTTCGGCACTTCTTCACAGAAGTAGATGAACCTGGACATGGACCGAGTTTTTCCAAATGACATCTGGGAGAACGTGAAATAAACGTGTGGACATAAAAGCTAAGTATATGTAGTTTTTCCTTCTATAAAATTACAGAATCTTGTGTTAAATGCTTTATGATTCTAGCTAACTTTCGATGTTTTGAAAAATGCATTACATGCATGAGGGAGTTAGCTAATGACGTGCTTTTGGGCACATAGTTATTCATTTTTGTAGTTTCTCTTTGGTAAAAGAATGCATACTTCAAGCATGAAGATGAAGGATTCAAGGGGAGTTCTCTTGGAAACAAAATAGAGGTTCTTTCTTTTAAAAAATATATGAATAGTGTTCCTAATATATTGAAAACCCTTACTTAATTCATTAAAAGATTATGTGCACTGCATATACTAAAGAAGGGCTATTAGGATAAGCTAATGGATGCTCAAAGAACAGTCGTTGTGTTATGGAGATGTGTTCTTTGTATGTTAGCAAAACTATGTTAATTTCTTGAAAATAACTATGTGAAAGGAACGCATGTGCAAGGGCGCAGAACAATAGTTATTACCTGGTATGTAAACATAATCATTGTGTTATATGTTTTAAAAGGAAAATATGGACTTGTAAAACTAATGGTTAGATCTCTTAGAGAGTGATACGTACAAGTGTGAATAAGCATTGTGAAAGGTAGAACAGGAATTTACTTGAATAGATGTACTAGTTAGCTAGTATGTTATGCCTGCTCATGCAGATGAGTAGATGTTAAAAGATCACTTTTAGAGATTGTTTAATGAATTATTAATAATGTATCTAATATTGTTGCCAAAGCTTGTTGACAACTACATTGACAGGAAACAATGGCGGTTGGTGCCAAAGGGGAAGTGATGTTTAACATTATGGCAGGAAAAGGATTATTGGAAATCATGCCACAAGGAATGTTGCATGTGGCGGTATGTAAGCGAAAGATTACATGGAAATTGTATTAGCTTTTAGCTAGTTATGTGATAACTTAATGATAACTCATTGTAATGATTTTATAACAAAGGTTAAGGGATGGAATCCCTTATAAGCCATTGAGTGAGGGGTGAAATCCCTCATGAGCGTTTAATAATAAGATTAAACGTTTGCTGGTTTTCACCCTACGGGGTTTCCAGGGTAAATTGGTGTTCAAATGGTGTGATTGCCTTTTGTGTCAGTTTGATAATGATGAGTCCTTGATGTTGATGATTCTTTATTTGATGTGACAACCATAATGTCCTAGTACATGATTATTTAATATGGTTAAGGATATCAAGAAATGGATGCAAGGATTCATGAGACAATTTATGTCATTACACTACCATAGTGGTGGTTAAAGGTTATGCAATGGTTATGCAACTTACTGTCTTGATGGGAATTTACTTGATGTACTAATGAATATTATATTTAATGGTTAATGATGAATTGTGGAGTTGTGAATTGGTTAATTACTTGTGGTAATTTGTATAAAAAAATTCTAACTCCCTACTTTTACATGCGAGGTTACCGGGGTATGTGACAAGTGGTATCAGAGCTAAAGGTTGCAGTACTGGCACCTTTGGGAATTGGTAAGCGAAATGAAATTGAGGTACGCCGTCAGTGGTCATTAACTCATGTATGAGTCAACCATTCACATATTGATTTATGTAGTACACTACTTTCGGCATGATATGTGTGATTCATGTTGATAACTGCTTTGAGTAGTAAGTAATAAAGATGTTGCATAACTATGTTCATGAAACTAGATTCCTGATGAGGATAAAAGACAATGAAACTTTTGTCACACCTAAGAACAATATTGAGTACTCATTACACTTATGAACAATATTGAACACTCATTGAGGGAAGTGACAATCAACTACCAAGTTTTGATTTGCAAATATGGCAATAACAATGATGCATTTAATGAACATGATTGAAGTTACAATGAACTAATTTTAATAAGTCCATGCATGAATGTAGAATGTGGGGAATATCCTTGGATATGATGATATAGTTTTTTTTATAAAAAAAACATTGTAAGCACCCCTTAGACTTGAAAGTAAACAATGAGTCAAGTAGTGAGACTTGATTGTAATAGCTAACTTTTGATTCAGTCTTGTCATGGATGCATGAAGACGATTGGTAGTTGAGATTGGTTAGTGTTGTATGGCTAACCCATAGAACTTATATGAATTAATTGAATTGGACTTAAGATTATTACAATTCATAAACAAGTGAAGGTTGATTGATGTCACATGCATGGAATGTGTGTATGGAGATTTTTACTCTCTTTGTGCTATAGTTCCGGTTGTTTATGAGAAGAGTTCTTAATTTTATTCACCATGAGAATGCATGATGAATAGTATATGCTTATGTCTTAATAGATTTAATGATGTTACCCTCTAATTAATTGAAAATTCATTAGCATGGTATGTGTTTATGTTAATTACTACTTGTTGTGAGATTAAAACCATTGGAGCCTCGATTTAATGATGGTTGAGTTTATCTCTACTATGGGAATGATGGATTTCTTATGCATGTTGCATTCCGGTGTGAAGTTAATTGTAGAGGCATGTTCAGTGGGTAACATTTCTAGGACCCATTCATGGTATAATTACATGTGATAATTATTCATAAATAGACTACCTGTGTTAATACAGTTGTCAGTAAACTCTAACTACCTTCCCCAACTATAGATGCTTCCAAAGGAAAAGGAAGCAAGGAGAAGGAAGAATACAATGCTGTAGGGACAGACGGAGATGGGAAAAATAAATTGCTAAGTCTGGTGATGACCAGATAGAGCAAGCTTTGAGTGTCAGAATCTTGCAGAAGACGCTAAGTCTGGGGATGACTAGATAGTGCTCGATGTGCATGTGAGTATTCCCTTGACCATGCTTAAGGAGTTGGAAAATGATAACTATAGTGTGTTGATGTTAATGATTTTCGTAATGTCTCCTTGAAGTCATTATTCTGAAATGGTCACATAGTAGTGTTATGATAGTTGTTGCATCTAGCATCAAGTGGTAACTCTGGTGCATGTGTGACACTTAGGAGATCATGCTTCTAATTGCATAAGTAGAGCAATTGCTTCCGGTAAGGGTGGTTTAATTTGTTAGTTATGCATGTTGAACCAAGGAAAAGATAAGTAACTCTATTCTTTATAGAGAATAATCAGTTGCGTTTTACTAAATAGTTGGAAATATCATGGGGTTGATTTCTACAGTAAAGATTGATTGTTTATATGTTTTCTTAGTAAAGAAAATAGGTAGTTCCTCCTAGAAAGACTACATGTGAGTCTTGTGTGAGAAATGTTTGTCTCTTGTCATTTTTCTTGGAACAAAATCCTTACTTGTTTCATGAGAAGAACTATGTGCATTGAAGTAAAGTAATTGTGTTAGGAAAAGACATGTTGCATAATGGTAGCTATTGTGACTTTGGAACTATGACTCTTTGTGTACATAGAGAAAGTGATCATGTTAACTTTCTTGAAGACAATAATCTTTTGAAGAGATTGTCTTGCTAGATGAGTTGTGTTAATTTCTTGATTTTGGATGGATAAGTAAATCTTGTTATGTATCTTGATTTTTATGCATAAAGATGG
The DNA here is from genome assembly GCA_031772625.1 of Pinus tabuliformis. Lineage (NCBI taxonomy): Eukaryota > Viridiplantae > Streptophyta > Pinopsida > Pinales > Pinaceae > Pinus > Pinus tabuliformis. The sequence continues at coordinate 443,260,711 of CM062820.1, read as the reverse complement.
ATATCTTTAATAATTCCCTGAAAGGGAAGATAGAAGAATGAGGTTAAAATGACTTCCTTTAAGAAATAGGTATGTAGTTTGTTGTATGAAATGACGGGAGTATTCTAGTGAAGGGCTTATATGATAAGCAAAGGTATGCAGAAAGATTAGTCATTGTGATATAGAGTTATGTTCTTTGTATGTTAGAGAGATTATGCTTAATTATATTAATGATGCATGGCCAATGTTGGCCATAGTAAACGTAAGATAATACTCCATTAATGACGATTTGGATTAAGACAACAGACTATGGCAAAATTGGAAATGTTTAGATTATTAACTCAACTGTTGTTGAAATTTATACATTGATGAATATTTGCATATGCTTTTATACATGACAATATTGTATGCATGAAAATTCTTGGAAATTGAATATGTGATAACTGATGCATATTTATAACTAACGTTGTTGATGGGATTAAGTAGTGGTAGCTTAATGGCAACAAGAAAACTCATCACGTAAATTGCTGCAATGTGAATTGCAATCATAAATGAGAAAGAATGATGTTATATGATATGCATGAATTATGTTATTTGGGAAATTTGCATGCATACAACATGTATGATAGATATGTTTCCCATCAATCTAGATGTTGTGGACCCATGATGAGGGATAAGTGTAAATGCATGGTGTACATGCATGTTTATTTTGTTAATGATAATGTTCATATGGTTCATTGTGTAAATTACTTTGAGAAAGAGTAATAAAAGAGAAATTTAACATGCCAGACAGTTGCAGATATGCCTTGGGTTGATGGAAGATACCTGCCCGGAAGGGTTGATGGTACTTGTCTGCCCAGATTGTGAAAGGCTGGAATGCCTTGGGTTGATGACAGTTACCTGCCCGGAGGGGTTGATGGTACTTGTCTGCCTGGATTTGGGTTGATGGCAGTTACCTGCCCGGAGGGGTTGATGGTACTTGTGTGCCCGGATTTCCTCTCCTTAGAATTCTTGAGATGGTTGGCCAGTGGAATTCTATGTTAGACCTAGTAAGGTCTCTATAAAAGAAACTATCTGGATGTGAAAATGACTCGATTTGGTTGTGGAAACCAGATCCCATGGGTTGGGAATTATTTAGCCTATTATGGTACTCATAGCTAAAGAAATTAACGAATCATCTATATGATATGTTGAAGATGAATTCTATGTATAGTTGTGTAAAATATGTTATGCACGTTTAACAGGAAATGAATTTAGTACTCAATAAGGAGTTATTGGAAATTTTAATTCCTTTATTGTATCATTAATCTTGTAGGAAATTTTAATTCCTTTGTCGTATTACTAATCTTGTGAAAGTCTTGGTATGGGCTAAGACCATTTTCAAATGATGCAGTGATTGACTGTTTTGATGATTAGAGAGCTAGGTGCTCTTTTGGTACTTCTGGAAGTACTTTGTGGATGTCTTTAGTGAAAATTCGTTCAGTGTGCACGTAGAGCAGTGATTTATCATTTGATGATTACTGTTAGTGCTCTTTAAGTACTTGTAAAAGTACTGCGATTTAAAAATCATCTAACAATGCACAATTGATTGATAGTCAAAAGTATTTCATTTGACTCAAAATATAGTAGCTAATGCGATTGAATTTGTTAGTCATATATTACAGGGATTACTTACCATGGAGGGTTGAAGAGTTGTTCAACCACTATTAAATGTTTACGTGAAAGTGCTCATGATTTTCAGGAGTAGATGGTACGTAATGGTAAGTTGATCTAGAGTTGTTTTTTGAATTTGAATAAAGTGGTGGCAATTAGAACCCGCATATTTTTGCAATTATGAATGCTTATGACTGTTGACGCTTATAACTAATGATCTTTTTTATGATTATATCAATACTATTTTGTTTGTCGTATTTTCTTGGAATGAAATCGTTGATTTTAAAGAGGAAGGATCACATTTTGTGTGGTTTAGATGGTAATACCATGAGTAAAATCTAAAGTTCCAATGAAAGCTGAACACCGAGGACGGTGTTCCTGTTAAGGGGGGGAGTATGTAACATCCCTACAGTAATAACTCAACGTAAGTTTTCAGTTATGAGTAGTTGATAGTTAGTTATGAAACCGATTCTCGGTACTCAAAAACTGAATGAGAAGCATGGACGCCACATGGACTGACTGGTCAGAAACGTGGACGCAATTCCATTATATGTGAAGGTCAGAAAGTTTATTTCAGTTCTACATTCTAGGGAACATGGGTTCCGTGGACAGGGATTCATGGAAGAGTTTAGCCTACTGCACCGTTTTATGCCTCGGAGCTTCGGTTCTCTATCTCTTTCATTGATTCTTTCTCTGTAGAAGTTAGATACCGAGAGTAAAAGAGGAGGCACTTTAGAGCGTCTTGTAAAGTTGGTATTTGAAAAGGTCTGGTTTGTTGCTTATCGTGGACTGTTGTCGTCCATTAAACCCGCAGATGAACCCTGTTACAGGGATGACATGATCTTTTCTTTAATATAAAGTATACAAGAAACTGGACCATTCATGCTCGGCATGTTCATGAATGTACCTGACTCGTCCCATGTGGAGAATATATTTCTTCTTAGCATCACATTCAATCATGATATGCCTCAGCACGCTGGTGATAAATGCAAAATAGTTTTATTTTCTTGTCACCAGAGGAATGTGCAACTGTTTAAACAGAAAACCAGCCGCTCTCTATGCTCAGCTTGACGGTTATCATAGCGTAACCGGAACTCTACTTGACATTGATATTCTGAGCATATAAAGGGCAAGAAATCCAACATCTCAGCTTCGATATTGAATAGAGATGTTCCTTACGAATGGCGTTCTTTTCCTTGGGGAAACATGCAACCAAACCCATTGGGAAATGTTGCAGTTGATAATTACCATGGCGAGGTGAGAGAAGAAGAGAGTTCATATAGCTTCTCCTGCATGCAGGGAGACTACAGCTTGAGCGCCTTCAGTACTTTGTCTACCACTGAATGAAACTACGTATCCCAGGTCTGTGAGAATTTAGCTGGACAGAAACATGCCAACAGCGACCATGAAGGTCTTCAAGATCTGGCTTCGGCACTTCTTCACAGAAGTAGATGAACCTGGACATGGACCGAGTTTTTCCAAATGACATCTGGGAGAACGTGAAATAAATGTGTGGACATAAAAGCTAAGTATATGTAGTTTTTCCTTCTATAAAATTACAGAATCTTGTGTTAAATGCTTTATGATTCTAGCTAACTTTCTATGTTTTGAAAAATGCATTACATGCATGAGGGAGTTAGCTAATGACGTGCTTTTGGGCACATAGTTATTCATTTCTATAGTTTCTCTTTGGTAAAAGAATGCATACTTCAAGCATGAAGATGAAGGATTCAAGGGGAGTTTTCTTGGAAACAAAATAGAGGTTCTTTCTTTTAAAAAAAATATGAATAGTGTTCCTAATATATTGAAAACCCTTACTTGTATCATTAAAAGATTATGTGCACTGCATATACTGAAGAAAGGCTATTAGGATAAGCTAGTGGATGCTCAAAGAACAGTCGTTGTGTTATGGAGATGTGTTCTTTGTATGTTAGCAAAACTATGTTAATTTCTTGAAAATAACTATGTGAAAGGAACGCATGTGCAAGGGCGCAGAACAATAGTTATTACCTGGTATGTAAACATAATCATTGTGTTATATGTTTTAAAAAGAAAATATGGACTTGTAAAACTAATGGTTAGATCTCTTAGAGAGTGATACGTACAAGTGTGAATAAGCATTGTGAAAAGTAGAACATGAATTTACTTGAATAGATGTACTAGTTAGCTAGTATGTTATGCCTGCTCATGCAGATGAGTAGATGTTAAAAGATCACTTTTAGAGATTGTTTAATGAATTATTAATAATGTATCTAATATTGTTGCCAAAGCTTGTTGACAACTACATTGATAGGAAACAATGGCGGTTGGTGCCAAAGGGGAAGTGATGTTTAACATTATGGCAGGAAAAGGATTATTGGAAATCATGCCACAAGGAATGTTGCATGTGGCGGTATGTAAGCGAAAGATTACATGGAAATTGTATTAGCTTTTAGCTAGTTATGTGATAACTTAATGATAACTCATTGTAATGATTTTATAACAAAGGTTAAGGGATGGAAGCCCTTATAAGCCATTGAGTGAGGGGTGAAATCCCTCACGAGCGTTTAATAATAAGATTAAACGTTTGCTGGTTTTCACCCTACGGGGTTTCCAGGGTAAATTGGTGTTCAAATGGTGTGATTGCCTTTTGTGTCAGTTTGATAATGATGAGTCCTTGATGTTGATGGTTCTTTATTTGATGTGACAACCATAATGTCCTAGTACATGATTATTTAATATGGTTAAGGATATCAAGAAATGGATGCAAGGATTCATGAGACAATTTATGTCATTACACTACCACAGTGGTGGTTAAAGGTTATGCAATGGTTATGCAACTTACTGTCTTGATGGAAATTTACTTGATGTACTAATGAATATTATATTTAATGGTTAATGATGAATTGTGGAGTTGTGAATTGGTTAATTACTTGTGGTAATTTGTATAAAAAAATTCTAACTCCCTACTTTTACATGCGAGGTTACCGGGGTATGTGACACAGATGCATAGATTTTAAGGCCTTCATAAATGTGTGGAACCCATTGTAGTGGTTGTATGAGATCTGTAATGGTGGTATGAACTTCAAAATCTAATGTAATGGCTCCGTGAGCATTTAAGGTTTTTACCTTTGTTATAAGGGCAAGCTCATCAACTTTTGTGATTTCTCATCTTTTTATTTGTTATAAGGGCAAGCTCATCAGCTTTTGTGATTTGACTTTTCTACCTTTTTATAACGACAAGATTATCAATTTTTTTTGCTTTTTTTCTTTTTTTTTTTCTTTTATAATGACAAGATTATCAACTTTTGTGTTTTTTGCTTTCTTGATTTTCTGGTGTTTTCAGTCACACTCATCTCGTCACTTTGTTTTCAGGATGTTTTTTTTCTTTTAAGTATTTTGTTAGTTTCTCCATTTTTTTATATAATTTTTTTCTTTAATTATATATATAACAAATATAAAATTATTTATTAATTAGATATTTCTATATTTTTTATTTCCATGTTTTTTTTTTAATTTAAAATTGATTTTAATTTCAAATTATTAAATATTACAAAAACAAATATATATGTTTGAAATATTTATGTTTTATGTTTTATTATTATAATAATCACAGAAGTTTGAATACAAATTTTAATTTATGGATCACAAAAGACACATACTTTAATAATTATTATTATTTAATTCATATTATTACTATATTAATAATTTTAATTTTTTGTATTGTAAATTTTTATGAAAATAGAACAAAGTAATATTTAATTATAGAAAAATAAAAAGTCATTGGTGTTGGTAAGGAATTAACTATGGGGAATTGGAATTATAGAAAACTATTTAATTAATTATTATTATTATAATTATCAATTTGTTTTTAAGATTAGATAAAATTAATATTTAATATAAGAAAAAGAAATCCAAAAATAATTCTAATATTATTATTAAATATTACACCATAAGGCAATAATTATTTAAGAAATCTAAAAAGGATTAAAAGAATTTATTTAAATAAATAAAAATAAAATAGAATAAAGTAAGATAAAATGAAATAGAAATAAAAATAAAAGTAATTAAAGGCCATGAAGAGGAGAGGGCAGGAATCCACCTCTTGCTTAATTTTGGCATCTCTTGTGATGGCCTGAGATTGTGCCTAATTTTTTATTTTATTTTATTTTATTTTTAATTTAATTTAATATATAGTATTGATTCAGTTTGACATAAAATATATTTATGAGTATGTTTAATAATAAAATGTAAAACACATTTTACTATGTTATGCAAAAACAAAAAATACCCAACCAAAATTTTGTTTATATTCTTATAAATAAAAATGGAGAATATTAAACAAAACCCCATACTCACCCATGCTATGAAAATATAGATGTATTTCCTATCATACTCATCCTTGTCATGAAAATAAAATAGACAAGTTAAAAACAAATGAATCAAATGAAATCTAAATATTTTTTCCTCCTCATTTAAAATTTTCAATAATCTATTGAAACGAAGTATAACTCATATTTCTCCTTTTCCATTTTGTGAAAATTCCAAAAGAAAAATAGAAAAAAATTGAAAACATCCACATCCACAAACACAACATAACCTTAATCATAGAGTAAGTTGGTCTGACCAAAAAATCATGTCTCTCTGCACTAGAGTCGGGCCATAAATTGGAGTCGGGCCATAAAAATACATTAGCAAAGATGAGAGATACTAGCTCAAATTCTTTGGCAAAGATGAGAGATACTAGATCAAAAATATCATTCTATAATCTCGTAACCTTTTTAAAAAACATGAATTAGCAATACTACCTGGAAATTTGCTAGACTTAATATAATAAAAAAGTGGAAAACACCTATGACAATATACTCTAAATAATAAAAGAATGGAAGAAATAGAAGAATATATTGCCCAAAAAAACTAAAAATCATATGGAAATTGTAAGGAATTTTACTTTCAAATCTTCATTGTAGATTTATAAATCCATCTCTTGACAAAATAAACATCTCTGCAAAAGATAGAGAAAGGCTTCAGCCGTAAGGCATTATTGAAATCCAAAGAGAAAGGCTTCATATAAATGTTATAGCCTTTAAAAAAGTGTTAAACCCACATAAGTTATTGTAATATTTGTATCTACGGCTACTTAGAAGGCTTTCAAAATCCTAGCCCATTCGCTTTTGTGCATTCTTCATTTTCTCACTATTATCTTTTTATTTTTATTTTTTGTTTTGTTTTCATAACTTTTTTTTTAAGTTTTTATTTTCTAAAAGTAAATATATACTTACTTAAATGTCTATTTAATTTATATTAATTTTATTTGTTGGCATTTATGTATTTAGTGTTTTGGTTTTCAAAATTGAGTGGTTTTTTTCAAAAATTGTAAATTTATTTTAAATTTAATTTATCAAATAAAATAAAAAGTTAAGATGTTAAAATATATATTATAAACATTTAAAAAATTACACATTGACACATATTTAATATTATTATTATACTAATAATCTTAATATTGATATATTGTATATATTAATTTTTAATTTTATTAAACATAAAATATATTAGAAATATCTTTCTATAATAAAATGTAAAATAGATTTTATTGTTTTACTTAAAAATAAAAAACACCCAATAAAAATTGTGACATCCCAACTTTTCTCATAGAATAACTGTAAAAAAATAAAGAGATTGAAATCTCACACACTGCTCAAATTTCTTTTATTTTTTCTTTTAATTTAATCTTTTCTTTTAACAACTCTCTCAAACCATGGTTATCATTCAACCTTTAAGTTAAATCACTTAAAACATACTTTAAGTAATTGTAATTATAAATACTAACACAGGTACACCTAACCCTTAGTTTTTATATCATTTACCCTATTTAGTCATAAGACTTTCCTTCTTCACATGAATATACTTATATATATTATTTCTTTGTTTTTTTAGCAATACCCCACTTGAAAGTATTCATGCCTCACTTAGAAAAAGGCTTGTCTAATACATAATATAAAGTTGATTTATATAACACTTTGTTGTGGAATTTTTCTTGTTACATGTGGTCTATCTATCACTCAACACATATAAAAATATATGTCACAGGTTTTGAAGCCCTTATACATGAATCCCACTTGTTGGCTCTCTTGATTAATGACAAATATCATGTTGAGTCTAGCTATGGGAGGCTTTTAATTTTGAGGAGGGTTATTGAAATAGTGGATCTACCTCCTTTGAGGATCTCGTATCATTTGGTGATCAACATTATTTCTTCATATTGGATAGTATAGATTTTATGGCGAGGAGGTTATGGTAACTACCCTACCCAACCCTACCATCTCTGTCTCATTTTCCATTTGCTCTGATGGCGACCATTAAATTCTTCAGGAGTTCTTGCAAGCAGGTTTTCATTAAGATTCTGACATCCATTTTCTGCAATTTTGTATTCTGAGTGTTGAAATTCAACTTCTGGTAATTACTTGTCCGTATTGTTTAATTTATTGCTTCATTTTTATTAGTGATTACTTTTGTTGCATTCCTAATCCTTTTTCTATGCATTGATATGAGTGTCAAGTTCTCTTGCTAATCCTTTTTCTATGCATTGATATGAGTGTCAAGTTCTCTTTATGGAAGGAGGGTTGCATGATTCAATCTTTTTCCATAGTTACTACAACCATTACTAAGGGAAGTAATATTTAAGTGTTTCCAATGGAGCTGCAAGGTAAAACCTCAAACCCTTAGTTGTTATCACTGCAAATTAAGTGTTTTCATTTCTCTTTTCTCTATAACCTTATCTCTAATCCTCTATCAGGTGGTCACATGGGTAGTGTGTCCTTCTTCTACATTCTTCTTAAAGGTATAACCAACATCCCTAAAAAAATATATGTTTTTCTTCATTCCTTTATGCAGTCACAAGAGAATGTGTTTACTAATTATCTTGCAATAATTTCTTGTAGGTATATAGGCATTTCAAAATTCCATCTTGGTTCAAGGGTTTCATGTTCATCATCTTTAGCATCCTTCTGACACTCTAATAAGCATTATTTAGGTTCTAAGTGACTTTATTTTGTTCTAGGTTAAATTTGTAAAGGTGCTAGTATGGCATCCTTACTACCATGACATAGAAAATGTCATGCCCTGCATGTTTGGTTTAAAATAATTTTTACATCTTAGGGTTAGAGGGGTTTTTTCCACAGAGTCATAAAGTATACAACCTTTGTTCTTCAATTATATTTTGAAAAATTTATGAATATTCCATGAAGGTCATATCATGACTGCTTGCATGGATCTTATTAGAAAGAAATTCATATTGTACTTTATGGTTTCCCTTGAAATTTTTTGCACATAATCCTGAAGAATTTAAAGGTAGAATGATGAATTTTTTCTGAGTTGAAGTGATAATTAAAAAGGAGTGGAGGCAACGGAGGAGAGCTCTATATAACCATCAAAGCAAACAAAAAATGAGACAGAGATGGTAGGGTTAGGTAGGGTAGTTTCCCTAATGTCCTTGCCATAAAATCTATACTATCCAATATGAAGAAATAATGTTGATCACCAAATCATTCGAGATCCTCAAAGCAAGTAGATCCATTATTTAAATAAACCCCATCTGAATTAAATGCATCACATAGGTAGAATCAACATGATATTAGTCATTAATCAACATCGCCAACAAGTGGGATGTATATATAAGTGCATCAAAACCATTGACATATATATTTATATGTGTTGAGTGATAGGTAGACCACATGTAACAAGAAAAATTCTACAACAAAGTGTTATATAAATCAAATTTATATTATGTATTCTACCATGGAGATGGTATGTCATATATTCACTCAAAATGTCATTAGGTTCTCGCCAAATTTCATAAGTGTTTAAATTTCAAATCTTATAAAGTATCATCTTAGTTGTGTGGTTTGATAAGAACTATATAGACAATATTTTTTGTAAGTGATACACATGAATACTTTCAAGTGGGATATTGTTAAAAACACAAAGTAATAATATATATAAGTATATTCATGTGAAGAAGGAAAGTCTTAGGACTAAATAGGGTAAATGATATAAAATCTAAGGCTCAGGTGTACTTGTGTGAGTATTTAAAATGTCAATTAGTTAAAGTGTGTTTTAAATGAGTTAACTAAAAGGGTCAATGATAACCATGATTTGAGACGATTGTTAAAAGAAAAGATTAAATGAATAAAAATAAAAAAAATTCACTAGTATGACAATTTTTATTGGGTGTTTGTTTATTTTTAAGTAAAATAATAACATCTATTTGACATTTTATTGTTAAAGATATTAGTAAATATGCTTTATGTCAAATAAAATTAAAAATTAAGATATACAATATATCAATATTAAGATTATTAATATAATAATAATAAAAATTAACTAATAATTATTATTATTATATTACTAAAAAATAATATTTAATAGGTTTTAATGTTTAGTTTTTAAATATTTATAACATATATTTTAATATCTTACTTTTTTATTTTATTTGATAAACGTTAAATTACAAAAACCAAAACACTAAATGCATAAATGCTAATAAATAAAATCAAGGTTAATTAAATAGACATTTAAATAATTATATATTTATTTAAAAATAAATAAAATCTCCAAAGAAAAAAAAATTAGTAAAACAAAACTAAAACTAAAACTAAAAACAATAGTGAGAAAATGAAGAATGCATGAAAGCCAATGGACGAGTTGTTATAAAACCACTTAAAAACTTCAGAAAAGAAAAAAACAAAAAAGTAAACATTTTTGAAAAATTTATGAAAAGAAGACAAAAATAAAAACTAACAACAATAGTGAGCAAATGAAGAATGCCCAAAAGTCAATGGGGAGTTGTTATGAAACCACTTAAAAACATCGAAAAAGAAAAAAGAGAGGATTTTCAAAGCCTTCTAAGTGCTCATGGATACAACCATTACAATAGATTATGTGGGTTGAACACATTTTTAAAGTGGATACAACCATTACAATAGCTTATGTGGGTTGAACACTTTTTTAAAGCATATAACATCTATTCATTTGCCTATTTAGATTTAGATGAAACCTTTCTCTTGGGCCTCGGTAATGCCCTATGGCTAAAGCCTTTCTCCATTATTTGTAGTGGTGTTTATTTGGCCAAGGTATGGATTTATAAATCCACAATAAAGATTTAAAAGTAAAATTCTTTGGAATTTGCATGTGCTTTTTAGTTTTTTTTCGCTATATATTCTTTTATTTGTTCCATTTATTTATTATTTAGAGTAGTATTGTTATAAGTGTTTCCGATTTTTTTATTATATTAAGTCTAGAAAACTTCCACGTACTATTGTTAGTTGATGTTATAGAATGAGATTTTTGAGCTAGCATATCTCATCTTTGCTAATGGATTTTTATGGCCTGACTCTCCTGTGCAGAGAGAGTCAATTTTTGGTCAGACCAATTTACTCTAAGATTAAAGTTTTCTTGCATTTGTGGAAGCTTTAAAATTTTTGTCATTTTTCCTTTTTAATTTCCACAAAATGGGAAAGGAGAAATAGGAGTTATACTTTGTTTCAATGGATTATTAAAAATTTTAAATAAGAAGGAAAAAATATTTGGGTTTCATTTGATTCATTTGTTTTTAACTTCTCTATTTTAGTTTCATTATGCATTATTATTTATGATTTTATTTTCATAGCATGGATGGGTATTCCGGGCATTGTTTGGAGTTTGGTTTAGGGAATAAGCACCCAGATTTGTTGTATAAACTAATTCTGTTGAGTTATGGTGACTGTTTAAACTTTATATTATTCTCAACTATATGATTCTAGTGTTAGAATAGAACTCTCCCTGAGCATATTTTAATGTGTGTCACTGTCGAATACCTAAGGAATACTAGTCGACACGTCGTGATATATTTCCTTGAACAACTCATATTCTGTTAAACCTTTTTTCCAGGTTAAATGAAATTGTTTTTATTTTCCCAATTTCCTTGATTATGAAAAAATACATGTATTTAGATAACTTTGTTCCAGTGTTTAATATTGATTATGTTCAACTGTGGGTATGGACAAACCTGTAATTTATTCCTTCTATCATTTAACTTGGAGTATCACCTTTTAGTGTCTTTTAAAAAAAATGGAATTATTATACTATTGTTTACTTCCTGGTTATGATACATATATTCATTATTTCAGATTAAACATGGGATTCTTCTATTGTTGTTTAATTCATTTTTATCATACATGTATTTGTTATTTCAGTTTAAGACACCTGTAGATTTCTCTCAAAGCCTATAATCTATAGATATATAAATTCTAGTAGAGGAATAGGCTGTAAAAATAAAACAAAACTTCAAGTTCATGAATGACTTGGTTGGTATGGTCTGTCCAGAGTCATGTTCTACTATTTTTCTTCTTTTTAAGAATAAAAGGTAGAACAATTCTCTTAGTTTGATCTTTATCTCGTATTCACAACCTGCATAAGCAAATTGAATAAATTCTAAAAAAATATTTAGATACTTATATGTTTCTTTTCATTTTGTTAGTTTTTTGTTCCTTAGAAGATCTCTCCATCCAACCATGAGTTTGGATATGATGTCCAAAGCCTTCCCTGAGCTCTTCTTCTCTAGACACTGGTATACATCGGGTGGATTAAGTAACTTTGAAACCTTCTCGAGTTGTGTTCAAGACTCCCACTGGCTTGTTTCACCTAGCTCAATGAGGTTCTCTATATTACTTGGCATCTCTTACCTTCTCAATCCCCTTCCTCTTCTTTCATGATTCCTTCAGCCCCCAAGCCCTTCTCAAATCTCTCCTCTTGGGGAAAGGGTGTCTAACAACCAATAACTATCTTAGGAGGTTTATGTAATGAATTTTTTGTTTCTAGAAATATATGTATTTATTTCACATATCATTTTAAAGTCACTTTGCAGAGTCAGTCATGATTTCCTTAATGTTTCTGTTGGAACATAATATGACAATGAAATATCGAAGTAAAACAATAATGAGTACAATAACATGTCCATCTCATTCAGGGTGTTACATATTCCCCCTCTTATGAGGAACACCGTCCCTAGTGTTCATTATAACTCATAAAAATAAAGCAGGATAAGCCTTACAGATAACATCCTCGTCTTCCCAGGTAGCCTCCTCTCAGCCAAAGTACTTCCATTGCACTTTAACCTGGGTGATGACTCATCTCCGTAATGTTGTTTCTCTCTAATCGAGAATATGAAGAGGATCTTCTAGGAATTCTCCTTCCAGTTCGACATTCCCACCATAATGAATTATTATCATTTTATTTTGAAACTTGATACATACATATATACATATTTGTATGCACAAGAATTTAATTCACTACTTAAATTACTTGTACATAGTCCAAGTTAATTATATGCTTAGAATAGTACATATACATTTTTAGTAGAGAGACATGAAAGACTTTGTCAATGTGGATATGGCTTGGTAGAAAAAGTTTGTATGCTACTAGCCCAATTCGTTCCAATATTTGAAAGGGACCGCAGTACCGAGGTGCTAATTTAGCACATGTACTCCACTATAGAGTGCTTTTCCTTGTCTTGATTTGTAAATATACATGATCCCCTTCCTTGAACTCTCTGTAGGTTATTTTCTTATCTATATAAGCTTTTTACCTATACTGAGAAGCCTTTAAATTATGACCAACATTTTCAACTGTTTGCTCCATTTCGGTTAGCATGTCAGGACCTAATGCCAATTTGTTGATGGGGCTGCCCTAGTCCATGGGTATCCTACATTTCCTCCCATACAATACCTCAAAGTGGATCATTCCTAAGGAGTCATGGTATCCATTGTTATAGTAAAATTCAATCAGATGGAGGTAATCCTCCCATTTACTTGAATGTTGCATCACAAACATTCTTAACATATCTTCCAACGCCTAGTTGGATCCCTCTGTCTGCCTATCCATTTGAGGGTGATAGGCTATGCTAAATTTAGTTTGTGTACCCAAACTAGAGAAAAGATTCTTCCAAAATGAAGATGTAAACTTTACATATCGATTAGAGATTACCACTTTGGGTATCCCATGTAGCCTGAATATTTATTTCATAAATATATAAGAAATTCGAATAGATTTATAGGTGGATTTCATTGGTATAAAATGAAAGGTCTTGCTTAATTTGTCAACTACAACCATAATAGGGTCATTTTTATTTTTGGTTATGGGCAGACCTATAATAAAGTCCAACGTGATTGTTTCCCACTTCCATTCAGGAATAGGCAAGGGGTGGTAACCAAGTGGGATGTTGATGTTCCGTTTTCACTCGTTGGCTAACTACCATTACAAATCATAAGAATTTATAGTGGCAGGATGCTCCAGTCTAGTTCCTAGTGATGGAGGCAGCCTAATGTCATAGTGGACATGCTTATTCATATAGGCAGTATCCTTTCAAAGTGATCCAATTTATGTTATAAGAGACATTGTCCCATTTCCATGCTAGCCAATCAATCAAGCATATGTGAATGGTTTCTTTCCGAATCATTAATGAAACTAATAGTTGTATTCATGTCTTCATGTCAGTCTTTGTTGAGTTTTTGCACAAGTTTGGTGATATGTCTCAATTGGCTAATAAGGTTGTATTGGGAGGGACTAAGTCCTCAATTCCAAGAGTGTGGGCTAGAATGGTGTCCAGCATCTCATGATTCCCTGAATCTCCCATAAGTTGTATTTCTTATTTAATCCTTTGTGGAATTCCAATTATAGATCTACATCATTGATGAATCATTGCACTCCAATCTATATAACAATACTTCCTACAAGCCAAAAAACTATTGCCATGAAAACTAACATCAATACACCTAGATAGAGTACACCCATAACCCAAATATGTACATTGTAGAAATATATAGGGAGACAAGGCTAAAATTTGCAATATGAGAGTGTAAGCACATCTAACCCTCCATTAAAACACCAAAAACTTGAGGTCCTTCTAAAAAAAGGACAACCCAATGTTGATGGATGAACTTGTGTATTTTAGTCCACCCACCAGCACAATTGGCCCCATCACCAAAAAATAAACCCTGGACTAATCCAAAACCTCGAAAACAACCTTAATGTGGATCAAGAAAATGAAAGAACCAATGTCCACAGTTAATTAAGAATAAGGCCAAGACTGGTGAATTATGGTAGGTCCTAACCACATAGAGACTAACACAATGTAGATGACATCAATACATAGATAGTTAACTTCGTGATGTACAAACCATAGACATACCACTCTATGTAGAAGATGTCCTAGCACATTTCATTGTTTCTCTAGTGTGTACCATTTGACCAAAAGAACTATTTTTTCTACCACCTAGCATTGTAAAACCACAAGGAAATTTCTTTTAAAAGAGTCAAAGTGGTGCTTTGACTCGACAAGCTTGGAATGATCCTAGACTCACGCTATACCAGGGCAACTTTCCCATCTTAAAACATCATAGAATTCATTATAGAAGTTTTCCCATATTAATGCTCATTTTATCAACGTAGCTACTACTACCCCCATCATCTTATTCCATGTAATAAAAAATCCTTTCAACAATTAGCATAAATTCACATGTTATTCCGTGCTTGAGGGGTGTTAGGCCACCCATCCTTAATTATAATTGAAGTTTAACTAGTGGCAGGCACCTCCTTGAGCCTCACTTCATGATGTTTTTTCAACCCCAATGGGTGTTTATAGATCTGTGTAACTCCCATGTATATTTGTATCTTAATTACTAATTTAAATCTCTACCATCTTAAGGGGAGCCCCTACTGAGGAAATATGTAATTAGGAATGTGACATGTAAGCATATGGTGGAGATTTAAAACACATTTGAAAATTTTTTGTATCTACATTGTACTTATTTAATTTTTATTCTTTCTACATAATCTATTATTATGAAGCTATACTCTCGTAACTGATTAGATTTTAATTTTATTATTTTCATATATTTGGATGAGAGAGGGATGCATTACATATATACAATGAAAACAACACTGATTGGATAACGGTATGGATGAATGATGGAAAAAATCAATTTATGGTAACTTATTATACTACTCAAAATTTCAAGTAAAATATAATAGAAAACTTGGCATCATTTATTTTCTTATCATTCTCTAATCTGTTGAATTTTTGTAACAAATTTAGCCCCCCTTTTTTTGTTTCTCTATTTAATTCTTTGGTCATTAAAATCTACCACATGTATCATTCTTTACATAACAATTAAACTCTCTTGCATGAATATATATGTTTTTTTTATGAATCTAAGAATTTCAATTATATAAAAACATTACATTGTTTATACATTTTCAAAAAATCTTACCATCCTTTCTCATACCATATTTGTTGGCCAATAGATAGTTACCAAAAGAAACATTATAACATAGGACCTTCAAGATCAATATGTAGTTCGTTACTATTAAAAATCAAATGAATTTAATCTAATAGGGTAGTCTAGTCTAGAGCCTAGTGACGAAGGAGGCCTAATTTCTAAATAGTGCGCAATTTATGTTGTAGGCACCATTTTCCCCTCTGCATGCTCACCAAAAATTCAAGCATTGACCATAGGTTTCTTTCCAAATCATTCACGAACATAATAATTTTGTCCATGTCATCATGTGGGTCTTTGTTAAGTTTCTCTACAAGTTGGGTAATATGTATCAATTGACTAATAATGTTCTATTTGGAGGAATTGACTCTTCGATGCCAACATATTTGGGTCCACGACCTCAGCATGGCCTAAATCTCCCATAAATTATCTTTCCTTATGACTCCTCTCTGTAAATCCTCTTCTTTATCTGCCTCATTGATGCTACATTACACTCCAATCTACATGAAAATACTTCCTACAAACTGAACAACCACATCCTCAACAACAAAAATAAATACACCCAGGAAAATATCCCTAGAACACAAAACTACACCCTCTAGACATAAACAGGGGGTCAAGGTTAACATTCACAAGATGAGGGGTTAAACATGATCTCTATAGCTCTAGAGACACATCCAACACTCCATCAAACAACTAGAAATTTGAGGTCCTTCCTTAATGAGGACAATCCAATGTTAATAGACCAACATGTGTATTCTAGTCCACCCACTAGAAAATAAACCAAGGGATAAACCAAAACCCCATAACCCACAAGAATTTAGATGAAGAAAATTATAGAACCATAGGGCATTTTTAATTAAGAAGAATAAGAAGACTTATCAACTATGATAGTTCCCAGTCCACATAGAGACTAAGACAAATTTGATGACAACAATTCACAGATAGTGAACTCATAATAGTGATGTATAAAGAAGTGGCATACACCATTGTTTAAACCTCTTAAACCATAGACATAATATTTAACCACTAGTCCACTAAACCAAACAAAAATTGAAAACATCATCAAGTATACATAAAGAGCCATATGCTCCCAAATACACAAGTTGATATTGGAGACAACATTAGATTCATAGTGACAACATGTAGATAATCCAATTTTAAATAGCTCCATTTAGTGTAGAATATGATGTAGCACATCTATTTGTTTCTCTAGTGTTCAACAAGCCACCAAGAGTATTATTTTTTTTACCACTTGCCATTGTAAAACCATAAGGTAATTTCTTGTAAAATGGATAAATCAATGATTTGATTGGACAAGCTTGGAATTATCCTAGAATGACCTTCTACGAAGATAATTTGGTTTCCATAAAACCTCCTTGAAGTTGTCATAACAAGTAATATTTCACAAATTAGTGCTTAGTTCATACCAAATTGGAACCCACAAAGCCACAAGTGCCATGCATCAGTCAATGTCGATGCTACCATTCACACAATCCTATTGCAAGTAATAATAATTAATATCATGAATTAGCATACATTCACATGTTCCTAGATGGTTGGGGGGTCTCATGCCACCAAAACCTAATTCTCACTGAGGCCGATGTCATTGCAAGAACATCCTTGAGTATTTCTTCATGATGGTCTATCAACTCGAATTGAAGGTTATAGATGCTTATTAATTGCATATCTATTTGTACAATATTTACTTATTTAAATATCCACCACCTAAAGGGGAGCACATATTGGGGAAGGGTAGAATGAGGAAGGTGACATTTACGAAGATGGTAGAGATTTATAACACATTTGATATTTATTTTTTATCTACATCGTATTTATTCAATTTTTAGTCTTTCTACATAATCCACTATTACGAATATATACTTTGGTAACTAATTATATGTGAATTTTTTTATTTTAATATAGAAGAGAGTGGTATACAATACATTTATATAGTTAAAAAAACATTAATTCAATGAAGGTATGGAATGAACGATGGAAAAAATCTATTGAAGGTAACTTATCATGGTATGATGTGGTTACATTGGTCAATGAAGTTGAACACGAGAGAGATACCAATATTACAAAGAGGGAAATTGTTTTAGAAAATGGTTTAAAAGATAAACATGTAAGCATATCCACCCATACTATTTAGTTTTTTTAAATATTATATTGATTTTTATGGCATATTTTTTACTGAATTGCATAATTTTCAGCTATGAATAATTTTATCAATTGAGAATACATTTTTTACATCCATGACATAATAGAGTTGAAACCCTATGAGGCTTTGTGGTGTAAGGTCCTCAAATTTCACATTAAAAATTTAGATCAAAATATGAAACATTTTAATGGGGGGCTTATCATAGTATGTCAAGCTACCTATGTTTTCTCTAAAGTTGAAAGTCATCCAAAAGTCTCTAAAAATTTATACTATGGGTATTTGCAAGATATACTTTAGCGTGACTTTAAATCCTTCAAAATACTTCTTTTGGGTGTCAAATGGTAAAATATACAAATGAATGAATGCCATCTTGATAAAATTGTTGTTGACCATGCTAATGGATTTACCATGGTTGATATATGGAATATTTAGCTTCCATGTGAAGGTGGAAGTTCATATGGCAACTTCCCCCCCTCCAGCTCAGGTCACTCTCAATTACCCAATACATAATTTGTATACTATAAATCAAAACATAGATGCAATTGTTAGAAATACAACACACAATTTTGGAGAGCAAGGCTACACTTCATATAACAACATAAATTAAGATACAATAGAATTCCTTATACATTCTAAGTTAGTACAACATTTATTTCTAGTTCGCCCTAGCATGGAAAATATAGTTTCTTCTAAATCCTAAATAGAGCATTTACTATCTACAATTTATGGTGAAAATTGTTCTAGCCTATCAAGGCATCTTACTAATCTCTACTAGGTGCATCAAATGCACCACCTCAAGCTAGAATCATACCAATAATTTGATAGTTGGAATAGTTTCTTTCATCAGGGAAGACCTCGGGGTTATTGATCTAAACTTTAATGACACAAGATCCATTAGCATCAAGTTCTCTAGGTGTCTTCTAGGGATTCCTGTCACAGACCTTAGTTATTGCAACACATTAATTCTAGTAGTATAATACTTTTGTAAATTTTATCTCACATAAACCCTAATTCCCATAGTCCACCGAAGATTTAACACTTGCATCACAAAACACAAGGAATACAATATGACTACAACAATAAGATATGGATGATATAGTGACTAAGTTGTGAGAATGAGGATGTTCTCCTACCTTTATAGAATAGGTGACACAAGAGATCGAAAGAAAATGCACGAAGTTCAAAACAACCTAATATGTATATCTACATCAAGGCTAGTTTAAGAAAATGTACAACTGTCATGTCGTGGTATGAATACACCTCCAAAGTGGTGTGGTCTCTAAGATAGGGCTCCACATTTAAAGCACTGATGGCATGGTTTTGTGCGCTCTAAGAGAGGGTCCAAGATTTAATTCTCCTCACGAAGCCACAATTCAAAACAAACTCCAAGTTTTGTGCTATCCAAGTGACAATCCCTGAATACAACCACTTAGGCTCTTATGATATGCCATGTGCTAGTGGTGGTCCTAAGGGGAAGTTCCTTTACTCTTAGTGCATGTTAATATCTCATCATAGAAATCATGCATGTAATGTTAGATGATAATGAAATATCTAATATCTTCCCAAATATACATGATTTTAAGGCTAATGACACCTCATCTACAAATATATCAAGGACACTATTACACCTATAGTAAGATCTATAAATAATGAGAAACCAAAATAGTCTATGATAGGATAATTTGATTAAGGTTTCATCATTCACTCCACATAACATGAAGTGCACCACTAACATGGTTTACTATAATCCTTTATTTTTCTTGAATGTAGGTCTTGTAAGTTTTAGAATTCACACTATATGCATCAAAAATATCATTGATACTCAAGGATTTCTACTTATCCTCTTTTCTATTGGAACATGAATATAAATTGGACATTGAAATACATAGAAATGTGATACATTTGGTTTCATACCAATGAATTTATCCTTTAATGTATTTTATTTCCAGAATTTTCATGGACATCTATTCAAAATATAAATTATGATATTATACGCTTATGCCTAAGACACTTGGGAAAACCCATGTCATCAATCCTCGACTTAGTAGCCTCATAAATAGACTTGGTCTTTGTTTATACAACTCAATTTTGTAATGGATTGAAAGCCATTATTAACTTTCTCTTCATCCTTGGATCCGTAAAAATGGAGTCAAAGTTCAAGGGGTTTATTTGCCTCCTTTTTTTTAGAAGTACACAATATTCTATGGTATCTAATCTTCAACAATGGATATAAAACTATGTGACCTTATGTAATGCTTCATCCATTATCTTCATAAAGATAAATCTATGTTATTTTTTTTTTCAAATTATCAATGAAAGTACCAGAATACATGTTACCATTCAGAGAATGAAAGAGACATAAGTCCATACATATTATAATGGATTAACTTTTTTTTTTTTGCTAAGTAAGTCTAAACTATTATTCACAGTAAAAGAGTAAAATTACAACAAACTGAGCATGGTGAACCAACTAGCCTGAGAGTAAAGCTGTTTGAGCCAGACATTGTCCAAAACTGAGAAATTGGATGAGATTTCCCACGCAGGGGATCCAGACGAACAGAAACAACATGCAAACACAACAAAAACTAGAAATTGATCTTGACACAGTAACAGAGACAATCTAATTTTTTCAATATTTCCAAGAGCCTTGGAAAACTCTAGTAGTCTCCAAAACCCCAGCTACTAAATCTCTAAGGGCTTTTTAAAACACAACCAATCAGTCATTGGATTAAAAAATGAGGACAATTATAAGGAAACACTAATTGGGTTTCCCAAAAATATTTTTATTTGAGAAAATATATATTTTAAGAAACGTGTCAACAAAGGTGTTCTACATGTGATTTACTACTAAACTCTTCTTAAAATGTTATGGATCACAGAAGCCTCAATTCAACAAAATATATATTAATATATGTATTTATAAAATCCCTAATTATAATGAATTTATTATTAGATATTTCTATATATTGCACTATATATTAGCCTCCACAAATTGTTTCCTTTATTTAATGTAACATTTGACCACTATGACAACTATAATATCTCATACAATATGTTTCCCTTAACCAAAAACCATTATGAATGTCAAATCATTGATATGACGCATACCGCTAATTTATTATGATCATTCATACTCTTAGAGAAATACAAACCCTTCCATAATGCAACCTCTAACCACTATTACCATTAAGAAAAAATGACATTGATCACTTGATTATTCTCAAGGGACTAACTCTAAAATTAATTAAACCATATTGCATTATGACCTTTAACACAATGAATTCTAAAAACTATGACCCATAGTAGACATTGTAACTCTTGAAATGTTACAACACACATCAATTTTAATATCGAACACATTAACTATAACATTAAAACTATAGCTTTTATGTACTTAAAGTGGCCTAACATAGTCAAGATAAAGATGAATGAAGTGTAATTCCAAATTCAATCCCATAAGAAAGGAATATAAGAAATGTTGAGAATTTTGGAGATAATATTTTGATTATTGATATTGACCCAGAAAGCACTTTTGATGAGTCAAGATCATTAGAGTCAACATATGGTAATGATCTTGACTAATACTTATATTTCACCAATTACATGATACAATGATGGTGTAGATTTTTGTAGACCATTTAAGGTCTTAATTTTAGTGTCTTAAGTTCATTTCAGCTATTATTTCTTCACAATTTAGTTTTATAAATAATTATATTTTTTTGTATTCTATCCTTCCATGCACTAAAATAAACCAACTTGAAATAAACTTTTCTAAATTTACTTTTATTTATTTCAAAATTATAAAATTTCTAAATTTCTAAATTGTGTATTTTGTATATGGTTTTCTCTTATTTTCACTATTATATGCAATATGAATAATAAAGATTTTCTATTTGGTTTCTATTTATTCATATTTATATTATTGGGTTAAATATATATTGTTAAATTAATCTTTTAATATCTCACTTTTTTTCTTATTTCTAATTCTTTCCTAGTGAGCATTAAATTAAATGTTGAGTTTTGAGTCAAATCTAAGATGAAGGCTTGTTGTTCTGCTACTTTAGTTCATATTTCAACTATTAGGGATATTTATTCTAATCACATTATATAAAATGTGTATGCAATCTCATTTCTTTATTTAGCAATGACATTCAAAGGAAACAAAACACAACAAAATGAGATGATAGTATAAATATTACTTCTCCATTAACCTTGTTAGATTCAACAATAGTGTTATGTTTTTTGTTATTTTTTCACAATTCTATAGCATAATGTGAACAATTAATTTTTTAGATATGCATGATATCTATTATGCCATTCAAAATAAAATGTTAAAATCAAAATAAGAATTTACATTCTGATTTTTAAATTAATAAATATATTAAACAAAACTCATTAAAATAAACCCCCATTCAAAAGGACATGTTACCATTGTCATTTTGCATGAATAGGGAGAGTCTCTAACATTAAACTCACTATGCTAGAAGAAATTGGTCAAATGACCATGATGACAAAAATCTACAACTGGGAAAAACACATTGGTGACATGTTGAATATGAATTGGTATGGATGTAAAAATTCAAATAACTCCATTTCATTCCTCTCTATAGTAATTTGGCTAGCCATGAAAAATTCACAAGTTAGCCCCTATGAAATCTTTAGAAATCTTCCAACAGATAGAGGGTACCTCAACACATACAAAAAATGTTTCCTCCCTCGTTGCACATTCAGTTGTCCCTCAAAATATCTGAAGTTTTGTATGTCGACTCTTTAGATGTAGACCTGAAAGAGGTTCTGTATTAGCCTACAACTGACCAGATATTTATAGAATCAGTTAATAATCTAACATAATATTCTTAGTTCCACCATAAGCTTGAGAAGAACAAGGGGATATACTTTTACTCCTCGCCTATGTTGAACAATAAGAAGAAAGGGAAGCATAATTTTACATGGAAATCTACATTTGACCTCTCAATACCTGTGACATAATATCCTAAGAATTTTATCTTCTACAGTTATACAATAGATTTTGTGAATTTGTGTAGCTATTATCTCTTTATTTAGAGATGGTTACAACCATTCTAGCCAATTTTTGTTCTACAATACGCTCTTATTTTATTTATTAATAGAAGTTGACTTTTCACCATATTATTATAATCTCTAGCATACTTATTAAGCCAAGAGACTCATTCTACAAAATAATATGAGGGATCTGTCCGTATATTGACATGCGGCCCTATAAAATAAACATAAACTATTCTCTAAATAGAACAATAATGTCGACTACAATAAAATAAAATGAATATATTGTAAAGTAATTACAACTAAAAAAACTATCCCTCAAATTGACATGGGCCCCTATAAATAAAAATAAACTATGCTCTAAATAGAAAAATAATGTCAGTTATAATATAGTAAAATAAATATGTTGTAAAGTAATTAGAAGTAAAAAAATGTGTGACTAAGATGTTTAAACTTTTACTTTTCAAAAATATTTGAGAAAGAGATTTAAATAAACTATTTTTTCAAAAACATTTCAACGTGTTATTTAAATAAAATATTTGAAGACCTATGTTAAATAATTTATGCCTGATATCGAATTCATATATATCTATATATAGAAAAAATTGATAAAACAAAATATTTTAATACTTAGCATATACTTAAAAATCTATTAATAATTAAAAAACCATTTTAATTTGCACTGATAAAATGTCTCATTGTACATGTTATGTCAAATATTTTAATGTCAACTATGTATATATTACATATCATTTAAAAAAAATATGTATATATCATAAAAATAATTAAGTTTTTAATTTTAAATCCTATATATATACTTTATATAGATTTCAAAAATACAATTTAAAAAATAAGAAAATTCACATTGTATTTTGCACTCTAAAGAAGTATTTGATCCCTCTCCTCATGTTAGATCCATACTTAAATAGATTTTTTAGTGTGTTGTTAGATCCATACTCAAGATAGATATTTTTGGTGTGCTTCAGTTACTTTCCTGTATTTTATTTCATTCCTTGTATATCTTGGGTCATCCTATCTACCGAACCCTCCATTCACATTCACATTTCCATTCACTTGTTGAGCAAGTATGCTGGTTTAATTGTCCTAAGGTCAAGCCAAGCAACATAGCGAATTTTAATTTGTCATTCATTTACTTAGTTTATTTGAATGTTATTTGATTCTCTCATCTTTTTCATGCAAATTACTAATGTAGTATTTTTTCATAGCTTGATGTTTTTCTTGTGCTTAAAATCCTACAAGAAGTTCACAATTTTTGTGTTTGTAGACATAATGTCTACTTTAAAATTGTAGAAATATTCTATTGCTAAGGAAAAAATAGAGGATGAATGGACACGATTATGTGTGTTGATATGTTTGTTTGAAGCTAATAAAAGTTTGTAACTTGATGAAAGAGTTATAAATATTGTTATTGTGAACAATTATCAATGAGATTAATTCTTAGATGGAAGTTAATAAAATTTTGTTGATAAAATGTATGGTATAATAATCTACATAAAAAGTGGATGACATTGATTATATTTCTATGTTTATTTATTATTTAATGTAAGGTAATTAGATATTTTTGAGCTAAGAGGCTCATTTTACAATCCAGTGAGAGAGAGCAACCTCAAGTTGACAAGTGTCTCTCTTAAAATAAAAATAAAAATAAATATTATTTAAATAGAAAGTAATGTCAACTACAATAAAAAATGAATATACACGTTTAGTTATTTTAAATTAAAAATATTATAAACTAACAATAATTTCATCCTGAATGTTCATATGAAGAAGAAGTTGTAAAAACATTTCACTCGCAGTGTCAACCATAAACAAAATATTTTGATGTCCACATGAAATCAAATAATTTTTTTATCAACTTTATAGAGAAATAAAGTAATTAAAAGTTTCAAAAGATAAAGTTGTATTATACCTTTTAAAACTATTTCAATATAAGAATCAAATAATCTATTTGAATAAATGTGTCTAAAATAAAAGAAAAAAAAATATTATTAATAAGAAAAAATACAATGTGAAACATCAATAAAATATAAGTGATTAGAGGGTTTAACAATTAATCATATTATTGGGGATATCTCTCCAATTAAGTCCCTTATCATATACTTCAGAAAAAAACTCCTATAAATTTTATATTATATAATTATTTTTAAATATCGATTTTTTTTTTAATTATTTTATTATCTAATCTTCCATTAAATGCTTATTTCAATTTGTTTCATTTGTTTTCCATTCTTATCTTTATAATTAACTTTAAATCCTTTATTTTTTAATTTAGAATTAGCATATTGCCATCTTTCTCATTTTGATTATTATTAAATATGATTTTTCATTAATTTTTAATTTAGAATTGGCATATTGCCGTCTTTCTTATTTTGATTATTATTAAATATGATTTTTTATTAATTTTTAATTAGATTGTTTAATTTTAAATTCTTATTTTATTTCCAATTAATTCTTAACTGAATTCTAAATTCTTATTATAATAAATTATATTTATTATTAATTTATTTTTCATTTTTATATTTTTAATTAATCTTTTGATTATTAATTTTCAATTTAGAATAAGTTTATTTAACAAATTCCTATTTTTATATTATTATTTTATTAATTTTAATTTTCAATTAATTCCTATTTTTTATTTTTTATTTATTTTTTCATTGTTTAATTTTAATTTATTCTCATTATTAATTTTCAATTTGGAAAAACGTCTATTTAAATCATTTTTATACCTATATTATTATTTTTTTCACTTTAATTTTCAACTAATTCTTATTTTTTCTTATTTTTATTTTGTATTCTTGTTTCATGTCTCAATTTAATTACCACTGTTTTAATTAGTAATTCTCCTTAAATTGTATTTTCTACTATTAACACCTAGCCCAGTAGGGTAGAGATGTTGTAATGCAATGTTTAACATTTTGACTAAGTCAAATAACATAAAAATAAAAATGTTATTGTAATGTAATGCAAATATTTTAACACTCTCAAAATAAAATAAAAATTAAAAATAACTTTCTAAAAATAAAATAATAATAAAAACAAATATGGCCCATGAAAATTAAACCAACTTAGTTTTATCTTAACTTCAGATCTACAAAGCACCTAGAGGGATCAAATCTCTTGATATACAAACCTATTTTAAAATGGTAAAATATATGATCTCTCTAGCCACTTGGTAGATCCAAGTTAAACTGGAACTAATATGGTAGATATTATTTTATTATTATATTTTTTTTGTTACATATTAGCTAATTGTTAATCATTTTAATAATCCATTAATTCCTGTTTTATATTTTCAATTTGTGGATTTGGTCAATTATAAATTATTTAAATTAATTTGATTAAAGACCCATTTTATTTATCAAATCATTTTAACAATTTTATATGAATTTGACTTTGACCCAATAAATAATTAATTCATGTTCTCTTATAAATAGGCCCTCCAACACTAGGTTACTCACAGTAGCTCTTTGGTTAGCTCTTTGGTTCCTGATGATGGATGAAGTAACCATATGAAATGTTGGACCCATCAAAAATCCATTACACACTTCTCTTTCAGAAGTATCCAATAATATCATTAAAATATTTGAAAATATTTTGAGTTGGAAAGTTAAGTATTTAATGCTCAAGTTAAATAAGTATTTAAACATGTTGTTTGTGTGTGTGTGTATATATATAAAACATGGATCTATCATACTGTGTAAACTTGTTTTCTACCATGTAAAATGGTTTTGCACCTCAAAAGTTTATATCCATCTAGGCTCTTGCTAGATCCATGGTTAAGGTGGTGATGTAGTCAAACTATATATATATATATATATATATATATATATATATATATATATATATATATATATATATATATCAACATAGTTCCATCTTAAATGTTCTCCTTCGTTTTTTTCATTCTAAAAAATCTTTGCATATCAAAAGATTTGATCCCTCTAAATTTTCATTAGATCTATGGTTAAGACAAATCTACACTAGTATATTACTAAAAAAGAGTGTTGTAGTCAAACTTAATTAACCCCATTTAATATTCATCTTATCATTAAAAAAAATCTATTATATTTTACATATGTTTTTAAAATTTTATTAATACAAATATTAGTATTTCAAACAATATTCTATAACAATTAGCGTTATAATTTGCATTCCTACCTTTTTAGTATTATATTGAGAAAGACTTATTACATTAAGACAATATTCTATGTGAATTACTATTATAGTTTGCATTCTTATTTTTAGTATTATATCTCTCCGAAACTTATTGCATTAAGACAACTAAAAAAAGAGAAAATGAAAAACTTCCCAAAAATTAGTTTTTGTAGCCAAGATCTAAAGGAACCATAGAAAAAAAAAAAACAAAAAATAAATGCTTCCATTTAAAAAAGCTATCAGACAACTAAATAACTTTTCAATAAAAACAACAAAATACATATGCGTGACGAAAATTCCAGAGTAGACTTTCATTAAAAATGTCTTTTCCTATACACGTATTACTGTGTAAATAATTTCTTAAAAGGTTGATGCCAATATAATAAACTTTATCAACACAAAGGTTCACAATTTTTTTTAAGTTTTTTCTTTTGTTAAAAATCATTTTTTATATATTTAATAGGTTAAAAAAACATTTTTAATTCAATTATACAATTTAAACTTTCAATTGTAATAAATTTTTACAATACTGGATTAAAATTTATTAAAGAATTCTAATAAATTTTTACAATGCTTGATTAAAATTTATTAAAGAATATAAATAGAAAAAACTAAAGTATCGAATTTAATAAATACAGAAAAATAGTTTTATAATAGATATGAACACACGTATTGAATTGAGATGCGTAGAATTCTGGAATCATATAAATTCTTACACCACCTATTTAAATGAGCTCATAAATAGCATAAACAATGTACCTGCAGCGGTGATCACTGTCATACCTTGGCCAGAGTCCGCATAATCAAAGGGGTACCTGTGAGTATGCACGTACAGACTGCCAATCGACACAAGTAGAAAAATCAACTCCTCTTCTTCCCTTCTTTCGAAAAGCCATTAATCATAATATTGCTAGCTCTCCTATTAGAAATATGAATGGAATTCAAAATGAGAATTGGAATCTCACCTGGGCTCCCACTCCCCATTTTTACGCTCTCACTCCCATCTTTTACGCTAACACACCACTAACACATGGAACAGGAATTTAAGAACGAGAATTGGAATCTCACCTGCGCTCCCACTCCCAGCTTTTATGTTACACATACACGGCTATAGAATGAGCTTCTAGACTCAATGAGTAAATCAGTCCAATAGATAAAATAAAAAAAGGAATTATATTTTCTATTAAAAATGTTTTCATTATTCTAAAATAAATTTTTATATATAAGATGAGGAATGTATAAATTATGAGATAAAATCATCCATGGAAATCCTTTTGCTACTTAAAATATTTTTATCAAGATAATACTTTTTTTTTATGAATGGGAAAAACTATAAGGAATTATAATGTTATGATGTTTTTTTATTATAATATATATTTAATTTATAAAAAATAATTAATATTGAAATATATAAATTTTTGAAACTAATTAAATTTCATTTTTAAATAATATTAATAAAATGTTGTTAATTAAGTTCATATTAAATTGTTAAAGAAAAATGATTAGAACTTTTTCTATTTAAATTTAATTGAACTTCTTTGTTGAAAATAAATGATTCTTTGTAGTAGGGTAGTTTAATTGGTGATGGATAGAGTAGTTCAATTGCTAAAATAAATAATGAATATGTAGTAGTTAAGAAATGCTAGGTTCAAAAATCCCAGAAAAATGGTAAACCATAGATTGGTAGCCCCATGTGAAATTGAATAAACTATGAGATGGGAAGTGAAACCAAACCTAAAAAAGAATAAAAGCTGTTAAGCACAAAAGTGGCCAAGGCTATGTGGGATAAATAGTTAACCTCAAAAGTGGCGAAGGCTATGTGGGATAAATAGTTAACCTCAGTTCATCAACTGATTTTCATTGGTTGCAACATTCCATATCAAACCCAAAGTAATGAAAAGAAGAGAAATGCTAAGGCATTTAATGAAGTGCATGCATCCTATCATAAAAGATATACGTGAGCAATAAAAGATATACATCAACCTCCTTTTTTCTAAGCATATATGCCTCAATCGATATATATGGTTTCTTACCACGGATATATTAAACAACCATTTCAAAGAGAAATCCCCAATCAGTCAAAAGTTTTCAAGAGATGTAAGTCTCCTTTTTTTCATAACCATTTCACAGCTCCGTACAACCCTGTCATGTAATTTTCGGGAATTGTCTCATCATATTTTAGAACACTTATGATATTTACAGGTTGCTTTATTGGAATACTTGCAACATTGATGCATAATGGTGTGATTGCATTGGATGAATGGAGTGGGTGTTTTTTAAACGATCATAATCTCAGCATTGTCTCGTCAATTTCGAGAACACTTCTTGTATTTACACGTTACTTTATTTGTGATAGGGATGGATAACTGTGTGATAGTAATGGAGGGATGGAGTGGGTGTTTTCTAAAGGAATCAGAAGAGGATCTCAATCGATAATGATTTAGGTTTCTTTCAATTATTGAATTCTCTAATCATCTACAAATTTATCGACCAAATAATTTTTTAATATTTAAATCAATTTTAAAATAAATTAAAATTTCAAAAATAAAATTTTAAAATACAAAGAATTTTGATACCCAAAAACAAAAAGTAAGAAGATTCCACTTATTGGAATTTTTGTCCTCAAAGTAAAAATATTTCACTTATTTAACCCAATTAAAAAAACTCTTTTCATTATAATCATAGCCTATTTTTTAAACATAAATTAAAATCTCAAAAACCAAATTTTAAAATACAAAGAATTTTGATACCGAAAAACCCAAAGTAGGAAGATTCCACTTATTCGAATTTTGGTCCTGAAAGTACAAAGATTTCACTCATTTAAACAAATTAAAAAAGCTCTTTTTATCATAATCCTAGCCTATTTTTTTAACATTTAAATCATTTTTAAAATGGGGTGAAATCCCAAGAAACCAAGATTTAAAATATATGGAATTTTGATCCTGAAAAACCAGACTATGGAGATTCCACAACTTTCAAAAAACTTAAAAACTTAGCCTAATCTATATGACGAACATGATTGGAATTTGGATTTTTTACCCATCATACAATTTTTTTTTTGATGTTTTGGGTCTTTATACTTTCTATCAAGAAACATTATGTTCAAATTTTTTCCCTTCAAAAGTGAAGTTAGCATAATAAATTAATTGGTTACCAATAAATAGTTGATTTTTCTAAAACAATTGAAGTGTAGTGGGAATTTTTTGAAAGAATGAACTCAGTATTGTGGTCACAAGATTTAAACATTACTTTATCATGTCATTTTCTGAAAAAAATGGTGGTGGGTATCTGTCTCCAGTGTTTTATATTAAGTGACATAATTTCTAGTTGAGTAAGGTGGCATGACTACTTTTCTTTGGAATGAAAATATCCATTGATCATTTATATCAAGGAACTTTTATAGATGGTGGTCATCAATCTGTCTTCTATAAATGTTTTCTCTCTCTTCTCTCCAAAATTATGGATAATTAGGGTTAGGGTTCTTTGAAATGTTTCTAAAAATAAACTTTTATTAATGTGTTATTTTGTTTTTATTAGAGATTGCATAAAATAGTGAATAAAAATCAAATCCTATCATTTATTTCATTATATAACCATAATTCTAGGGCCAATGTCAACAATTTTGTTTTGTGTGTTTCGGCCATAAAAACTTAATTGAAAATATTATTCTTTTGCATATCTAATTGAGAGTCCTAATATTTCCTTATTTATCATTATAATGTTATTTGTTCCAATTGTTATATGGTATTGCATGCCACATTATAGAAAATCTACCAAAAACTAACTTATTAAACCTTTATAGTTTACTTAATTGGCCTAATGATTGAGTGCTTTAACTTTGGTAATTAATATCCTATCCCTACTGGATCTAAAGTACCCTATCACTGTCTTATTCATCACCTTGAATTGTTCTTGTTGAATATCCTTAAGGTGATTTGTATATGGGTAAACCTCCTTTATAGTTTAAAGACTTCTTCATCACCTTGAATTATTCTTTTTGAATATCCTTAAGTCAATTTGTATATGGCTAACCTCCTTTATAGTTTAATTACAACTAAGTAAATGGAGAATGACTACTGAGGTGAAATCTCTTGTTTTGATGTTTGAATTTTCCTAGTGAAGATTTGTAGTAGGCTTGATAGATTTGGAGTCATGTGGACTAGACCAAATAGTTCATGAGAAATATCACACAAAGATTAAACATTATATGTGGGATAACACGTAAGAAGATAGAAAATATTAAAACTGCAAAAACTATTCTAAGATGCAAAACATAATGTATTCTACACAATTTCACATTGTTTCCATGAAAAAAAGGGAAAAGTGAGAAAATACACATATTCATCACAATTTAAATAGAAATAAAGAGATAACTACATTTTAATTAAAATATACTTTATTTCTTTTACTTAAAGTGATATATATATATATATATATATATATATATATATATATATATATATATATATATATATATATATATATATATATAACATGAATGGAGATAATAGTTTAAATGTATGATATTTAAGTGCAATGTTTCAACTTATGTATATGAGGCTATGTTTAGGCCACACTACATTTTTCACTTCATGGTACAATTTATGAAGTACTTATTCCTTTGCATAATACAATTTATGGTTTATTATAAGTAATTTGTTTTCACCTTCATATATCACAGCAATTAGAATTTTTGTAATAGATGCAACAATATGGAAAGATGGCTCAATTTAATTTAACTCTACATAATTTCTTTTATTCAATTTATTATATCTTGTTTTTATGGTGAAGAGAAGTTGTTATCCTCTTTATTAAGTATCAAATATCTCACAGGACATGTTTTCCCCTAGTTTATCAAATAATTTTAGAAAAGTGTCGATAACCTTACATCTGAATAGGTGCTTGAGGGTGGGAGAATATGTTGTAATGAGTTTGGTTTATGTTGCATCATTAAGAGGACAAGTCATTATCCTCTTGATCTAGGTTGATATCAAACTTATGACATTATTTTCATTTCCATTTAACTAGGGTTGGTAAGGAAAAACCCATATCACTCTCATTTAAGTGCTCAACACTCGGACAAGATGTTTTCATATAATTTTCATGTCAATTAGTTCTTGTTCAATCTTCCTAGAAAGGGAAATGACCCACCCCATTAAGGTTAAATTCCCAATTATGATGTGTTTATTATCTGTGTGATGAGATGTTTCTCAAGTGTAGATAGTTAGTTTTAAATTCTAAGTGTGACATTATGTGTTTAAATATTTTTTCTATCAATTAGTTCCAGTTTGGGTTGTCGCGAAGAGAAACCAACTCTCCCTATTTAGTTTCAAATCCCATGTCTAATCTGCTCACACTTTATGCAATGAGATTCTTTATGTTTGTGTTTAACTAAGTTTAAATGATCTAATTAGGCATTATATCATTTGGTCATGTTCCAAATAACGAAAAAATATGAAAGTAGCTAAAATTAATTAAACATTACATAATTTTTTTTATTTAATGTGAATTCAATCTCAATTGAGAGGTTAAGTGGAGAAGTAGAAACCATCTCCATCAAGGTTCAAATCCCTCTTGTGACAGGTTTCCCCCTCAAATCATATAAGAAGAAAAGTTAAATTAATATGGAAACATGCAAAAATTAAGGTACATCCTTACCTAATATACAAAGAAATGAAAAAATTATTTAAAAATTGAAATAATAAAATTATTAAAAAATATTATGGAATCACACATTTTTGTAAGATGAATTTTCCAAAAAATCATCTTACAATCTAAATATATGAAAATATTAATAATATTATTGATGCATTTTTATCTAACTAAAATTTTTAAAATTATTATGAAATGGTACTAGTGGAGGAGAAAAATTGTCAACCAAAGAAATAATTCTTGGATTCGTATGTAATGGTAGGAATAGTTTCACGGGTAGTAAGAAAAAATAATTCTTATTGTTGCTAGAATAATTATCTCCATAAAGTGGACGTCTTTTAGCATGCCAAGCAGTTGCTAAGAATGTTTATGGTAGATCAATATTAGTCATAGGTTAATCTTATCCATACATTAGATAAGCTAAAGGGCACTATATTGGATATTGAAGGAAGTATAACAATTTTAGATTTGGGCTTACCACCTGAGACATCTATATCATGTGAAAAATACACTTAGATACTTTTTAGTTAATTACCATGATTTATTCTATGTCTATGTCATTTACTTAGAAAGAAAAATATCGCATTATCTTTGAGTTTTGTCCTTCAAGGTTTCTACAAAAAAGAGGTTCCAAGGGCCACTCAGACCCCTCCCAGGTTGAGCTGAATCCTTTTGGGTAGAAGCCTATGGTTATTTGAGCAAACCATCCCATTCAACGGGTGTGGTCATTTGTGCGTGTTGAATTTCTTGGTTATACAAGTTGTATTTACGAAAGATTACTAATTCATTTTCCCACTTTTATGTATGCAATCAATGCATTTCTCATATGGTTTAATGAGTCTAGTCCTATATGAATGCACATTGTTCTCTTATGGGTTCGTTATCATTTTCTGTGAGGCTGTCTTGACCCAAACCCCACTATTTTTACAATTTCTTGTAATTTCCTGGGTTATGCAGTTAACTCAGTGCCTTACATGTATTGTGTCATAATGTTATAAAATTTCCAAGGCCAGTTCACTGCGATGATGTTGCTTAATATAATTGTATTGATATGACCTTTTTAACATATCAACATGCGGGGATGATTTAATTTTATTAATTTAATATGTTAAATTATTAATGATGTTAATCGATATATTTGTAAAATATATTAATTGAGTAACATTAAAGGAAATAAATTATGATAAATTTATGCATTGATCATATTATTATTGTTGTAGTAGTAATATTTATTATAAATATTTATTAATTATGCTTTTTCTAATTATAAAATGTTATGTTATAAAAATGTTTATGATTTTTTGTAAATGTTTCAATTAACTTATTAACTTTTAAGTGGAAAATGCAAAAAAAATGTTAAAAATATGCTTCAAACAAAGGTTGAATTTTTTTTATATATCATTTATTAAAATATGCTTACAAAAAAGAAGTTATATATCCTTTATATTTAGATTTTTTTGTTTTTATTTTTAATTTACCATTTAACTATTAATAAGTTAATTGGAACATTTAGAACAACTCATAAACATTTAGATAACATAAAGTTTAAAAAAAACATAATAAGTAATTATGTTTAATAAATATTATTGGGACAACAATAATAATATGATTATGGCAAAGATTTATCATAATTTATTTCCACTAATGTTAATAAATTAACATATTTTACAAATTTTTATGTTATCAAAATGCTTATTATTTTTTGTAAATGTTCCAATTAAATTATTAATGTTTAAATGGAAACTGCAAAAAAAAAAAATCTAAATATAAAAAATATATAGTTTTTTTATAAAATAATATTAATATATATATTGTGAATCTTAATTAAATTTATACATTTTAATAATTACATAAATATATAAATATATCTT
Organism: Pinus tabuliformis; assembly: GCA_031772625.1. Taxonomy (NCBI): domain Eukaryota; kingdom Viridiplantae; phylum Streptophyta; class Pinopsida; order Pinales; family Pinaceae; genus Pinus; species Pinus tabuliformis. Next base: position 443,225,900 of record CM062820.1, on the reverse strand, counting down.
ACCCAAATATATTTTTAAAAACAAGAAGAAACATTACAAATGTTGAATTATAAGTGAAATTCAGTATAATAAATAGGAAAATCTATATAAAATACATACATTCAAGTCTATAATACAATTCATCCCTAATATAAAACAACATAACAAACACAAGTATTTATTGATAAAACACTTAATAAATATACCTAGCAATTTCAAACAAATACAATTTTAAGATGCAATGGAATATAAAATTTAAACACATATTAACAAACAAACATTGACAAAACAATTCTCCCTTGTATATGCAATTTCAAACAACACACAAAATACAAATTTAAATAAGCAGATATACAATTTTAAATTTTTAAATATTAAACACAAAATACAAATTCAAATAGAAAAACACATATTTTACAATTCCAAATAAGGAAACACACATCATACAATTTCAAGTCAATACAAAAACAAACACTCAAATATGCAAATGCAACATTAAATAAGGAAACACACAATATACAAAGTAAAACATACATCTTATATACAAATTCAAATTTATGCTACGAAATTAATTACAATCACAATTCAATACAACAAACACACAATTGCAATTTCAAGCCACATACGATACAAATATTCTTAAATAAACATTGACAGAGTCACTCACACATATATATGCAAATTCAAATAAAGAAACATACAAAGTACAAGTTCAAATTAAAAAACACACAATATACAAATTCAACTAAACACACAACATACAATTTCAAATAACTAATTTCACATCATACAATTTCAAGTCAATAAAAGAAAACACTCAAATATAATTATGCAACTTTAATAAAAATTAAACACATAATAGAAATTCAAATCTACATTATTCATACACATTCAAATTCATAATTCAATACAACAAACACATGATTAAAATTTTAAACAACACACAAAATTCAAATTTAAATAAGCAAATAAGCAATTTTAAATATTAAACACAAAATACAAATTCAAATAGAAAAACACATATTTTACAATTCTGATACAATTTCAAGTCAATACAAAAGAAACACTCAAATACGAAAATGCAACATTAAATAAGAAAACACACAATATACAAAGTAAAGCATACATTTTATATACAAATTCAAATTTTGGCTCTGAAATTAATTATAATCACAATTTAATACAAAAAACACAATTGCAATTTCAAGCCACATACAATACAAATATTCATAAATAAACATCCACACAATCACTCACACATATATATGAAATTTCAAATAACAATTACACATCATAAAATTTCAAGCCAATAAATGAAAACACTCAAATATGCTTATGAAAATTTAGGAAAAAGTACACACACAATATACAAATTAAAATCTACATTATGCATACACATTCAAATTCATAATTCAATACAACAAACACACGATTACAGTTTCAAATTACATACACATATTGACAAATAAACATTCATACTATATATATATATATATATATATATATATATATATATATATATATGCAATTTCAAACAAAAAACACATAATTCCACTAACCACACACAATTTAAAATGAACAAGCATAGATGGTACAATTTTGATTAAAAATATCAAGATAAATACAAAAAAACATTTTCAAAATCACAAACATATATATACAATTTCAAATAAATAAATATATCAAATATATATATATATATATATATATATATATATATATATATATATATATATATATATATACACTCTCATTTAATTATATAAAATATAAAATAGTACCATACAAAAAGCTTTAAAAATCAAAGTAAAGAAAAAAAATATGGATGTTTTCTTGATTAGAGAAATATTTAATGTTTTCTAGTGCATTATGGAAGATTGTATAAGTGTTATAAATATAAATGGATGATCATTCAATTTGGGTTAGATGCAATTTTGATAAGTGTTATAATATGAATGGATGATCATTGAAGTGTAAGATGACATGCTTCAAATATAAATGCTGTAAAGTAAATGTATCTTTAAAAAATGTATTGTGACGTGTATGAGTTTAAATAAAAGTAATCAACACAAACAAAAATAACTACACTACTCAAAGAAGAATGTGGCCCCATCCTTCTTGAGCACTTGGAAGGAGTTTAACCCATTCCAAAAAAAAAACTTTATTAATAATTGTGTGCATAATTCTCCTACAATATTTGAGAAAAGAAAAGAATAATATATAACTACATCAATATTTACTTTGGGCAAAACCCTTTCATTAAAACTAGAAGATGAAATCCTTCCTGTAAATAAATCTGCATGCAATACCACATAATTATTAGAGAAAAACATATATTTTTAATAAGATATAATCAAAATTATCAGTTTCTTTTTTATATAAAAATAATAATTCTTTCTATCACATCTTTAAATAATAAAAACAAAATTTATCTTCCAAAATATCTATTTTTAATAAGATACGAAAATTAAAAATATACATAGAAGAATGGCTAAGACCGGATGCAAATTGTTCAATCCCCAAAGAAAGCTGTAATTGATACATGAGGATTGAAGCGAAAGAGGGCTATATAACATAGAATTCCCAATTGAGGTGAATTTAATTTTTAAAAGTTAATAAACTAGTGAGAAGGAAGGGTAACGAAGTTGCTTCTATTAATGAGGTTGGTTGGCAAATAGATTCATTGGTTGGTTTAATTGACATGTTAAAATTGTTTCAGGGTTGGGTTTTGGTTTTATTTAGTTACACCACAAAAATTATAAAGGTTAAAAACCATAGATTTAGCACACTAACACACAATATCTCCCCAAAAATTAGCACGAATGATATAGGGCCTATCTAATACCGGAAATAGGGCGTTGAATATCTCCCCAAAAATTAGCACGAATGATATAGGGCCTATCTAATACCAGAGATAGGGCGTTGAATCGCCAAAGAAGGCGAAGGCTATAAGGTAAGAGGATTGAAGGGAAACAGGCTAGCTATATAATAGAGAATTCCCAATTGATGCGAAGAGCAACCGATAGCTATGTATTATTATGAATTTGAAAGTGAATATTATATATTAACTTTGAAAATATTATGAATTTGAAAACCTATATTATTTATAAATTTGAAAATTTAATAAACAGGTAACTGTAAGATGATAGAAGCGGATGAAGTTTTAATGAGGTTGAGCCAATAAATTCATGGTGCGTTTTGGGTTTAATTGACATGTTAACATTGTTTTAGGGTGGGTTTTAATTGGTTACAGATAAAAATACAAGGGATAAAAATATAAGGGTTAAAAACCATGAATTACAGTAAGACCATACAAAGTAAGATATATATCTAAAAACATACGAATTAAACTTATTCACAGTAGGAAATATTAAAAAACCTTGGGTTAAAATAACACACGGCGCAACATGTTATAGCGAAAAAAGCCACAAGTTGCATGAGTGGATTGAAGCAATGAATGAAAAAATAAATATAATAGAAATGGCATGGTATAGTTAACACATGGGATAAAATTACTGAGGAAAGAGAGCCCATTAAGGGTAAAATTTTGTGGAGAAAAGAGAGCCTTAAATCCATGGCTAATGCACACGGCACAAAGATATAACAAATTATTGATGCACACGGCACATGGGTATAACAAGTTTTTGTAGAGTAAACAGAGCCTTAAATCGATGAGTGATGTGACTGATACAATAGGAGGAAACATAATGTTAAATCCATCACGTTCAACAAGACACAATATACAATGAGTTAGTTATAACCAAAAGGGAAAAAACTGACGGGTTAAACGAAGAAAAAACACAATACACACCAAGTTATATCCAAAAAAAACCATGGGTTAAACTAATAAAAAAGAGCTTATACTGGAAAACCACAAACTAAATTAATACGCACCAGATTAAACCCAAATACAGAGCTATGGGAAGTGATTCAAAAAGCCGGTGATGCTTGAATTCGCAGGGGATAAATTGGTGAAGCTAGAGCCAGAGAGCGATTGAAGCGAAGAAGGAAAAATTAAATGTACTAGAAATTATCCACGAGGCCAATTGAAGCAATGAACCAAAAATTAAATCTAATAGAAATTATTGAGGTGGAAGTAGAGCATTAAACTAATCCAATAAAAAAGAGATACAGATATAGGGCCACCTCTATGTACCTCGAATTGGGATTCGATTTCATTTCTTGAGCCAGGTAATTGGGATCAGCTAGGTAGGCTTTGAACAATAGGAAGGTGAACCATCTATTTCTCTTTTTCATTCATTTCCCTTAACAAAAATACAAGGTTATGAAATGGAATTAGTTCTGGCAACATAGCAAAGATGAACATAAACACTGAAATTAAATAGAATTTGATCCATACCATTCTTGAGATATAATTGATCTCTATGAGCCCAAACAACTGTTAAATAACTGAACTACCCTACCCTTCTCTTTCCAGGCCCCCCTCCTCTATCCCACACAACCATGAGTGATTCAAACACAAACTCGACTTAGACCTAGACACAGAGATACCCAAACTCAAACCACACAGACCGCCAAACACAAGCATAACAGGACCAGATATGGACGGAGGAGGATGTTGGAAAAAATGATGAGAATTAATATGTATATATAAAGATTCCCCAGCTCCGCTCAACGGCTACAAGATAGATAAAATCCCTTCAACACCTGGACTCTTTGAAAATAGAGTGGGTGATGTTTTTTTGGTGGCCAATGCTTTTGTTTTTCTCGGCAGTTCTTTCCATTAATGCTTGCTTTTTTCCCTTTCAAATGCACATCTTGCCAAGAGGTCTTCAATTTATGGTTTTATCATTTTTTATTTATTTTATTTGGTTAGTCACATTATTATGGATTTGGGGTGTGTGATTTATTTTATTTTTAATATTTTATTTATTTTTGAGGATGTTGTAAAGAGGGCGGTGAAAAGCTTGAGGACTTGATATTTATTTTGGTAGACATATCATATTATGTTATTTATTTTTAATTTTATCTAATAATTATATGAAATTTATTGGATATTAATATTTTATTATTATTATTTTAAATTGTAAAGTAATATGTATATGAAAGTTATTGGATATTAATATTTTATTATTATTATTTTAAATTGTAAAGCAATATGTATGTAGGATAGCATCTTGACAAATTTGCAAAATAGTTTTTAATAAGTTTTAAATAAGGCAAGTGAAAATGTGTGTGCCCACACGAATCTTTACAATGAAGGGCAAGGTATTAACCAATATTAATAATGACCGGCATGGTCTTCAGTCTTGATAGGAACTAGTGTAGTCACATAAACAAAATGGGAAAGGTCTTGGTTCTTCATAGGAATTAGTTTGGCCATATAAACAAAATGGCTAGTAAATTGAACAATAGTGTAGCCACATAAACAAAATGGGCAAGGTCTTGGATCTTGATAGGAATTAGTTTGGCCATATAAACAAAATGGCTAGTAAACTCAGATGAACATCATAACACTTACCTCATGATATATTTCACATTACAAGGACTAAAAAAATTCATGAAGATCTAAAAACTCATAATTAAATCTAATTGGTTCTTTATTTGAGAGGTGGAATGTAGATCTCAAAACTCTACCTGGGATGAAAATTACTTATGAAGTTGATAGCTCAAAGATTTTGAATAATGCCAAGGCTAAAATTCAATACAAGGAATTCCTCCAAATCATCAAAGGTTGATGTTAGCTAGACACGAGCTTGAAGATGGTAGAAATGTACTAGTTGATTATAATATTTAGATGAAGGTACCCTTTTTCTTGTCCTTAATCTCCCAAGTAATATGTAGATCTTTGTGAAGTTGTTTACTTGTAAGACTATTATATTTGATGTTAAGAGCTCTGATGTGAATGCTAAAATTCATGATAAGGAAGGAATTCCTCTATATTAGCAAAGGTTGATCTTTGCTGGGATAAGAAACCTTGAGATACCACTTTTACAGGTTTAGTCTAAAGGAATTGACTCTCCCCTTAGTTCTTTTTCTGGGTGGTGGTATGAAAAAATTTCTCAATCAATTGAACTTGAGAGTTATAAATAATTGATGATGATAAGGAACATATTTTAGATAAGGATGGAATTCCCCCATATTAAGTGAGTGGAACTCCTATAAGTAAGGGCAAGATTATTGGCCTTAACAATGGTGTAAAAACTACATTTAATGAGGTTGGCACCATTGTCAGAAATAGTGGAAGAAAAGATGTTCCAGAGAAGAATAATCATCTGTTGATCTTTATTGATAAGTAAGGGAAACTGCTATAAGTAAGGGCAAGGTTATTGGCCTTAACAATGGTGTAAAACCTACATTTAATGAGGTTGGCACCATTTTCACAAATAGTAGAAGAAATGATGTTTTCGAGAAGAATAACCATCTTATTAATGCATGTGATATAGAAGTTGGTTCATATTCTTTCCATTTTCATTTTATACTTATTTTAAGAGGTCAATAATTATCACTGCCACTATTCAATTTGGTTTATTGATCCTTTTACTTTTCCATTTAAAATATTTTCTCATATGAATTAGTTATTGTGATTTGCTTGTATCTCCACCTATATACTCATCATATGGAGTTGTCTAGTTGTTGTAATTATTTGGAGGATTTTTTTCCTTTTGTGTCTTCCATAAACTTTTTCTATCTATTATTGGAATAGTATTGTTGTCCATTTTACTTATCTAGGAAAGAAACTTCCTAAGTTCTTTTAGAAATGTAATTGAATATTGTTTATGAACCCTAATGTAGATTTAGTGGCATATGAGGCACTTGGGTGGTTGGAATTTTTTTAAACCAATTTATGTCAAAAAAAGGTATATATATTTTTAGTGAATTATTATTTAGTATTTACATTTCTCAACTATCACCACTCTTCCATTTTTATTGTTATCCCAATGAGAAACATTTTCTTCTGCTTAATTTCCTAACAAGATTTGTACACTGTAGAAGACTTCAACACATTTTTAATAGCCAAGATTTTAGGACTTTCCCTCTTTCGCATGGCTACTATTCTCAATGTCCCAATTTGATATGGCTTCTTGAAACTTGTGATTTTTTTTCCTACAAACAATTTCATTTGATATCAGGTATGTGCTTAATAGTTTTCTCAAAGTATGTATTTCATCAACATTACAAGTCCTTAAATTAAAATCATATTGATTTAGCTTGATTGCATTTTCCTATTTAACATTCATGAAAACTGTTGTGATACAACTCTAGGAGTTGATGTTAAGGAAATGAGCTCAGTTGGTTATAGGAAGATTGTTTGTTTCCGTATATATTGTGGATATGATATGATTTTGGTACTGGAAAGGCCTATGTATGCGTGAACATGTTGGATGGTGGTGAAGATGTCTTGTTTGTTAGTATTTTCCCCTTTTTGGGGGGATTTATTTATTCAAAATGCTAGTTGGAGTATGCAATTTTGAATGAAAATGGACAACTAAGCTACATTATTAGCCTAAGAAAGCATCTTTCAATAATTGATGGTTTCCCTTATAAAGTATCATGGTAACAAATAATGTTGCATGCAATGCTATTAGGTTGATACTCTACAAGATTGAGGCATGATAGATTACAAATAATTTCAAACCTTTTACTATGTAGATAGAGTATAATGTCTAATAATTTCACACAATTTGCTAGATAATGTTATAAGTTGGTTCAACTTTTATCTTTGATCATTGGTTACTTGTAATGAAAATTTCTATGCCATGACTACATATTTCCCTTCCATGGCAACCTGGAATCATTCTTGTGGAATTTTATTATGTTGTCATGTTCAATAGTTAATGTGTTGCATTGAAGCATAATGATAAATTGTTATCTCGTTTTTTGAAAACAAGAGTTTCATACTTGGTATATCCTTTATATTATTTCTTCAATCATTTCACCATCCAATTTGAGAGCGAGTTGAAGAGAATCTATTCTAATTTGTCACAACTACTTTTACTTACAAGGTATTTGTGTTGTCCTCACAATTAGTTCTTACCATTCATCTTAGGTGCATCCCTTCTTTTCTTCTTTTAGGTTCTTTTTTACTTTTGAGTTGTTTTCCTTACAAGTCTATGCTCTTTCTTCAAAACATGAAAAAAAAAATTCTCTGAAAAGAGAAGAAATGATTACATGTTTAACCCTTCAGTTATGCTAGATGGGAAATTCAAAACAAGAAAAAAGTAATAAAAAAATCCACCATATTATGTATTACCCTATGGTACTTATTTTTATTTTGAGTTGTTTGAAATAGCCCCAAGAGTCAGGATTTTTTTGTAAAATATCCCTAAACTATTTTTCACAAAAATTTTGCGACAGATGAAATGGTTACAAATTTCATGAAAATACAATGATTATTTTCTTTTGTATTTGGACACGAAATTTTATATTGTGTGTTTGCTTATTTGAACTTGTATTTTATATTTTTATTTTATTGAAATTGCATATATACATGAATGATTGTATGAATGTTTATTTATGAATATTTGTATGTAATTTGAAATTTTAATCATGTGTTTGTTGTATTGAATTATGAATTTGAATGTTTATGTATAATGTAGATTTTAATTTGTATATTATGAATTTACTTTTCCTTAAAGTTGCATAAGAATATTTTAATGTTTTCTTTTATTGACTTGAAATTGTATGTGGTGTGTTTAGTTGAATTTGTGTATTGTATATTTGTTTATTTTGAAACATTGACAAAGCCACCTACACATACAAACACTTGACAAAGCATATTATTGCATGTATATGCAATTTCAGACGACACCTAGAATACAAATTTAAATAAGCGAATATACAATTTTAAATTTTTAAATATCAAACACAAAATAAAAATTCAAATAGAAAAACACATACTATACAATTCCAAATAAGGAAACACACATCATACAATTTCAAGTCAATACAAAGAAAAAATACTCAAACATGCCATTGCAACATTAAATAAGAAAACCCACAATATACAAAGTAAAAACATACGCACTATTTACACTAGAAAATTAATTTCAATCACAATTCAATACAACAAACAAACACACTAGTAATAGTGTGTTTGTTGTATAGAATTGTGATTGCAATTAATTTTATAGCGTAAATAATGCATAGTAGGTTCTATATTTTGAGTTTGCTTATTTAATGTTGCAATGGCATGTTCTAGTGTTTGTTTTTGTTAAAATGTTATAAAATTCTTAGGTTTTAGGGTTTACCATACTTTGGTAAATGGTTTTAATAAACACTTAACAAAAGTTACAAAAGGCTTATTAAAATGTTATAAAATGCTTAGGGTTTAGGGTTTGGGGTTTAGGGTTGAGGGTTCAAGGTTTAGGGTTTATAACACTTTATTGAGTGATTTTAATAAACACTTAAAAGAAAATTACAAAACACTTTTTAAAATGCTATAATATGCTTAGGGATTACGGTTTAGGGTGTAGGGTTTACGGTTTGGGGCTTAGGGTTTAGGGTTTAGCATTTAGGGTTTAATGTTTAGGATTTAGGGTTTAGGGTTTATAATAGTTTAGTAAATTATTTTAATAAAAAATAAAATAAAAGTTACAAAACACTATTTAAAAGGTTATAAAATGCCTAGGGTTTGGGGTTTTGGGGTTTAGGGTTTAGCATTGAGGGTTTAGGATTTAGGGTTTATAATAGTTTTGTAAATTCTTTTAATAAACACTTAAACAAAATTTAAAAAAATACTTGTTAAAATGTTATAAAATGCTTAGGGTTTAGGGTTTAGGGTTTATAACACTTTAGTAAATGCTTTTAATAAACACTTGAAAAAAGTTACAAAATGTTTTTTAAAATGTTATAAAATGATTAGGGTTTAGGGTTAGGGTTTAGGGATTATGGTTTAGGGTTTTTTATATATAACACTTTATTAAATGCTTTTAGTAAGCACTTAAAAAAAGTTACAAAATGCTTGTTAAAATGCTATAAAATGTTACGGGTTTAGGGTGATTCAAAATGTTCTAAAATTCTTAGGGTTCAGGTTTTAGGTTTTATAACACTTCAGTAAATTATTTTAATAAACACTTAAAAAAATAACAAAATGCCTTTTAGAATGTTATTAAATACTTAGGATTTAGAGTTTAGGTGTCAAGTTTAGGGTTTATAACAATTTAGTAAATGCTTTTAATGAACACTTAAAAAAAGTTACAAAAGTCTTATTAAAATGTCATTAAATGTTTAGGGTTTAGGGTTTAAAATGTTATAAAATGCATAGGGTTTAGGGTTTATAATACTTTAGTAAATTCTTGTAATAAACACTTAAAAAAACTTACAAAAGGCTTTTTAAAATGCTATAAAATTCTTAGGGTTTAGGGTTTGGTGTTTAGAGTTTCAGGATTATAAGACTTTAGTAAATGCTCTTAATAAACACTTAAATAAAATTACAAAATGTTTTTAAAATTTTATAAAATGTTTAGGTTTTAGGGTTTAGGATTTATGCTTTAGGGTTTAGAGTTTACAATTTAGGGTTTAGAACACTTCAGTAAATTATTTTAATAAAAAGTTAAATAAAAGTTACAAAATTATTTTTAAAATGTTATAAAATGCTTAAGGTTTAGGGATTAGGGTTTTTGGTTTAGATTTTAGGGTTTAGGGTTTAGGGTTTAGTGTTTAGGGTTTGGGGTTTAGAGTTTAGGGTTTAGGGATTAGGGTTAATAACACTTTCTTAAATTATTTTAATAAACACTTAAATGAAAATTACAAAACACTTTTTAAAATGTTATAAAATTCCTAGGGTTTAGGGTTTGGTTTTTAGGTTTAAGGTTCAGGGTTTGGGTTTAAGGTTTACGGTTTATGGTTTATGATTTAGGGTTTAGGGTTTGGGGTTTAGTATTTAGGGTTTAGTTTTTATAGGAATTTAGTAAATTCTTTTGATAAACACTTAAATAAATGTTTCAAAATTCTTTTTAAAATGTTATAAAATGCTTAGGGTTTAGGGTTTAGGGTTTGGGTTTAGGGTTTAGGGATTAGGTTTTGGTGTTTGGGGTTTAGGGTTTATTTTTTAGTAAATACTTTTAATAAACACTTAAATAAAGGTTAGACAACACTTTTAAAATGTTATAAAATACTTAGGGTTTAGGTTTTAGGTTTAGGGTTTGGAGTTGAGGCTTTAGGGTGTAGGGTTTAAATTTTATAACCCTTTACTAAATTCTTCTAATAAACACTTGAATAAAATTTACAAAACGATTTTTAAAATGTTATAAAATGCTTAGGATTTAGGGTTTACTGTAAAGGGTTTAGGGTTTATAAACACTTAGATAAAAGTTAGAAAACTCTTTTTTAAATGTTATCAAATACTTAGGGTTTAGGGTTTGGGTTTTAAGGTTTAGGTTTTATAACACTTTATTAAATGCTTTTAATAAACACGTTTTAAAAATGTTATAAAATTGTTAGGGTTTAGCATTGAGGGTTTAGCATTTAGGTTTTAGGGCTTACGTCTTAGGCTTTATAAGAATTTAGTAAATGATTTTAATGATTTTAGTAAATTGCTTAGGGTTTAGCGTTTAGGGTATAGGTTTTGTTGTTTAGGGTTTAAGGTTTTAAGAAGTTAAAAAACACTTGTTAGAATGTAATAAAATGCTAAGGGTTTAGGGTATAAAAATTTAGTAAATGATTTTAATAAACACTTAACAAAATGATGCAAAACACGTGTTAAAATGTTATAAAATAACTAGGGTTTAGGGTTTGGGGTTTAAAATGTTAGAAAATGCTTAGGGTTTAGGGTTTGGGGTTTAAAATGTTAGAAAATGCTTAGGGTTTAGGGTTTGGGTTTGAGGTGTGGGGTTTAGGGTTTATGGTTTATAATTCTTTAATAAATTCTTTTAATAAACACTTAAATAAAACTTACAAAAATGCTTAGGGTTTAGAGTTTATGGTATAGGGTTTAGGGTTTAGGGTTTGGGGTTTAGGGTTTATAACACTTTAGTAAATGGTTTTAATAAAAACTTAAATAAATGTTACAAAACACTTTTTAAAATGTTATAAAATCCTTATGTTTTGGGGTTTGGGGTTTAGAGTTTAGGGTTTATAACACTTTAGTAAATGCTTTTAATAAACACTTAAGTAAAAGTTACAAAACTATTTATAAAATGTTATAAATTGCTTAGGGTTTAGGGTTTAGGGTTTAGGGTATATGGTTTGGGGGTTTAGTGTTTAGGGTTTTGGGTTTAGGTTTTAAGGTTTATAACAATTGAGTAAATTCTTTTAATAAACACTTAAATAAAAGTTACAAAACGCTTTTTAAAATGTTGTAAAATGCTTAGGGTTTAGGGTTTATGGCTTATAACACTTTAGTAAATTCTTTTAATCAACACTTAAATAAAGGTTACAAAACGTTTTTTAAAATGTTATAAAATGCTTAGAGTTTAGGGTTTAGGTTTTAGGGTCTAGGGTTTGGGTTTATGGGCTTAGGGATTAGAGTTTAGGTTTTAGGGTTTAGGGTTTAGTGTTTACAAAACGCTTTTTAAAATGTTATAAAATGCTTAGGGTTTAGGGTTTAGGGTTTGGGGGTTTAGGGTTTTGGGTTTAGGGTTTAAGGTTTGTAACAGTTTAGTAAATTCTTTTAATAAACCCTAAAAGAAAAGTTACAAAACACTTTTTAAAATGTTATAAAATTCTTAGGGTTTAGGGTTTAGGCTTTGGGGTTTAGGGTTTAGGGTTTATGGCTTAGGGTTTAGGGTTTGGGGTTTAGGATTTAGGGTTTATGATTTGGGGTTTTTGGTTTAGGTGTTAGAGTTTAGGGTTTAGAGTTTAGCGTTTAGGGTTTATGGTTTAGGGTTTATGGTTTAGGGTTTATAAAACACTTAAATAAAAGTTACAAAATGTTTTTTTAATTGTTATAAAATGCTTAGAGTTTAGGATTTAGGGTTTGGGGTTTAGGGTTTTGGGTTAACACTTTAGTAAATTATTTTAATAAACACTCAAATAAAACTTACAAAACTCTTTTTAAAATGTTGTAAAATGCTTCGTGTTTAGGGTTTAGGGTTTAGGTTTTTGGGTTTAGGGTTTATAAGACTTTAGTAAATTATTTTAATAAACACTTAAATAAAAGTTACAAAACACTTTTTAAAATGTTTTAAAATGCTAAGGGTTTAGGGTTTAGGGTTTATAACACTTTAGTAAATGCTTTTAATAAACAGTTAAATAAAAGTTACAAAACTAGTTTAAATTTTTTTATGAAATTGTTAGGGTTTATGGTTTAGGGTTTGGGGTTTGGGGTTTAGGGTTTATAACACTTTAGTAAATCCTTTTAATAAATAGTTAAATAAAAGTTAAAAAACTAGTTTAAAATTTTTTATGAAATTGTTAGGGTTTATGGTTTAGGTTTTAGGGTTTGGGGTTTAGGGTTTAGGATTTAGGGTTTATAACACTTTAGTAACTCCTTTTAATAAACATTTAAATAAAAGTTACAAAAAAATTTTAAAATGTTATAAAATGATTAGGGTTTATGGTTTATGGTTTACGGTTTATAATACTTTAGTAAATGTTTTCAATAAACACTTAAATACAAGTTACAAAATGGTCTTTAAAATGTTATAACATGTAAATAAAAGTTACAAAACACATTTTACAATGTTATGAAATGCTTAGGATTTAGGGTATAGGGTATAGGTTTTAGGGTTTGGTGTTTAGGGTTAGGTTTTATGGGTTAGGGTTTAGAACACTTTAGTAAATTATTTTAATAAACACTTAAATAAAAGTTGCAAAAAACTTTTTAAAATGTTATGAAATGCTTAGGGTTTAGGGTTTAGGTTTTAGGGTTTATAAAACCTTTGTAAATTCTTTTAATAAAGACTTAAATAAAAGTTACAAAAGGATTTTTAGAATGTTATAAAATTCTTAAGGTTTAGGTTTTATAATATTTTAGTAAATGCTTACAATAAACACTCCAATAAAAGCTACAAAATGCTTTTTAAAATGTTATAAAATTCTTAGGGTTTAGGGTTTATAAGACATTAGTAAATGCTCTTAATAAAAACTTAAATTAATGTCACAAAATGTTTTTAAAATTTTATAAAATCCTTAGAGTTTAGGGTATAGGGTTTATGGTTTAGGGTTTGGAGTTTAGAGCTTAGGGTTTAGGGTTTATAACACTTTAGTAAATTCTTTTAATAAAAACTTAAATAAAACTTACAAAATGATTTTTAAAATGTTATAAAATACGTAGGGTTTAAGTTTTCAGGTTTAGAGTTTATGATTTAGGGTTCAGGGTTTCCAGTTTAGAGTTTACGGTTTATGGTTTGGGGTTTACAGTTTAGGGGTTAGGGTTTAGGGTTTATAAAATGTTAGCAAATTATTTTAATAAACATTTAAATAAAAATTACATAACACTTTTTAAAATGTTTTACAATGCTGAAGGTGTAGGCTTTGGCTTTAGGCTTTAGGGTTTGGGGTTTAGAGTTTAAGATTTGAGGTTTAGGGTTTAGGGTTTATGGTTTATGATTTAGGGTTTCGGGTTTGGTGTTTAGCATTTAGGGTTGAGGGTTTATAAGACTTTTGTAAATGATTTTAATAAACACTATAATAAAAGTTTCAAAACACTTTTTAAAATGTTATAAAATGCTTAGGTTTAGGGATTAATTGTTGAGAAAAATGGAAATAGTGTGTTGTGATAGAACATGGAAAATTGAGTTGAATGGGCCAAAAATTTCAAAGACCATAAATTTCAGTTTGAGACATGGATTTGGAAAAGTAGATAGTCAGTAAAAAACTACTGGAAAAGAGAATATGTTTATCAACCTAGAATTTTGATTTGAGATATGAAAATTTCCAAAACTTTTAAAACAAGGCTACAAGTGGCCTATAAGGTAGGAAAAACATGAGGACTAGGAGTATGGGGAATGCTTAGGGGTCCTACAACCATGTAAAATATGTCAAAGTCATGAAAATTAGCATGGTTGATGCTAGTATGGAGTTGAATAAGAATGTAAGGGATAAGCTAAAGGATTGAGACATGGAGGAAACCATGGGGGCCTAAAAATGAAAGTGATCAACTACAAAGCTGATAATGAGGGGTTGATAAGGGAACAACGAAAAATTAATACTCCAATTTTATAGAGCCTAAATAAATTATAGATGAATATGGACGAGAGATATGATTCTAGGTAGGAAGAGGAACATGACTCATGAGTTAGGGGAAATGATGTTGGAGATTAAAGGCACTCTATGAGTGCTATTGGGAAGCATCATCATGCATAAAGGAATTCAACTAAGAGAGATTATGTTTCTTTAGAATTAGAAAGTAGTTTGAGCATATTAGTTTGACTTGAATAGTTTGCAAGGAGAGCTTAGGAAAATTAACCTCCCACATTTAATGGTGAGCATAATAGGGGAGCAGAGGCTAAAGAGTGGTTATTAGAAATTAAAATTACTTTAAGCTACATGATTACTCATCCAAATTAGAGGCACAAATTTTCATCTAGCACTTGAAGGGGAAAGAAAATTTATGGTGGAAACAACTCAAAGAAG
Source organism: Pinus tabuliformis (assembly GCA_031772625.1). NCBI lineage: Eukaryota > Viridiplantae > Streptophyta > Pinopsida > Pinales > Pinaceae > Pinus > Pinus tabuliformis. Next base: position 443,210,441 of record CM062820.1, on the reverse strand, counting down.
TAAATCATTTGGATGAAAACAAGATCTTGGGGAGGAAATTTAAAAAGTGCTTCCAAAGGAAATACGTATCTGAGCAATATTATAAGAGGAAAATTTATGAGTTTTTCGAAATCAAGTTGGGGAACATGGAAATGGAAGAATATGGCCAGAAATTCATTGAATTGTTGAGGTATATAATTTTATCAGGGATGAAAAGCTAAAGATATAGATATATGTGAGTGGGTTACCACCATTATATTTGTGACAATATTAAATTTGATGAATTAAGGACTTTGGGTGAAGCTATGAGGAAGGTAGAGTATCTATATAAGTAGAGAAAAAATAAAGCAACTTTCCAAAGGACTTGGGATGACAAGAAAAGAAGCAAGATGGAGAAAAGGAAGAAGGGGTTAAAAACTCTCATTTTTTATGAACAATTGCTAGGAAAATCAACAAACTCAGTGAACCTATAGTGAAACAAAGGGGGTTGATTCCTTTTGTAAGAGGCCAAGGTTTCATCCCATTAGGTGTTGGGGCTATGGAGGAGAGAACTTGTATAAGGGTTTCCTTAACAAACAAGGAAGAATGGGGACTATACATCACATCCAGGGAACTGATATAATAGAGAGCATGGGTAGAAGCATGCCCAAAATATTTGCAACATTGGAAAATGGGTAGGTTGAAAATCATACACACATGATAAAAGTGGGGGGTAAGTTAAATAATTAGCCCATTTCCATTATGTTGTCGCTGCTACAACACCCTCAAAACTTTTGGCCTACGCTCAATTTCGGAGCCTTCCTTGGTATTTTATATTGTCATTGCAAAAATTGAAACTCATTCCATGCATTTTCTTGAGGTGGTTCGGTCCCTTTTGTAGGATTGGAAAAAAATTGTCTTTTTGCATGTTAGCTATTGCACAATGTGTGTAAGCCTATTATAGTTGTTTGATGAGGTCATATTTGTGTAAATTAGTTGTTCTAACTATGCAAACATTTGTCACACTCATTTCCAAAGTTTGAAGCACTGTCGCACAAGTGTCATCACGGTCGTCACAAAGTGTATCTTTAGTGTCGCACTTGTCGTAAGTTGTCGTAAAGTTGTCACACTGAGGGAAATGCATTGTTCATGTGTTCTGGATTATCTATGTACTTCTTTCATCAATTTTTCTTAGTGTGTGATCACAGTTGAAGTCTTATCACTATTCACATCAGCCTCACCGATCCCGCACTTAGCCAATTTCTGAAAAGCTTCCCGAGCAAGCAACCTAGCTTCACCCGACCTCCCTAAACTACACATTGCACAATATTAGTCCTCTAGGTGTGACCTTACCTCTTGACACCACGCAATGTGCATTTCCTGCCTTCTAGGATTGTTTCATTGTGTAGTTCCAGTGCTCAAGCCTTAGCCTTAGCTCCTAGAATTGTGTTATCCATCTTCCTAGCCTAGATTCAACTGCACATTGCATAATATATAGCCTCAAGCTCATACCTTGAGGGCCTGAGCTATGAAATTGTACAATGGCCCAACATCCTCTATTTCCTAGAATTGCACAATGTCATGATCCAGTGCCCATCCCCTCAACTTGCCACATTGACCTCTAGAATTGTGTAGTTTTCTTCCTCAGCCCAACCTGGACTGCGTATTGCACAGTATCAAGGCTTAAGGTTCACCCTTGACTAATTGAAATGCGCAATTACGCAGTCACTGAAATGCTCTCCCAGCTTATTACCTGGTTTCAGCTCAGTATCAATATGCACTATCTTAGACTAGGGAATTTTTAGATTGATGTTGTCTTGTCATGAGCGAATTCCAGATGTAGGTACCTTATCACAACATGGCGAGATGTTGAAGAAGGAGATGAAAAGGGGAAACAAGCTGAAAGACATCTTTGTAGTTGAGTATGCAAGCTGATCAACTAAGGGAAAGAAAAGGGACACTAGTTTGTGATCACAACTCAAGACTTGATATCATTGAATATTCCTTATCACCAAGCCATGCAGAGGTGGAAAGAAAATAATTCTCAAGTAGAAACTCAACACATAGCAGAAGTAGCAGCATGACATTGCCACATCATCAAGTTGTCCATGTCAGTAGTGTCATGTCATGATTTGTCACAAGCCACACTATTATGGTGGATTATGTAATTCATGTTTCGAAAACTCATTGTAAAGTGATATTCCAAAGGACATGTATGGAATATTAAGAGTCATGTAAAGTTGAAAAGTCATAGGAAGTCAAATAGTCGTGAGGGTAGATGAAGAGTCGCAAAGAAGGTGAAGCATCACCTCCTCATTGTTATATATACACCCTCATTATAAGAGAAAATGACTTTTCACCTTGGATCCTCTCGCATAGCATTAGAGAGACAAAGCAGTTCTTTTGAGGAGCAAGGAGTGGCTCCAATGCTCCATTATTGGAGCTAGTGGTGTTCACTGTATACATGTGTCTTGGAAATTTTACTTAATATTAGAAGCCTTATGGATAAGACATTCTTCAAGCATGGATTATAGATATTTGTAAGACTATTCTGTGAATGTTTCTAATTTGTTTTTTCTTTTAACTGTGCTAAAGTAGTTGAACTATTTCGGTTATTTTGGTACTTATCATATTGAGAATGTGTTGTAATTGTTATCACTGTTGTCACATCCTCATGGAATATTCTGCTGGATATCAGAAAAATTGATCCAGGTGGATTTTGGTGGCCACTCGCCTATTCAACTTAGATCCCCACCACTGTCTCTTTTAGTTTTTCAATTTCCTTAATTGTAGCACAATTTACTATTTTTGGCAGTTTTTCAGGTCCTGAACTTCCAGAGTCATTTTGAGGCCCTAAATGACATTTTTTTGGGGAAAATAGGGGCCAACATAGGTTTCTAATCATTCTTAATCACTTGAAAGTTGTATTCGTCAGATATATCTTTCTATCGAGGTATTGTTCGCGTCAAACAAAGATCATATGCCAAAGTTATGACCACGGGAAGTTAATATATTAATTTACTCAAACGAGGTCCATAGTTTTGGCGCTTCATCTCCTAGGGTTAGGTTTTTGGATGTTTATGGTTTTCCATTGTTTCTCAATAATAAATAGGCCTTAGAGCCTCACTGTAACACAATTTAGAGGCATGTAGCCGCCACATCTCTTCTCAGATATTTCCATTCTGTTTGTAATCATATTTCAATATTTGGTATTAATGAAATGAAGTGTTATTTCTACTAAATCTTTGTATTTATGGTTATATATGTAATTTGTTGCATTCCTATTTAAGTTCGAACCAGTGATATTAGAGTGATCTGCCCTTTCTCTGTTTTTATTTGCATGTCACCAACAAGGTCAGGATATAAGGAGTTAGGGTACGAACTGGTTGAACCTTTGCAAGACCAACCTCACAAATCCCAACAGCTTCCCATGGAAGAAGAGAAGAAATATGAGGGGGCAAGAGATCCTTTCAAAATATTTCTTGAAGAACCCCTTGAGTGACAGAGGAACGCGATGATGGACAACTTTGCCCAGATCCTTTAACGACTACCCAAGGGTGACACATCTCCTTCCAGTAGCTACTCTGGAAGTGCCACACCCTTTAAGGTACAAGTTAACTTTTCCATCCTTATATTTGAGGGTCAGATAGATGTAGACTCCATAGATAAATGGATAACTCTACTAGAAGGATATTTTTCTATTCATGATTTTTCCATTCGGGAAAACATTACTTTTTCACTTCTCAAAGCCCCCCCCACGTCTAGGAATGGTGGGAAACCTACTGCGAGAAGAAGGATGAAAGTACACCCTTACTATTTTCGAGCACACCAACTTGGAATTCGTTTTGGGATGCCATCAAGGAGTAGTACTACCCTATCGAGACCTATGAGGATAAATAGATAAAGTGGACCATGATGCGAGAGGGAAGGGACTAAGACATGCCCGAGTTTACAAATGTTTTGTCATACCCTTCAGACGAAGTTGGGTATTAAGGATTCTAAGAAACATTTGGTACTCAAGTATCACAACTGCCTACACAGGTACATCTAGGATGAGATGGATTTCCTGGACATCTCCTCTCTCGACACAACATACTAATACGTTGTCAAGATTGAGTAGAAGTTTAAACAAAAAAAGCGATACTTTGGGTCTGCAAATTCGAAGCAAGGGAAAGGCGACCCCAAACCATAGAGCAAAGGGAAAAGCCAAGGCGAGGCCACCCAAGATAACCTGCCAAAGTTGCAAAGAAATAACAACACCACAAAGACAAAGAAGGACATGGGAAAGTGGTGTGAGGTCCATAAGAGCTCCACTCACAACACAAGTGAGTGTTAGGCCAAACAGTCACTCGTGGTCGAGATGAAGGCTTTCGAGTCAGATGCATGTTCTGACTTTGAGTCAAAACTCGATAAGGGGAATGAAAAAGGGAAGCAGATCATTGACACGGAGTCCAGTGCCATTGTGGCCACCACCAAGACACACAGTTGGAGCTCCTTCCTAGTCCAACTAGTGAAAATGACATATGTATATTTAGTAGTAGTAGTAATAGTAGTACTAGTGTAGAACATAGTCCTTGTACATATGACTTTTGGACATTATATTTTGATGATTCCAAAACACAGGAGAGATCTAGAGCTAGTTTTGTTTTAGTAGACCCATGACAGAGGAAACATATGATCTCCAGCTGCTTGGAATTCGAGTGCACGAACAATACCGCGGAATATGAAGTGCTCATCTTAGGTTTGCAAAGAGCCATCAACCTTAATGTTGCAGTTCTCAAAGCAGTTTGTGACTTAGAAATTGTCATACGACAGGTACACGATACTATACACTATGTGTCACCTCTTTTGAAAAGTTATCAACAAGAGGTATGGCATTTGATTTCGCATTTCCAAGCTTTTAACATTATTTTTGTTCCTAAAATACAAAATGCAACTGCAGATGCATTGGAAAATGTTGTTGCTAGGTTATCACCGCTTAGGGATGGTATTTTTGTAGAAATTATTTATAAACCACCCGTCCCTGAAATATGACTAATTTGCACATTTTCAATGATGACCAACAAATTCTGCATTTTATGGCGAACACTGATGTATTTAAGGATGCAACTATCAACTAAGACAAGCACAAGAAAGTGTTGTAGGATGTAGCTTGTACAAACAAAGATAACCCCATGATGAAAGACATGGTATCATTGGAAAAGCTGTACGACTTGCAAAATCGCTTTCGAGGGCCAGTCAATGTGAAAACCCATAGCTCAACGCTGTCGCATGAGAAAATAAATTTGGGAACATTAAAGAATCCAAAGTTTTTCAATCTTGGTACTTGCTTCACACCACAAGAGTGGCAAACTTTAATCTGATTATTCAAGTAGTACCAAGATGTATTTGCATGGACATATGATGAGCTTAAAACTTATGACATGCGAATAATCCAACATGTGATTCCAATCAAAGAAGGGACCAAGCCTTTTCAACAAAAGCTATGGAAGGCATATCCGACGCTTGAACCTTTGATTCAAAAGGAGTTGAGGAAATCATTGGATGCTTGGATCATATATAAAGTGTGACATTCTACCTGGGTATCAAACTTGGTCTTGATTATAAATAAGTATGGGGAAATCCGCTTGTGTGTTGATTTCCGCAACTTGAACGACGCTTCGGAAAGACAATTACCCTGTGTCGTCTGTGGAACAGATACTATAAATAGTATTGGGGTCAGAGATGTTTTCTTTGTTTGATGGCTATTCTGGTTATAATCAGGTTCTAGTCTCATAGGTTGATAGGCTAAAGGCAACATTCCACATGAAGTGGGGTACATTTGCATTTAAAAGAATGTCATTTGGGTTGATCAACATCGGTGCAACATTTCAACATGCCATGGACATTAAATTCCGTGGACCATAATTTGAAGTGAAATTTGGCAAGTGAAATTTGCACCATGAAATTCACACCATGAGGCCATGAACTCTTTCCAAAATTTGAATTTACATAACTTTTGATTCGTAGAGAGTTTTTAAGACTTCCATGTACCATTGGAAAGGTCTTTCTAAGGCCTATCCATTTCAGTACTTTGTAGGATCACATGATTCAATTCATAACACTTAAAATTCCTTAAAGCAATAGGACTCCTTGTATGATTAGAATATTAATTGACATTACTGAGAACACATTACACAATTAGTATCCCATTCAATTCCAACAATCTCCCTTGGCATGATCATCTCGTCCATGCACCAAGATTGACATCACTGCAATAAGGTTGGCATCAATGCCAACACAACAATTCCAACTTCCATCATAACAATATCAATAATATCTCCCTTTGGCATTGATGACAATCTCCCACAAGCACAAGTTGTGATTGATATCTCTCTCTTGTTTTGACATCAATGGTAAAGGGATACATCCATCTCTCCCCTGATGTTCATTTTCATTATAAACAACAAAATTCTCTTGTTTTGACATCAATGGTAAAGGGATACATCCATCTCTCCCCTGATGTTCATTTTCATTATAAACAACAAAATTTTGTTCACTCTCCCCCTTTGCAAGCTTATCTCTCTACTCAATGGTTTTTAGCCAACCACATCTCTTTGGTGAGGTACTTGAATGCCATCATCCAATATTAGCTGCAACCACATTGATTTGCAATCATGGCCAAAGACACCTGTAAAACAAGTATTAGTAAACAAACCTCTTGATATTAGATTTTCCTTCTACTTCTCCAAGGAGGAAAACTTCCCTCTTTGACATTAATGTCAATGGATCATAATGCCTACAATAAAGAACAAATGTCCTTGTGGCTTCTTCTAGCTGTTGATATTCCCTAGAGTATTGGATATCTTTGATATGCTCTCCCTGAACATATACTATCTCTCTTAACTTTTCAACCAATTTTTGACACTCTATGGCTAACGAATTTGCTCATGAGGACCCAATGGAAAATCACTCCTACCTACCAATACATTTGTATACCAATCATAACTGCAAATGCTACAAATTCTACTAATGATATAAGCTTTTCCTCACCCTTCCACTCTCACTACTGCTTGAGTGATTGTGCTCACTCATCCTGAGAATACTAACTATCATCTTTTCTCCCCTTGAGATCATGCCACTCCGAATAGGGACTGGTGCTAATAAAAAAATGACACCAAGTGTAACTATGATACCAGTTGTTTAATTCCTAGGAAAACTCCCATGATTTCTCCTCATAAAAGAGCTATCTATTATACAAAAGGTTGCTCCAACTAAACCAAAGAATATAAATGGACATAGCGATACCAATTGATAACTAAGGAACATGTAGAGAAAAAACAATTGTTTACATGAACTCATGATTGCTAGGCATATTCAAATATACTACTTAAATGAGATTAGAGCATGTCATAAAATATTATCAAACCTTTCATTTACAGAGCATTCAACTCTTCCTGAGACAAATGGATGAGGCCTTCTACTACTAAAAGTGTAACTTCCCCTGATCCTATGCTCTTCTTTTTTTGATCTCTTTACATCTTCCTTCTTTCTTTTGCTAGATAACTAATATACTATACCTGATTTTCACTTTGGGCCCCTTATCACTGCACTCTTTTGTTGCAACCTATCTTCTTATAAGATCAAATGTTGATGTATCAACTTTTCCCCTCAGACCACATTATATTTATTTTATCTTTCTCCTGCAATGCTTGTTATATAAATATAAATGAATTCAATTGTGTAACAAAAAATGGAACTAACATTACCTCAAATATTTAGATGCATCACTTTGTACATCTCTTATTGTTTCCTACATCTAATTTCTTTGGCTTCCCTTGAAGCCATTCTCTTCCTTTTAATGAAGAGAAATTGAGGACTTACTCCCTCTGAGTATATTTTCTCATTTTTCCCTCCATACCTTTGTATTCCAAGCACTAATGGGAGAATCTCCTTCCAATTTCTTATTTAGCCTACTTATGAGTTCGTCTTAGCTACACAGGGCTAAATTTCACTTCCCCTCAATTGTTTCTTCACCCAAATTTTCTTCTTTCCGTATAACTTGATTTGAAAAGAAGAATTATTTGGGTTGATGTTGCTTTTTCTTGCTTGATACCTATGCTTATTGTAGTTGATATTCTTATATGGTTCCACCATTGGAATAAGATGATCATTCCTCTTAATTCTATCATGATTTTTCTCGAGAAAATATTTAGCTCTCAACTTGTTCCTTTCACCTCTTTTCATGCTTCTTTTACATTGAGCATTGAAATCAAAATCAAATTCCTTTTTCATTTTACATCTTATATTTAATGGTCAAGTTGCTTCCTTTTGTTGCAAAATCTGTGAGGGATGCCTCATCTTCCCATATTGGAAATCTACTGCCTTGTGCCAAAATGCGATAGTTGTGACATTAAATAGGATTTAATAGGAGGTTAAAGTAATTGTGCTTACTAATACCATTATCACCAAGTACTCTCTTGAAGCTATCAGTATACTCTTTCTCAGGCATCTTATACATTCTTGGGTTGTTGGTACCCAACACAACTTGATTTCTTGCATGCCATCGACACTATATGGCTTTATGATCAAAATTGTTGCAAGAAAAAAAAAGAATTGAACCAAATTTGATACTTGGGAGCATTTTTCCTTTTACGATCTTGTCTTTAAGGAAAAAAGGACATCTGTTGGTTCTTCACTCATTCATAGTGGTTGGTGGAATTGTTTCCTCGAACAACTCTTTGTTGCTACTCTTTTTTAAAGTTGTTATTAACTTGACTTTGCTATTGTTTATTATTGTGGTATTGTTGTTGTCTAATGCTACTTTTGGATTTATTTTTGGTTGCCTTCTTATTTTTTATTTTTGTAGCTTAGGAGGTACTCCAAGCCTTGGGGATCGAGGGTTTGGAGGTTGGAGCACCACAAAAGAACTTATGGGCATGAAACCCAAGCCTATGGGTTTTTCACCCAAGATGGTGGGTGCAAATCCGTGATGAGTTTTGGACATGTGATGTTTTGAGGTGATAGAGGATCCCAAGGGTAATCAGGAGCATCAAAAATCACTCAAATCTAAGGTATATAACTTGAGATATGAATTTTCTAATGTAATTGTGGGTTAATGTGGCACCTAATGGAGGTCAACTTGACGAGTTAGAGTACCACAAGTTGTTTGTTGATGCCACATGAGTTTTGTATAAATAGAAGTGAGTGGAGAGGTCATTTTCACTCATCCATGTGTGCGTCTCTCATAGAAAATCATCCATGAGGCACCCACAACTCTAAGAAGGGAGGCCGAGGCTAGAAAGAGGATTGTTTTGGGTCTTTTAGGTGGCCGAAGTAGAGCAGAAAGGATCCTCCATAATTGGAGGTCATTCTAGGCAGATTGGTGGCATGTTTGTGGGTGTTTCTCCTAACCAAAGGCTATCACAGTTTTTGTTGTGAAGTTAAAATAAGACGTATGCCTAAACACTAGTGTGTAGGTGGTCCCTAAGGTTGGGACTATTTTCCCAGGTAGGCCCTAGAGGTATTCCCTTACATAGGTGTGGCAGGAGGCCTATTCGAGGGCTGGTATAAGCCCATATCGACAACTAATAGGAGGAGGGGGTGTTAAGGGTGAAGCCACAACTAAGAAGGAGGCCTGAACATGAGGAAGGATTGTATTAGCAATGTAGTTGTAGCCCTAACCAATAGTGCAAACCTACAACCATATATAACATCCCACGATATGACAAGGTATGTGGTTTATTGATGGTTTCATGGTGAGCTGGTGCTAGTTGGATGTGTCCTAGATTAGGACAGTTGGTGGACATATTAAGGAGTAGATTACATCAGTAGGTTATGTGTCATGTCAAGAGGAGAAAAAGAAGGTTTCAGATTAGGTATGGTTGTCCTCTTGAGTTGATGCAATTTGCAGGTGGGCGGGTTTCCTAGGAGAAGTCTGTTGGCATCCAAGAGGAGGAGTTTCCTAGTTGATTGGATTCCCTAACTAGGAGAAGATGCTAAAACAAGTATTGGTCACTCGTGGACTGTTAGAGGGCAACGTGAGAGTGGACCAAGTGTGGAAATGGAATGGGAATTTATGGTCTGTTGGAGGACAATGTGATAGTGTCTAAGGTTGGATCCCAGTGTGCACCATCTTCATGGACTTAGATTGTTTCTAGAGTGGAAGAAGTTGAGCTCAAGGTTTGATCAACCAAAGTAGTAGTTGAGAAGCCCTAGACTTGTGTATGGAGAAGGACTTCTACAACAGATGATGGGAAATCCTCCTAGCCTATGTTCATTGTGGGAGATGGATATCTTGTAGTGATAGGTGGCAACCCTTTGTGACCTATGTTGGTCTTCATTACAGCAGCACAGGAAGACTATAGTGGGTTGAAGTCCCTGAGTAGCTGAGGAGTAGCAATGGGAAATTGTGATTTGTTCACAAATGGATTTGTGAACAACTCAACAAGAGTCTCAATGTGTTGTGCCCTTGATGGACTAAGGCACAAATAGTGAGCAGATTGACAGCCGAGGTTCAGTGGCCAGATGGACTTGGAGCTTTGATAGAGGTAGGAGTTGCAGATCAGGAGCCGAAGGACCAGGCAGGTATAGGGTATGTTCAAGGCAACTGTGAGGAGCTCTACATCAACTGGACAATCATAGTATCTTGTTGAGGGCAGATTGGTTGTCGATGGATTGACGCCAAGCCCTAGTTTTGTATCTTCTATCAGTGGATGTATGAGGGAAATTATCCATGGTACAGGAGCCCTAGATTATTGTATTATATGTTTATTAATATAATGAAGTTGGGTTGAAAATTGTAAAAGGTTTTCCATATTTTATGCACTAGTATATTTACTGTTGTTTATATTCCGCTATGCAAAGTAGTATCATTGTGATTCTTGGTTTGGTAGCATCAAAGATTCTAAGATTCTATCTTAGACCCAAGATCATGGAAAAACATCACTTATTTCCTCTGAAAAGGAAATCTAGAGTCTTTACCTTCTACCTTCTTATAGTTGGATTCTTCTCCATATCCAAGCCTAGTCTTGATGAGAGGAGATCTCTGATTGCTGAGAATCTCATCCAAGATATTTGAACTCTTTTTAAGCTTATGATATTGATACATTTCTTCGACAACCTTTTCTAAGTCAGGTATCAATAAAGAAAATATATTATTCTTTTTAAGATACCCCTTTATAAATATTTAGGCCAAGGGAAAGATATGTTGCTAAGGCTTTAATATGTTTGGCTTATATTTTTATATGTAAATTTATTTTTTTTAAATACTAATAATGTAATTATGCCAAGAGGTGCTCTACAACCCATTATGGGGGTATATCTCATGTACAAACGTAAACATAAATGTAAACACATCAACATTTAACATTTTTAATCTAATGTTGGTCCTATTTAAAAATCAATCTAATTATTATTATGTATAAACACAATATAAATTTAAAATATGAATAGGTTTATGAACACTAAAAAAAGAGGTATCATAAATAAATAAAAATATAAATAAACCATAGGTATGGTAAACAAATAAAGCCTCTTTTTATACTTACTCCATAAACCTCTTTATATTTACAAAAACTAAAAAAAAAAGTTTTATTTAGGTGCCTATGGGCCAAATACCATGGGACAAATTATTATTAATACCATGAGCCAAATACCATATTTATAAAAGAGCTATGGTAATTAAATAAATATAAAAGAGGTATAAAGAGTTATGGTAATTAAATAAAAATATATCAAATAGGATTAGAAATCAACATCTAATTATATACCAAGCCTATGGGCCAAATACTATGGACCAAATTATTATTAATACCATGCAAAAAACATTATTAATCCTAATATTAATATTACAAGATCAATATTAATACTATTATTAAATCTAATATTCATATTAATATATTATAATATTAATATTACTAAATTTAATAACTTTGCATTAATACAATATTAAATTTGTTATATTATAATATATATACTAATATACCATATTATATATATATATATATATATATATATATATATATATTAACTCTAGATATATATAAGAGGGAAGAACAAAGACATAGAGTGATAGAGGTGGAGAAATAGGGGGAGTGACAAGGGAGAGATGGAGATAAACTGAAGGAAAGGGGGAAGGACGAATGAAGAGAGAGAGAGAAAGAGAGAGAGAGATGAGGAGAGAGGGAGGGATATAAAGATGGAGTTGGAGGGGCAGATAGGGAGGGAAGAAGAAATACATAGAGAGTGAGAATTGGAGAGAGAGAGGAAGTGACAAGGGAGAGATGGAGAGAGAGTGTGTATATTTAGGGGTGAGATAAAGAGACAAAGAAGGAGAGATGGAGACAAGGGGGGAGAGGAGGAGAGAGAAGGAGAAAGGGAAGGATATAATAACATAGTTGGAGAGAGAGAGCGAGGGGGGGAGGGAGATAGAGGGAGTTAGGAGAGAAAGGGAGAGAAAGGAAGGACGAGAGAGAGGAAGAGAGTGATGGGGCAAGAGAGATGATTGGAGAGAGAGAGAGAGAAGAGAGAGAGAGAGAGAGGGAGAAGAGAGAGGGGGGTAGGAGAGAAAGGGAGAGAGAGGAATAATGAGAGAGGACTTGAGGGAGAGGAGGAGAGAGGGAGTGATAGAGAGACGGAGTTGGAGGGGGAAAGAGGGAGGGAAGAAGAAAGACATAGAGAGTGAGATGTGGAGAGAGAGAGGGAGTGACAAGGGAGAGATGGAGAGAGAGTATGTATATTTGGGGGTGAGATAATGAGACAAAGAAGGAAATATGGAGAGAAGGGGGGAGAAGGAGAGAGAGAGGCATATAGTAACAAAGTTGGAGGGTGAAGAGAGAGAGAGAGTGAGAGAGGCAGGAGAGAAAGGGAGAGAGAGGAAGGAAGAGAGAGAGGATGTGAGAGAGTGGAGAGAGGTAGGGAAAGAGAGATGGAGACTGAGTGGGGGAGAGGGAGGTAAGAAGAAATACATAGAGAGAGAAAGGTGGATAGAGAGAGAGAGGAAGTGATAAGGAATATGGAGAGAGAGGGACAGAGGACAACATGAGAGAAGATAGATAGAAGTGGGGGAATAAGAGAGAAGGGGAGAGAGAGAGAGAGAGAGAGGGAGAGGAGGAGAGAGTGATAGATAGATAAATTTGGAGAAACAAAGTGTATGTTTTGGGGGTGATATAGAGAGACAAAGGGAGATAGAGATATCGATGGAAGGTGATGAGAGGGAAGAAGAGAGAGATGGAGACAGGGAGGGAGGGATAGAGAGATTGATAGATATGGAGTGAGAGAGCATGTGAGTTGTGGGGGGTGAGATAGAGAGACAAAGAAGGAGAAATGGAGGCAGATATAGATATAGATGGTGGGGGGAGAGAGGGAAGAAGATTTATTTCACTATATGCATTGATTTTAATGTAGATGGTGATTTTTTAAATCCTATTTGATTGCTTTCACTAGATGCATTGATTTTAGTGTAGATGTTGATTTTTAATGATATTTGATTACTTGCACTAGATGCATTGATTTCAATGTAGATGATTTCTAATCCTATTTGATTACTTGCACTAAATGCATTGATTTTAGTGTAGATGGTGATTTCTAATCCTATTTGATTGCTTGCACTAGATCCATTAATTTCAATGTAGATGTTTGATTTCTAATTATATTTGATTTCTTACGCTAGATGCATTGATTTCAATGTAGATAATTTCTAATCCTATTTGATTGCTTGCACTAAATGCATTGATTTTAGTGTAGATGGTGATTTCTAATCCTATTTGATTGTTTCCACTAGATGCATTGATTTGAGTGTAGATGTTGGTTTCTAATCATATTGGCTTACTTGCACTAGATGCATTGATTTGAGTGTAGATGTTGATTTCTAATCCTATTTGATTACTTGCATTAGATTAATTGATTTAAGTGTAGATGTTGTTTTCTAACCTTATTTGATTGCTTGCATTAGATGCATTGATTTAAGTGTAGATGTTGTTTTCTAATCATATTTGATTACTTGCATTAGATGCATTGATTTCCATGTAGATGTTGATTTCCAATTTGATGTAATTGGATGTATGACAATACATTAATTTTAAAGTGATTGGATTAACATTGTATATTGATTTCAGTGTAAGCACAAAAAATTATTCACAATGTACATTAATTTTTGTGTTATAGTAATTCAACCTATTGATATTGGAGAGCAAGAGAGACAAGGTATGATGTTTACTACAACAGTTCGAGCTAAAGATTTAAATGGTTTACGATTTTAACTGTCCTGTTCATATAATCAATATGAAAATATAATAAAACTAACAAGCGTGACAATAAGAATAGTACAAGAAAATAGTTTGAGATCGATCAAAATGAAGACTATTTGTAATTGACTACATTCTTATTATTCACATTTTCTATCATTAAATACTATTACATTGTCACTTTGCATTCAAAAATTTTATTTCATCATTTTTCATCATTAAAGTTATTAACAATATTTATTATGTTAACAAACTCAAGTAACTAAGAAAATTTAAAATTAAAATAACAAATCTCACACATATTTAAAATTATTATATTAATATTAGATGTATTTACATATTATTGATAAAATTAATCATATGTTCGATAGATTTTCCTTAGCCGCACACTGAAACTAGCCTAGATCCATCTTAACTCCTAATCTATCAAGTGTCGAGAGGGATCAAATATCTCGAGGTGCAAACCTTTCTTCGAGTTTTACACTCAAAAAAGAGGTTTACACCTATATTTAATCCCTCTGGAAGCTTGATAGATCGTGAATTAAGATGGGTTAATATTTTGTTTTATATTATATATATATATATATATATAATTTATTAATAGTAATTCTTTTAAAAGTGAGTTATTATTTTACTTATATTTAATATATTGATTTTATATTTAAATATTAAATAATTAAATTAAAATTAAAATAAAGAATATTAATTTATTTAATTAAATTAATATATATATATATATATATATATATATATATATATATATATATATTCATAAATTATTAAAGGAAAAAAGTATTGAGTTAGATCTCTTCATGGTAAAAAGTCCTACTTTTCAATGCATTTTATATTTGGGGTTTTGTATTAATAAATTATTTTATTATGTAGGTGAAGTTTAAAAATGGTAAGGCCAAATATGATTATAATTGTATTAATTAATTTTGAATTATATTGGTTTACATATGGAATGATTATAAATTAGTTTAGATTTATTTCAATTCTGGATCTATGATGTGTTTCCACAGATTAAATCTCTTTTTACTATAAAAAGAGTTTACACTTCAAAAGATTTAATCCCTCAAAAGATTTAAGATGGATCTAAATTGGTTTCTCTTATGTGATTTCTAGGCAAATGTTTTGCTTAATTATAATTTAACTAATTTTTTATTTTATTTTATTTTATTTTTTCAGTAATTTTTATTTTTATTTTTATATAATTTAATCGATTCAAAATGTTTTAATTAATAGTTATAATTATAATTATACTTTTTTTATTTAACTAATTTCTACACCTTCATCATGTCTAATAAATCACCACCATCAGAGGGAATTGAAGGAGTGACATCACATCAAAAAGAATGAGTAACTTCACATCAAAAAAATAAATGACTTCACATATCACAATCTATCCAAAACCCAATAAAGTTAACTTAATTTAATTTTAATTTTATATAATTTAGACTAATCAATATAACCTATCATAATAAAACACTACAACATTTCTTTTAATAACAATTACATTTTAGCTTAATTATTATGTTTAAAAATAAAAACATATAATATTTAATAAAATTTATTACAACCAAAACAACATTTATAATCCCAACCCAAAAAAAATATTTAATAATCAAACTTTTTCGAATATTAATTTCAAAACTGAAAATATAACTTAATAATCATATATCTCTTTATTAATCAATTTATTATAATATAAGATATAACTTATTATTGAAAAGTTGTTATAAGTCAACCAAGCATCACTATAATTCTTTCCAAGCATCAGGCTAGTGATTAAAATTTACATAAAAAGTGGGTTTATGTATGTCGTTATCAAAATTTGAGCTCCCAATTTACAAGTACCCATCGTAGACCAACCAACTCAATATTAGATTCTTTTGCCCCTTATAGTTTTCACACATTAGCACTCCATATGAGAAAAAATAAAATAAAATAAATAATATAATAATAAAGCAATATTAGATTATTTTGCCTCCTTACAAGTTTGGCCCATTAGCACTCCATATGGAAAAAAAAAAAAAAAAAAAATTAGTAACATAATAATAAAGCAATATTAGATTATTTTACCCTTTAAAGTTTCACACATTAGCACTTTATATGAATAAAATAATAATATAATAAACACATTAGCACTTTATATGAAAAATAAAATAAAATAATAATATAATAATAAAACAATATTAGATTTTTTTTTGGCCCTTACAGGTTTTACACATTAGCAAGGAAAAAATAAAAATAAAATAAAAAAAAAAAAATAATAATATAATAATAAAGCGTAAAATGTAATAATGTTAAATAAATTATAAATATATAAAGCATATTTTATCATTTAAGATTAATTTGAAACAATTACTTGAAATACAGAGGATCTATCTGATAACTGAAACCATGGATTCAAATTTAATGAAAATATTGAAGAGTTTACTTGCAGCGAGACACAAAGTGCAAACAGAGGAAAACCATTTCAACTATTCATATAAATGGAATCTGTAAATTGCTCCACTACGAGATATGCGAGCACAACATCAAATGAATAGAAAACAGGAAAGTTAAATACCCACAGGGCGAGACACATCGCCATACGTTCATACTTCTGCGGTCTCTGAACTTTTAATCAAACAAAATTCCTCCTCTGCCTCCTGTTCTTTCAACATAAATATGAATCAACCAAAGGCCAAGATCCATGATTAAATATAACTCCTCATTACAAATATAAATTGTTATCATGGATCCTCCTCCGCCTCCGGATCTGGCATTCCTTTCCGCCTGTGGTTCAATCAGGGAGGGCATATGGATTATCTCCCGAGATATGCAACTTCTTCTCTGTTATGTGACTAAATTCATCGGGATATACGAGTTTGTGGGCTGGATATCTCCATGGATATGCAAGTTTTCTCGCCTGGATTTGTGTTTTGTCACGCGGGCTATATGCGGATTATCACCGCCGAACATGACGATTACCACCGTTGATGCGCGACTTGACTCCCCAAAATGCGAATTATCATCCGCTAATATGCACATTATCACTCGATACGCGGATTATCACCGCGGAACATGCCGATTACCATGGTTGATGTGTGAAGTTAACTACCCAATATGCGAGTTATCATCAATTGATATGCGCGTTATCTCTACATACACGAATAATCACACGATACGCGATTTTTCAAGGGATACGCGAATTATAACCATTGGATACGCGATTTTCAATCGGTACGCGGATTATCAAGTCTTAACTACTCAGATACGCTGGTTATCACCGCATGACATGCGGGTCAACTTTGCCGTTTACACGAGTGTTTTCCGACGAATTTGCGGTTAATGACCACCAAAAATACCAAATATGTGGGTTCTCTCTCCGTTATGCGACCTATCACCGCCAATATGCGAATTATCAGAGCTGAATACGCGAATTATCAAATGATACGCGAATTATCAATTCATACGCGAATTATCATCAAATACGCTGGTTATCACGGGTAGTATATGCGATTTATCACCGGAAAAGCGGATTATCACGGGAGCATATGCGAATTCTGATAGGATACGTGGATTATCACGGCAGTGCCAGGTTATCTCAACGCGGGCCAATGTGATGTCCACGAGATTTGTAAATACGGCCAATTATCATGTGATCTCCATGAAATATGCAAATTATCTGCGCTCAAACTATCAATGGTACTGATCAAATGAATTATGGCTCCGTCCAATATATGAATTACGTCATGAAAACTCGACAAGGAAACTGCTGGCCTTCGTCGTTAGGTAAACATCGAGTAAAACGAAACTAGTGAAGCGAAACCTTATGTTCGGCCCGCTGCGCCTTTTATTTTATTGCAAGGGCGCCTCGAGGTAGTTCTTCCCACTTTATCTTCGGCCCGCTGCGCCTTTTATTTTACTACAATACAGGGGCACCTCGACATAGTTCTTCCATTTGATTATATTCACTGCAATTACCACCGTTCGGCTGCTTCTTCTTTGACTTTTCAAGATCGATGGAGATGGGCAGGATTGGCGACATTACTGGAAATGAAGGGCAGATCAGGTGACACTGCGCTCTTGTTAACTGAACTACATTAACTGCACGCGTGCGTAACATTCTTTACTCATTTCCCTAAATGCATAAATTCTTTTAACATTCTTTGCTCATTTCCCTAAATGCATAAATTCTTTTCTTTCCCTAAAACAGTATAGGTGTTGTTGTTCGAGAGGGTGACAATGCTATAAAGGTGCGAGCTGAACGATGCAAATATACGTTTCTGAATGTAACCACGGATACATTTTGAACCACTTCCGCTCAAAAATATTTTCGAAGGAAATGGATTGCATATATATATATATATATATGTTTGGGGTCATTCTATTTAATATTTATTTCGAACCAAACTTGTATATCTGGATTCCGAGAGTAGCAAATCCGAAAGTAAAGCAGATTGTTAAAGTATCAAATTCCATGATATCATTACAGATAGGTGTTGGTATCATAGAATACACAGGTATATTTCAGCAGGATAGAAAGTTCGTATTTTCTTCGACGTGTTTAATTTGTGTGCATTTCTTTTTCAGGCATCTTATTATCCTTTTGGTTTAATTTGTAGTTAAATTCTTTTTACAATATAAATTTTAGTGGTGTAATTTATAACATTTGAGTCCGTATTTGAGTATTAAATTGATCTATCAATAAATTATTAAAATTTTAAGATATTGTAAATTATAAGAAATAATATGTATTTTTTTAATTAGGATAACGTGTAACCTAGTGTATATGTATGGATAAACATTAGCGAAATGTGATGTCTTCTATGTAAACATTCTTACCTGAAAGCATGCTTGCATCTACCTTTAAGTGTGCAACTAGGTGGTCTCCTTGAGAGTTCTAAGACCAACTTTTGACATCATAGAACAATGAGAACAAAATGCCACAAGAAAAGTTTCAAGAATGCTTTTCTTTGATATTCATAGAAATATTGGTAACACTTACTTGAAGAGGTCATCATAGCCTTCTTGTAAGCATGGAGGTCATTCCCACTAAAGAAACAACACTTATGCTGGTGTTGACCTTCTCAGAGGTTTCACCTATGGGATGGTTTGCAACGACTGTCTTGTTGGAGCAAGTTTGCTCCTTCTCCATATGGTTGAAAGTGTTGGGACAACCTCGTACCTTTTCCTTCTTTTTTTGAAACCCAAGATGTTTAGGGTTCGTAGGCTTGGTACCTTGACAAATCAAGTTTCCATTATCCCAATTGTTTGCCGAGTTGGAGGAACCTAGAGGAGGGGGTGGAGGAGGGAATTGAATTCCTCGAGCATGTGACATGACC
The DNA here is from genome assembly GCA_031772625.1 of Pinus tabuliformis. Taxonomy (NCBI): domain Eukaryota; kingdom Viridiplantae; phylum Streptophyta; class Pinopsida; order Pinales; family Pinaceae; genus Pinus; species Pinus tabuliformis. The sequence continues at coordinate 443,190,925 of CM062820.1, read as the reverse complement.
CTTAAAGTAGAGCGAGCCTCGACTAGATGGAGATATATGTCAAAAATTCTTCTTTCCCTAACACACATGACCTATTCCCGATCCCTCTAACAAGAAAGCAAGTTCTAGACTTCCTCATGACCATTGCTAGAGTTCCTAAGATCTTACGTGTCCATAAATGTGACCAAGTGTCTAATATATCGAGGAAAATCTTCATCAAGTTGTTCCACCCCTTGGCCATTCCATGGTGGGGGACGTTGATGGCCTCTTTCTTTCCCTCCTCTCCTAGCACATCCTCGTTCAGAGACGATAGCTATCATGTAAGAAAAATCTCTTCCCTTAGTGCCGAGGCCATCAACCTTCACTACTTTGCAAATGCAATAGAGAACAACCACCTACAGAGCAGTTTGAATGTGGGAATGAATGTCACCCTGACTAATAATGTTTGAATCCATGTCCCAAGTAAGGTATGTATGTCGATTCCTTTTCCATCCACCGCCTTCCCCTCTACATCAAATGTGATCTACAAGGTTGAATCAACAGTATCACCAACGAACCTCATTCATTAATGCTCTAGATTGAGTTGGCATGGGAGGCATGACATACATAGTAATTCGAGAGGGCACATTGATCCAGGGTTTGTACATGGAGTATTATATAAGCTTTCAAAATAAATTAGTTATGATGATAGAAGTTCTAGAATGTTTTCTAGGAGGAATTAAGAGTACAACTAAATTATTATATAAGTTACTTTATAAGAAATTTGGAAGAAGTAGATTATGTGTACATTAGATATGAACCTATAGATCTAATTCCTACCTAGAGGAATAAAAAACTAAGGGAAATTAGAATTTCCAATCTAGGATTGACCTAAGCTTGAAAGTAATCTTAATGCAATATAAACCATCTAACATATTCAAATTGAATTTTCAATTGTTGAAGATGCAAGAATTTGTAATCACAATTGAAGATTATTGCAAACCTATAATTAATATTTAAGAGAATTTTCATTCATTTAATTTCAATTAAAATTTTGAAATAGAAAAGAAAAGGCTACTACTTAATCAGAAGGAGATAAAAAGAAAAAGAATGATAGGTTATTAAAATAAGTGGAATTCAAGTAGTCTTCCTAAATGCCTTACAATAGTAATAGATGGGTGTGGAAATTTGAAAGCCAACTAGTCAATGTGAAGGAGATCAAAAGAAAAAAGATGATAGGTTTTTAAAATAAGTGGAATGTAGTTAGTCTTGAAAAAAACTTTACAATAGTAATAGATGGGGGTAGAAATTTGAACAAGGATAAAAAATTGAGTGTAAAGCTTGTGGAAGAAAAAAGATAAGAGCATCATAGTGGATAAGTAATAAAAGATACTTAAGAATAGAGCCATATGGATATAACCATAGTGATGACAATACCAATTATTTTCTTAGACATGTAATAATGGGAACAACATGAACTCATTTTGGAAAATTGACAAAGGAAATGATAGTTCCACAAGACGTTGCCAAAGGAGTCAATTTCTTGTAGGAACCCTATGGTTGATATAATTATCTAAGTAGTATGGCTATCCAAATCATTTACTAGACTTGTAAATAAGAGAGAAAAAGAGGTTCTAAAAGAAAAATTGAAAGAAATTTTATAGACATTTTAAAAGGATAATATGGCCACATGGCCTTCCTATATAATTATTCTTAGGATTTTTTCATTTCTTCGAAAATTACTTAAAGAACAGGAGATTATAACACTACTTTTCTAAAATTTAATCCTAAAAAAGAAATGAAAACAACCTTCAGAAAAATAAATCCAATATCCTTATACAAATCCATCTATAAAATTATCTCAAACTTTATTGAAAAAATAAAGAAATATGTTTTATCAAAGAAAATTTATTGCGAATAGTTTGATTTTTTAGAGGGAATGGAAATCCACAAGACAATTGGGATCACATAAGAAAATATTCACTCAATCAAGATTAGGGGTCAAAGATAAATGGTGATTAAAATGGAAACTCTCGAAATCATATGACATTGTAAGATTGATTTACACTAGACTTATTATTATACACTTATGTTTGTTATTTGGGTGATGATGTATATTACTTCACTATCTCTGGATCATAATCAATTAGGTGACAAAATGATGCCCTTGAATAGGGAGGGGTATTACATAAGTGTTCCCCTCATTGATTTTTATATTCTTTTTAATTTCTAAAGTTCTAACTAGGTTAATAAAGGAGGCTTCAAAAAAAGGTTCTTTCAAAGTGATAATCATTGGAACAACATATAACAAAACACGACTCTTTTTTATGGTTGATGTCAAAAAATAAATAAATAATGGGACATGAAAATAAATTTAAAAAGTTGGAGGTATATTGAATATATTTTGCAAAGAAACTCGTAAGATTGTAAATCCTAAATATTCTTCTATCATTGTGGGGTATAACTATGCAAGAAAAGGATTATTTTGCTAAATTATTTGTCTACCTATTTATATAACGACATGTTGGCGGTGTTGAAAGCCGCAAATAGGGAATGAGGTATACTCAGTGTGAATTCCCACTTGGAGCCCACACAAATTGGAGTACGAGTCATGACTAGTTGCCAAAAGTGGTGGTTTTAAAGGTAGGCCTTGGCTGCAACAAACACATAAGATGAATTATGCATGACTTTGGTGATAACAAGTGTATGAATTTATTTGAGAGTGTAATGTATCAAAGGTTAATTCACATCAAAGGGGGGCAATGTGACCCCCTTAAAAGAAAGTAATAATAGATATTTTAAAATAGGCACACAAGAACCATTAGTTAACTTGCAAAATAGTTCACAAGATAACAACTAAAATCATAATATAGAAACACAAATTCAATGAGAACATACTAAGGTTAAAAAAATAGTTCATTAACGTTAGCATAGTGACACCACATATATCGCAAATATATAAAGAATATTCTTACAACATTCACAACATATACATGAGGATGTGGCAGCTCTGAGAGCTTCTCATTAAGAAATTGAAAGTCCCAAGCATACAATTAAATTGATGTAGTACTAGCCCCAATAGTGGATCATGAAGCCAAAACTTGCTTCTCTTAAAAGAATGATACTCTTCCTATTCTAACAAGAGAAGCCAAGGCCTCAAAATCTATCTCCAAGCCTCTTTGGTTCCAATCCATTTGCTTGAGTTATGAGGGCTTATTTATAAAAAATGAGACGACTCTTCATCTCCCTTTGTGACATTTGGACTTCCCTCATGACTCTCTTACATATTTTGTCTTTTAGTGACTAATCGCTTTTCATATTCCACATTAAATTATTTGGACTTCCATTTACATTTATTTCAAAGTAAAAAAAGAAAAGAAAAAACCCATATGAGACAAAAATGGGCAGAGCCTAATAAGATGAAATAGATGTTAAGTTTGAGTTTAAGGAAACTGTAGCCCAACAACTTCAACTTGAATACCTTCGATTACATAGCGATTCCAAGCTTTGTATTATGCGATGATATCCTCCTACTTTGCAATAATTTTAAGGTGCAAGCAAACTCTAGCTTCCATTGTATCAGAGTAGATAGTTTTGGAACCAGATTGAGTGTCCTTCTTCAACAAGAAAAACATAGTGTTGATCTTAGGAGGGCCACCAATGTACTTCTGCATAGTATGCTAGTCAATCTCTAAGTCTGCTTTGGTGGAGATCTTCTTAAGCTAGTCAAAGTATTCTGTAACTTCTTGCATGCCTGCATTTCTTCCTTTAGCCTATGTGAATGTGCCAACTGAGGGAATCTTATGGGTTTTCACCAAGGAATCCACATTATTGTAAAATCGTGCATAAGAGGATACGATACTAGTTATAAATGCATTAAGTTATTTGTTGTTATGCATGAGCATTATGAGCTCTGCCTTTTCCAAGTCATCTTATTGCCTTATCTTCTTAACCAGTTCCGGTGGTGCACCTATATATTTCATTCCCCATTCATGAATCACAATGATAGTTGCATTGACAACTTTTAGAGATTTTGCATTATCTTGTGATTTCTTCTACATGTTGTGCTAGGGAACACATGCCTTATGCAAGGTGAGAAACTCCTCATAAATATTCATCATGGTGTCTCCCAATGCATGCAGTAGTGGCTATGAACTAGAATAAATATTCAAAAGATTTATAACATCATCATATATTGTTAGAGTTTCTTGATGCATTTCTAGAAGAGTTAGCTAGACTACCATTAAAATGTGAGATATAATTTACCGCTGAACTTAAACCACGAATATAAGCTATTTCCAAGCCTCTATATTGCATGATTATTCTAGAATTGTAGGATTTGCACATGCAACTTCAAAATATATTGAATGGTTGATTTAACTTAGTATATAAACTTGGGGAGAAATCGTGATTTTTATATGAAATAAATATGTGTCTTAGAGGGATTTCATTGAATACAAGTAGGTAAATACAAACACAATTAAAAATGAATACACCTTACCTCAAACTGATGATATTTTGATTGAATGAAAGAAGTCATGGTATTTTCTAAAATTGATATATAATGGTCTTTGATGTATAAATTGAAAAATAAGGAAGAAGATATTGCAAAGGAAGCGTTTAAAACTTGGTTTGGATACTATGAATTTGTGGTGGTACCTTTTGGGATGATCAATGCTCTAGAAATATTTACAAGTTTGATGAATCAATGTTATGCATTGAAACACCCAAGTAGCAGAAAAAGAGAAAAATAAGTAACGTAACTAGTTGAGAATGAAAGGGAAGAATGATTGTGAACCCTATTTAAAAGGGAAACCTCCTTTCACAATATAACCAATGTACAAGTTGATATGCTCTCTAAAACTAGGTATCCTTGGTATATATATATGTGACAATGGGTACAATTAAAATAAAAGGGTCTAGAAACCAATAAGGACAGTATTAATATAATAATACAAATATAATAATTCAATATCTATGGCTTAAGATTCTCTCCTCTTCAAAAGAGTGTTGCCTTTAAAACTTGATTAATTGTGGATGCTTATGCATGAAGAACTCATATTACCATGCCACCTCATCTACTAATAGGTTCTTCCACTTGATGAGGAATTCAATAATTATTCGAATTCGTAGTTTCTTCATCCTTTATTCAAAGATAGTTTTTGCTTCTAATATGATTTTCTCTTCTTCATTAATATCTACCAAAGTAATATGAATTGGGATATTGTCATTGATTACCTTATTTAAGATAAAAATATGGAAGAGTAGTTGTATACATGAAGATGTATGCAACTCCAATTTGTATGACATAATTCCAATCTTTTACAACGAAATCTAGGCACCATAGTGTTGATTTTTCTACGACACTAAGAATTAGGTTTGAGTCTAAGATCACGATCAAAAACGCATTCAAATGCCACAAGATAAGAACTTTTCACTACAAAGAACATACAACAGTGAATTAGCTGGTACAAAAGACAATTTCTAACCCACAACTTGCTATATTACAAATCTTAATACAAAAAACTTAGGGACCCCATAGTAGGGATCACGAGCCTTACATACATCTATGATACTCGAATGAACAGGGCTCGGTGTCAATAACTATGATCACCAATATTTCCCTGAACAAGATACACTTGACCTACTCCCTAATGTAGCACTTCTACAACTGTTTAAATCCACGTAGCTTCGACACATCTCGGAAGTACTTTTCGTCCTCTTCTGTTGATCACCACAACTTGTGCAAATTTAGAATGCTTACATCTCCTACAATCAATACTGCCACTATCAATCTTCTATCTTCCTCTAGAATGATTGAACATAGGCTCAATGATGTGCCCTCTACCAACCCTCTTGCTCCACCAAGATGGAATGCTCTTTGGGGCTTCAACATTTGCCCTCTTATCAATGATTCTCTAAACCAAATCTCTGGCCTAACGATTCATCATATCTGGCTCCTAACTATCACTTAATTGATCAAAGGATCAATATACATGAGGTATTCATACTCAACCCTCTTGTTCCCATAGCTTCCCCTTTGGGGGATATCCTTGAGGTTGTTCCTCCCTCATGCATCCTCCATGGCTAGTACATACAATCCCTCTAAGCCTATGAGATCTTCGTCTTCTGTCATATCGACATCCTCAGTGTGTGCTGAGGGGGTCTCCGTGCCTTGCATGGCTGGGGTACCAGGAGCTACTATGGTGGATGATGTTGGAACTTGCCAAGGATTGACTTTCCCAGCCTATCCATGGCTAGGACATGAGTTTCTTGGGATCTTGGAATAGAGATTGAGGCTTGCTCTTTTAGACTTTTCTGAAGAGATGTAGGCACTTCAAAGCTGTTGCGAGTGGAATGCTTTTTGGGTGCCTTGGATCCATTGGATTCTTGGTATACTACCATTTGGATGGGATTTTGTCAACACATCGTCGTCCTTGGTTGCTTTGCCCTTCTCAGATCACTTGGGGGAAGTGAGTTGGCAATGAAAATGTTCATTGCAGTTGCGACACATGAAGGGGGCATGTTCATAGTCAAGAATCTGGATCCAATCAATGTCCTCAGATTCTAGGCCTACGACTTATGGAAGAGTGTCTGATATGCTCATATAGAGATAGATCTTAGCGTAGGAGGTGTGCGTTCCTTACTTGGTTTGCTCCGAGAGATGAACGTATTTGCCTAGCTTGTTGCCAATTTCAACTAGGGTTTCAGGGTCCTAGTACTCTTGTGGGAGAGAGTACAACATATCTAAACTGGTTTCCATGGGAATTCATATTTGTCAGGGTAGAAATTTCTACACATTAATGCATGTAGAGGATAATGAATTTGAATAAGTAAGGGCCTCCGTCCATTACGAAACATAGATATTAAAACTAATAAAATATCACAATGAACAACCCTTTATAGATGAGTTAAACATTGTAGTGGGATTTCAGTTTCTGCCCGAGCCCAATTCACTGCAGAAGGGATTTATAAGTGAGCTAGTTGCAAAGCCAAGATAACCACAAGAATTCATATTAATGTTTAAATTACATAAAGAAATTTAATTCTATTAAATGATACTATTTTTTATATTAATATTAAAAATACATGGAAAAAGATAAATCATTTCGTAGATATATTTATATTAAATATAAGATGAAATTTCATTGTTTTTTAAATGAACTTATACACACTTCAACACTTGCACAGTACTCCAAACATTCCACGCGTCATATTTGTTTAGAAGACATTCAAATCATCGAAAAAGAAAACTATTAATTTAAGAGAATATTTAGAGAGGGCTTGGAAATTATAAAGAATCGAAACAATCTCAATAGGGATACTGGACTTGAATTCTACACAAATTCGCTCTCCTTATTACACTACCCATACTATATGATATTCCGCTTAATTTTCCTCAAATTCTACACAAAGTCGCTCTCCTTATTAGACTACCCATACTATATGATATTCCGCTTAATTTTCCTCCCTTTGTCCTCCCTTGCCTGCCCCCTATGCCCCCCTTTCCTTTCCCTTGTTTCCCTTTTATTGTTGGCCCCACCATCCCTTTTTCCCCTCAGCCCCGTTTTCCTTTCCCTTGTTTCTCTTCCATTGATGGCCCCACCTTCCCTTTTACCCTTGTCATTGGTCCTTTATCTAGTTTATTTTTATTTCATTATCTTAGTATTTCCTTAAGGCATGACATTTTTATTAATTCTCCCGTCTCTGCATTATATCACATTTGTATCTTTCCTTACCTATCTCCTTTGCTTACTACAATATTTTATTCATCTCTATTATATCTCTATTTTTCTTATGGAATTCTCTCTATATTCTAAAAAAATTACTATTAATTAATTAATTTATCCATAAATTTATTTTATGGGTTAAGGTTACCTTATATTATTTTTGAATTGATATTATCCACATATTAACCATTTATATTACATAACACAATCACTATTATAGTAAATCCTAAACCCTCAATGAAAATAAAACTTTTATTATTTCAAAGTGCTTCTTGGAATTATATTATCCCATATTGAATTACCTTTATTTTTAGGGTTTTTCCTTTTTTTCTTTGTCTCTTTCGTCTACATTTTTTCTCTAGCGGATTTTCTTAAGATTTTCTATATTCTCTGCGTCCATTATCCAACCATCCATTGGTTCTCTTCTCTCTCACCCTTACTTCTATATAGCCATTCTCTCTCACGTTACTTCTATATGACCCTTAGATATATGACATTCTTCTTTAAGCACATATGTCCCAATGAGGGGATATGCCATTGAATAAAAGCATCCACAATAAAAATAAAATGGATACCCTGGATTTATTTCTGAATAACCATTCTTCAAAATATGACCACAAAAATATGCAATCAATGTTCATTATCTTAATATTTTCTTAATATCATTAATTTTTTTAGATTAAATTATAAATGATGAAAATTTGATACTTTAATTTTTATCTTATATCAAGATAAATTTATTATTGAATTGAGGCTTCTGTGATCCATATCACGTTTACGAGAGATTTTTCAGCGTAAATCACAAGATATATCATTTTTCGACGCGTTTCGAACCAACTAGTGTGGTTCATCGTCCTGGCGATGAACCACACTAGTTGGTTCAAAACGCGTCGACAAATGATAGTCTTGTGATTTAAATCACAAGATATATCATTTTTCGACGCGTTTCGAACCAACTAGTGTGGTTCATCGTCCTGGCGATGAACCACACTAGTTGGTTCAAAACGCGTCGACAAATGATAGGTCTTGTGATTTACGCTAAAACGCGTCGACAAATGATAGATCTTGTGATTTACGCTAAAAAATCTCTCGTAAACAAGATAAATTTATCTTAAGATATGGATATACTACCCCTCAGAGAGGGATCAAATTTCTCAATTACAAATCTCTTTGTGATTGAAATTTGCACCTAAAGAAATTTGATTGTTGTGGGTGCTAGTAGATCCGAACTTAAGATGGATCTATATTAATATTTATCTTTATATAAATTTCACACCTCTATATCCTTATTTTTAGTTTTATGAAAATTCAATAATATATGTATCCTGATTTTCAGTTTTATAAAAATTTGATAATATATTTAGTTACATATATATGGGGAAATTTTCTTTGATATTTTTATAAATTTTTAAAATTTAATTTTTTTAATTTTTTATGGAGTGTTGATTATAAATATATAGATAAATAGGAAAAACTTTTATTGCAAAATATTGATTTTTTATATACTTATTAATTAAATTTGAATAAGAATGTTGTAAATATAATAGTTATGAATATGAATTTTAATTTTATTTTCTAGGGAAAAATTAAATTAATTAAGTTTTACATATTTATTAATTGTATTTTATGATTGCGAATATGAATCATTATTACTTAAATCTTCTTCTTCTTCTTCTTTTCCTAGTTTTTAAGTGGTTTGATTAGCAGCGGGTCTGTGCCACACCAGCGCTTAAATTACTTAAATTTCTTTTAATGTGATATGCATATTATTGGTTTTTTTAGCAAAAAATATTTATAATTTTATATCAATGTTCTCAAAATGTTTTTAATTGAGCCAACATTATGTTTAATTATTATCATTATTTTTTGATGTAATTTTTCCTTTCAAAAACACTACACCAATTTCTCATATTGAACTAATATTTAAATGTTTAGGCTCAATCCCTCCTATCTCCTCTATACTAAATTATAAAGAACTAATATTTAAATGTTTACGCTCAATCTCTCCTATCTCCTCCATACTAAATTATAAATTATCCTTAAAATTTTTGTTATATCTTTTTTTAAACTATAAATTAAATTATAAAAATAAAAACGTAAATAAATTTCAAAAACTAAATGGTTATTTTTTTCTTTTCCCTTTCAAAAGGGCCGCTAAACTACACCTACATGATAACGAACACACCAACATATGCAAGGGTATCCGGTGGGGGACCTCGTTTTAACAGAGCTCACTCAATGGTTTATGGTCTGAATGCTCCATAGTCACAGGTTGGCAAATAGTTCAAATGCTTCATTGGGAACATCTGTGTGTCTGTTTTAGTTGTTGATGTAAATGCTTTGTGTTGTGTTAGGATTAGTGTTGATATCATGATTTTTGGATAGGACTTGTGATTTCCCGTTTTAGTTGTTGATGTAAATGCTTTGTGTTGTGTTAGGATTAGTGTTGATATCATGATTTTTGGATAGGACTTGTGATTTCCCCTCCTTATATCTGGGAGATGCTTTGAGTTTGATCTTTTTTTATAATTGGTGGGTTTTATTTTTTACTTAATTGGTGTAATTAAGTGGAATTATTTTTTAGAAAGTTGTGATATTATTTATAGAGTTATCATTTTAGTTTTACAAGACAATTTTTTGATAAATATTAGAGTTTTAAGGTACTGTAGTGAGTAAATAAGATAGTTGCCAACTATTCAAAATTCTTTTGTAAATGAGCCACAATTCAAAATTATTTTGGAGTTGAAGGTAGAATTATATGAATAAAATACTTTTTAATAATATAAATAACTATAAAATGCAATTAACATAATAATTTACTCACGAATTTTTATTAAATAGAAACAATTATCTAGAAAATAGAATTGAAGTCTACTTTACATTCTACAATTTGTTTCTACAAACAAATTTATTCTTTTCTTTGATAATCATATGAGTGTTGAATGCAAAAGTTACACATAAATTTTATATAATATGTTAAGTTTTTGATGTGGTGTTGCAAGTTTTTGATATAATATAGTATTAGCATTTTAGTAAATAATATAATTTATTAACTTGTTTTAAGCGAAAATATTTAAAATATATTAAAACAAAATACAAAATCTATATGGTATGAATAAAATAAATACAATTGTTATTGAGCTGCTACTTATACATTTAATTTATAATTCGTCACTAAATTGATTGGTGAGGTAAATGTATGTTTTGTTAAAAATATATCGGTCAAGGAAGCAATAGGCTTGAAACTAGAATTTATTCATACAATTAAACACATGATTTTATTGTTTGATATAGAAGCTACACATAAATCCAACATAATATGTTATGTTTCCAGCAAATATCCCAATTTTCTGATCTACTATGTTTTTAATAAACTATGAAATCATATGCAAGTGAGAATAAATGCTCAATTATCAATTTCTCTAAACACAAAGAAAATAAATAAATAAATAAATTACTACTTGTATATTTAATCTATATTTCAATACCAAATTTCTCTATGACGTGTAAATATAAATTTGGTTAACCGTCAAAGAAGCAATAAAATTGAAACCAACGTCATATCCCAAAATAAACAGCTCAACATGGTATGATACTAAAACTATTACTTATATATTTAATCTATATTTCAATACCAAATTTATGTGTGAAGTGTAAATATATATTTGGTTGATAATACAATGGTGAAAGAAGCAATAAAATTGAAACCAACCTCATATTCCAAAAGAAACATCCCCAAAATAAACAACCTGGTTAGACACTAAAACTACATGTAAACCCCACATGATATATTATGCTTCCAACATCGAAAAGGCTCTGAAATTTTAGTTTCAAATATTTTAGTATTATTAAATAAGTAAATTTCTGCCCATCAAGTTAATAAGGTAGATTTTTAGTTAGTTGAATTTATTTTAGTCTCAACCCTTAAAAATGGTATTACTGAATACTTGAATTTATGTCCATCAAATTAATAAGGTAGATTTTTAATTAGCGTTATTGTGCTTGTCTCTCCGATATCAAAATTTTCCTAACACATTATTAATTTTTTTTGGAAATGAGAACTATCTATTAATTAAAAAAATACGATCCTATGATAATATTAAGCAGCCTACTTCATGGGCAAAAAGAATAAATAAAGCATAAATATACGAGAGAATATTTCTTAGTGAAAATCAGATGAGATGAGACATATGCAAAACAGAGAGAAATGAGAATGTGCTAATGCAAAAAGCATAGCTAACCACTCAAATGATTAACTAATTTTTTTGAAATGATTAGTTGCAATTCTTTCAAAAGAAAAGGCTTAAAACTATTTTAATCCAATCAAAGAATGGAATAAAAAATAGTGTTTAAATCCAATCAAAGAATGGAATAAAAAATAGATGAAAAATCAATGGGGTAAAAAAATATGAAACCATTGTTGGATCAGTTGTGGGGAACAATCGGTTGTGGCTGCACAAAATTCACACGTATTTGTTGCCATTGGTGTTTTCGGGAAAATATGGTTCATATCCGTTGAAATTCTACTGTAAGAAACAGAGTGAATTGAGGAATTAATTTAATCAATACAAATTCATTTTAACCTTTCCTCAGTGTTAACCATTTCTTATTTTGGCTATCATATAACTTTAAAAGTAAAAGCATTTGACCATACACTGTTGTCCAAAAGGATCATATAACTTTAATAGTAAAAGCATTCGACCTTAGACTCTTGTCCAAAAGGATCGGCAGACCGTGGGTGTTTTAAGAGATATTTCACAAAATAAATATTGCCTTGACATAAACATTAGTAAAGAGTGAAACTGCAAAATTGCCTGGAATTGCACTCATCAGAGAATCTTTCAAGTCTCTTAAACATTAAATTCCTCACCGTAAATGGATGCTTCACGAAACCCTTACTCTGATATATTTGGAAGTACTTGAAGTGGAGCAATCGAATTTTCTGGGAAGATATTCCCAAATTTGGGGGAGTATTTATGTACTCTATACCACCAAACACTAATTCTCATATATAGATATATTCTCCAAATATACAAAATTAAGCAGACAACCCCTCCCCTTTAATTGAGGTATTAATTTTATCATGTCTCATTCATTTTTCTGGTAAGGATTCATCATATCTCATTCTCCTTAACCTATAAATTCAATATTAAAGACAACAATTCTTTATACGGAATTGAATCCCTACACAAAATTGTTTAGAATAATTTTATCAACACATTCACATAAATCTACTGCAAATTCCTAAAAATTGAGTACTCTGTCGAACATTTTCACAAATACCATGCCAAATAATTTCATAAGTATATAAAAACTTAAATTAATTTAATCTAATCTTTACAAAAACTAAGGACTTGGTTTTTTAAGAGCGCAGGCAGTTGGAGCTTAGTTTATCGAGAGCCAACAGCATAAGTAGAGGCACCTGTCGTTGCAAAAGCAGAGGAGAAAGCCACGGAAGGTAGAGACAAGAATTATTTATCTGGAATTGAATCCTTGCACAAAACATATACAAACGTCTTAACATACTGTAGAATGTCTTAACATAAATATGCTACCCTGTCTATAATGCGACTTTTTGAGATTATCAAATTTATTTGTTCAGTTAAATATTAATGCATTCAAATTGTGCGCTATCAAAGGGAAAAAATCGAAAAAGTCGCAAAAGGAATTCTCTTCGAATATTTTACAAGTACATGCTAATATTTTACACGTAAAATTAATTTTATCGAAACTTTAAAAGAAATCCAGAACATCAAAAGGCACTTTCATCAGTACTAATGTCAAATAATTTAAGAAACATATTAAAATTAGGATTTAATTTAGCCACATATTCACAAAATCTGAGAAAACAACCCACAGTCTAATCATATATCTCATTTTCGCTATCATATTTAACTTCAAGAGTAAAATCATTTGACCATGTCATTTAATTTCATGAAAAGAGTCATGGAGAGTGAAGCAGATATGGCTGCGAGAAAGCAGAGGCAACACTGCCTTATTTGGAATTGAATCCTTGTGCATAAATACAATACAAAGGTTTTAAAAAATGTATTCTGTAATACATATCAACATAAATTTGTTACAATGGACATTAAAAATGATTACGCTTTCAAACCATGCCATGTGATACGATTTCTACAAGTATTTTAAAATAATAGATTTATACAAAAATTCGAAAAAAAAAAAAAATTCAGAGAGAAAAAGCGGTATAGATTATATTAAGGATATATAAAGATCAAATATACATAGGAGTTCAAGATCCTCAGCCATATTAAGCAAACTCATTATGAATGGGGAAAAACACATAATTCCCCAAAAGAATTCTGAAGAAACTATCCAGAATGTAGCAAAAGAGTTCTGAAGAACCATCCATAAAGTAGCATATAGAAAAATTCGAAAAACTTAAAAATAGCACTCCAACAATTAAATTAACTTTGAAAAATAAAAAAAAAAACTACTCAAATAATTTCATTAATACATTAAAATTTAGAATTAATTTAATTGAATACTCACACAACTTCGAAAAATTGAAAACCAATGCATTAAAAAAATTTAATAACTCCCAATTTTATCAAAGAACCACGCCCAAAAACCAATGCATTCTCATCCCATCTCAATTATCAGTAATCGCCAGTTTAATTGATATTTTCCCCCAAAACCATGATAGAAGTTTAATTAATTTCTTCCCCCAAAACCATGATAGCAATTTAATTAATTTTTCCCCCCAAAACCATGATAGTAGTTTAATTAATCTTTTCCCCAAAACCATGATAGCGTGTTATGGTAATCGAAAATACCTGAAATTTTAATTCGCAAACCGTACCACCTGTGCACCATCTCCGAATCTCCCTCCCACAACACCTGTACTGCATCACTGCGATATTGCTGGTGAGAAATTTATTTAATGAAAACTAAGACATTGCAATTCTTAGCTAGAGTGTTGTGTTTGATCCCTAATTCCAGTGAAAACATCACACAACTTTGACAATGGACGGTTGTCCAATAGCTAGCTTTAGTTTTCGAAAGAATCGGTGGGTGTTTTAAGAGATCTCACATTGAAGAAAGCATCCATATCAGAGATAGGGATGGTTGAATGTGTTTACCCTTGGTTCCAAACTATTGACATTTCACAAAATATTGCCTTGCCATAAACATTAGCAAGAATGAAACTGCCAGGAATTGGACACTTTCAAGTCTCATAAACTTTAAATTCCTCAACTTAAATGGATGCTTCGCGCTGGAGAAAGCTCAGTCTACAAGGTCTGATATTTGTAAGTAGTTGAAGCAGAGCAATCTAATTTTCTGGGAAGATATTCGCAAACTTTTGGTGATTATTTTTGTACATTATACTACAAAATATTAATTCTCACATATATATTCTCTAAATTAAGAACATAATTCTGTCAGATATATATTCTCTAAATTAAGAACACAATCCCTCTCACATATATATTCTCTAAATTAAATTAAGAACATAATTCTGTCAGATATATATTCTCTAAATTAAGAACACAATCCCTCTAATTGAGGTATTAATTTCATCATCTCTCATTCACTTTTCTGCTCAACGTTCATCATATCTCATTCTCCTTAACCTATAAGTTCAATATTAAAAGCATTTCACTATGCCGTCTGCTATCATAATCGTTGCCAGCAGTCAGTTATGGTCGGTGGAATACATGAACGCAGATAGAGATGGATAGGCATAGGCAGCCGGAGCTACAGTTGAGAATTGGCCCTAGAGGAGGCACCAGAGTAAGCAGCAGAGGCATTGGCCCCAGAGGAAGCAGTGGAGTAAGGCGTACAAGGTAGAGGCAACAATTCTTTTTATAGAATTGAATCCCTAGACACAGATCGTTGAAATAAGTATTGTGTAGAATAATTTCATCAATACATTCACATAAATCTACTGTAAATGCCTAATAACGAGTACTCTAGAATAATTTCATCAATGCATTCACATAAATCTACTGCAAATGCCTAATAACGAGTACTCTGTCAAAAATTCTTTGATGTCATTTAAATTATTAAAATTAATTTAATTTAATGGGATCTATCCGGAGCTTCTACTTAGTTTATGTGGAGCCAACAGCATAAGTCGAGGCATCCATCGTGCAGGAAGCAGAGGAGAAAGCCACAGAAAGCAGAGACAAAAATCCTTTATCCAGAATTGAATCCTTGCACAAAAATATGCGACAAACGTCTTAACATATTCTGCAGAATAATTTCATCAAATATATCACCATAAATCTGCTACACAGAGGCCATGAAAACTGAATTCTCTTCTAACATTTTACAGGTACCATGGCCAATAATATCATAAGTCTATCAAAATTTCAATTAATTTAAACGAATCTTAACAGAAAATTAGAAAGCATCGATTTCATGAGGAATAATGTCAAATAATTCAAAAGAAATATATTAAAACTAAAATTAAAATTAGTTTAACCACATATTTACACCACCTAGCAAAGTAAGAAGGGATAATCTAAGAAATTTCAAGAGCGTCTAACTTTAACACAGGATTTGAAACAACCGAAAATAATCTCAACTGCAATCGAAAATACCTGAAATTCCCCAACTGAGCTTTTTTAATTGTCTGGTCAATGCAGGGCACAAACATTGCTATCGCTTTCGCAAACTGTACCACTTCTTTCGTACCATCTCTAAATCATTCCGCTGATTAACCAGTGAAAATAAGAATTATAATATTCTTACTTATGGTGTTTAGCCCTAATTCACTGAAGAATTTGAAAAGATCGCACAGTAAACCAAACCAAACCACATTTTAAAGTTCCATAAACAGATTTAACATGCCAATAGAGAACACTGCAAACAAAATAAAAAAGACAAAAGCCGGCCAAATCAAATAAAAATATATACACGATAACTGAATCAAATCGCCCAGCAATAAACCCAGAGAAAACGAAAACAATAAAGCCAGAATGGCAGAGCAATAAACCAGAGAAAACAAAAACAACAGGTGAGCAAGAATTTGCCCATCCCATGATGCTTGAAACAAACACAAGACAATAAATCTCCCAAAAAACAAGGCTCAAACATTTACTACATCGAGAACACTGGTAAAAGGTGCGGCCATTATTTATATTGGTATGAAAAGCATTCAAACGGCAATGTAATGGAGGATCCCAAGCTTTTCTTTTAATTTTTCTCCTTTAAAGGGTAATGGAGCTTTTAAGTTTCTTTTAATTTTGATCTATTAAATCGTTCATACAACTTTTTTAAAAACGGAAAGTCGTTCATGTAATTTTTTTAAAAACATAAAGTCTTTCATGTAACTTTCATGTAATTTTTTTAAAAACAGAAAGTCTTTCATTTTTTTAAGAGAACAAAAGATTTTGGTCTATTGAATGCAAAGGCAATGAAGGCATTCTTTGCCTGGAGAGGTTTAAGATTGAGTGAACTCAAAATAGCCAAAAAAGTTGAATATAATTTTTAGGAATGAAGTTATTGTTTTTTTTATTAAGGGTTGCGGGTTGGTGTGGGTGTGGACTTCCGTGGCATGGTTAATTTGTTCACCAGCCAATGCTCTAGAAGATTGGAACACATAGTGGGAAACCATTTAAATTCAATCTAACTACTAAATGACTATATAGATATCATAAAATATAATTGGCCTACTAGAAACTTCTTGCAATTAAAATTTGCAAGAAAGTGACCTGTTAAAATTCCCTAGCGGGAAAGCCAAAAAAATGAAAATAATCATAAAATCTAATTGGACTTGTAAGTTAGTATTTATTCATTCCACCAACAATATGCTTTTTGATTTAGACACATCAAAATAAAATTGGGTATGAGCAAGAATTAACAGATAATTTGGAAGCTTTGTTTAGTCAAGTTGTAGTTGGTTTCGATGATCAAGTTTTTGAATAATAACGAAAATAATCATATACTTAAAGTAGAGCCTTGTGGATTCCTAAAGAAGATGAAAACACTAAGTATTTTCATCATTTTGTGAATCATAGAAAGAATGTTAACACAACTTGGAAAATGTTAAGATATCATGGTGTAGAAGTTAGAGTATTTGTTGATTTGGGTTTTTTGGAACTAAAACATATACATAGAGAGGATAATAAGGTTTCTATTATTGAGGTTATCAAAATGATTTCTTATTTATTAGGTTTATGGAGCACAAGGAAACTAGAATCTTTCAGAATAACTATAAAAATATGAGCTTCGAGGTGATGAAGAAGTCTCAGTTATGAGTGTAACAACACCTTTTCATGACTTTAAATCTATCATTAGTAGTATCGATGCACTGTAGGATTGATGTGTTTATGCATTGTGTCTCTTAGCGCTTGCATTTGCTTGTCTCAGTTTTGTCTTAAGTTGGGAATGAACTCTCTACCTTTCTGTAAGTAGGTGTTCATCGAAACGAAAGATGCTTTACTCATTCTAGCTACATCCTAGGGTTTTTGATATACATATGGTAGGGCCTGGAAATTGAAACCTAATTCAAGATCAACTCTAAAATGAATTGAATGAACTTAACAACGCATTGGAACATAATGCACATTATTTAGAGGTCTAGGCTAGAGATGTGCTCCGGCGTCATTAAAGCTAGTCACTATTCCTTTCACTTAAGGTTGGGTGATTCCTCCTTCTGTGACTCAATAGTTGCTAGTACGGACTTGCGCTCCCAGTACCGTCAAGTATATGTTGAGAGACCCCACTAGGTTATCATCCTATATCCTTAGGAAGCTGTTTCTGCTGCCTTGCAAACCGTAATGCACCGAACACAGCATTCAGGAAGATTGACTGTCATACGGAAAGTCTTTGGCTTTCATATGATCGCCAAGGTGTATATGCAGTTTTACGGGTTGTTTGGTAAACCTTTTGCCCAGTTCTCCAGAGCAGTCACTTTTGTTCCTTTTCGGACTCCTTAAAAGAAAAGGTCCATTTGAGCACTTGTCCTTTCAGGCTCATTAAATATTCGAAGGCAACTAGAGTCATCTTTTCATCCTTTTCTCGACTCTTGAAACATGAAAAGGTCAAGTTTTGTTCCTGCATCATAAAATTTATTGCCCACGAAATATTCTTGGTAATAGTTTGAGTTCTTTGTTTCAGTTATGGTGTTTTTCAGGCTCCTTCCCGGTGCAACAGTCCCTGAGTCTACCAGCCAAGTTCTTCCCCCAGATGGGAATCCTAGTCCGTTTCCTTCTTTTGGAAATGTTGGTGCTCCGTATATGGCAACATTGTCTTTGCCTAGGTTAACCATCAGTTTGCCTGTGTGGTTGTTTTCAACCTCGATGGTCACGAGCGTCATGAACCCCGTTCTGTCGTCTCCTTCATTTGAATCACGACACGATGATTCCAGGGTTGAGCTTGCGCCTTCTTCCCCTGTTTCTTCGTCTTCATCTCCTACTTCGCCTGGTGAAAGTTCCACATCTAGTAACCAAGAGACTAAGAAGAAGAAGAAGACAACGAAGAAGAAGAAGAAGTCTGATAAGTGCAAGGCCACCCGTGCAACTATTTCCCCGAGTACATCTCAAGTCAGAACACCTTCTGCTCCTCCGCGGAATGTTAAGTTTCCTTGTAAATTGTGCAAGGGTGACCATCTTCTTCGTGATTGTCCTGGTATTCCTAAGGTCTTAGAAGTATGGTCTCATGATCCGGCTCGTCCCTCATCGTCCTCTGAAGCTCATGTCGATGTTCAATCCTCAATTGGCAGTGGTAAGAAGAAAGGGAATATTTGATTCCTTTGTAGGCTCTGTGAAGGCAACCATCCCCTTCACCTTTGTCCGCTCATGGATAAAGCTTCCGCCGTTTTAGAAAGTCTTACAACTTCTTCACCCCGACTTCCCATTGGTTATCAGAGGCTCTCTTCAGACCCTCTCCCGGTTGACAAAGAGATTAACTTAGATTCTTCTCTTGTCCACCCTTCTCTTCCTGAACTTGGCTATGCTCAGCCTATTCCTGACCAACCATTGGTCGGAAAGAGTGTCGACTTGGATTCACTACCAGTGGTTCACTCTGTTCTTGAAGAACATCATGATTATACTGCTCATGTTCTTCTCATCTTGTCAGAT
Source organism: Pinus tabuliformis (assembly GCA_031772625.1). Classification (NCBI taxonomy): domain Eukaryota; kingdom Viridiplantae; phylum Streptophyta; class Pinopsida; order Pinales; family Pinaceae; genus Pinus; species Pinus tabuliformis. The sequence continues at coordinate 443,171,187 of CM062820.1, read as the reverse complement.
TCTCCTGAGTCCGAGAATGACCCTCCTATCCCAGCTGATTCAAAGAGTCCTTCTTCGATTCTTGTAGAGCATGGGGGCAATCATATGATACCTCCACCAAGTAGTTTAGTCATTTCTTTCAACTAGAGCCACTTGACTGCTTTCCGCCTTCCATCCTATGTGCCTTTCCAGATTACAGTACATGCCTATGATAAGGCAATACCTGGCACTGTCTTGGATGAGGGTGCATCGGTTAGCCTCATGCCTTTCACTACTTGGCAAGCTTCAAGCTCCCCACAACTTGTGCCAGTCACTCAGAGTCTGTTGGCATTTGACGGAGGAACCAGTCAACCTTTACAGATCCTCCTGAAGTTCCCTATTACTTTGGGAGGCAAAACCGTCTATATAGACGTAATGGTTGTTCAAAGTGCTTTAGATTTCAGTCTTCTCCTTGGCCGTGACTATATTTATGCCATGGGGGCCCTTGTCTCTTCACTTTTCCATGTGATTTGTTTTCCACACGATGAAATAATGGTGACTATAGATCAATTATCGTTCTTTAGTCCCCCGGTGCCTCTTGTGCAGCCGTCGTCTCCTATCGGTTCTTACTCGCAAGCAGTACCTTCCTTGCCACAAGTCAATTATGTGGCTATCCATTCCATCCCCACCTCTGCTGATGATCATGCAGATGGTCTCGTACATCATGTACTAGGAGCATTGGAACCTGACCTGTCATTGGTGTCTAATGACATGTGTTCCTCCCAAAGTGTGTTTCTTCCATCCTGCGAAGACCTCTTGGGAGCCATGTTCTCATATGCCCCATGAACAGGATCATGGAGCATAGTTCCTTGTCTTGTGTCAAGCTCGTTAAACAATGAAACAAGGTGTCCAAGGATGGTTTGATCTTGTTTTCAACCTCGTTAAACAATGAAACAAGGTGTCTGAGGATGGTTTGATCTTGTTTTCAACATCGTTGAACTATGAAACAAGTTGTATGAGGATAGTTTATTCCTCTGTCAACCTCATTAAAAAAATGAAAACAGGGGTGATGAGCATGGTTCCCAACCTTGTGTCAAGCTCGTTAAAAAATGAATCGAGGAGTCATGGAGCATAGTTCCTTGTCTTGTGTCAAGCTCGTTAAAAAATGAAACAAGGGTTATGAGGATAGTTCTTTTACCATTTCAACCTCATTAAAAAATGAAACCACTCCCTTTCCAAATCGATTCTTTGCTTAAGATCTCGTAAAATCCAAGTCGAGTCTTTCCAAGATCTCGAAAGTGAACCTTCATTCCATCCACTCCGTTGAATGCAATGAAGCTTGGGGGGCATGTACCTCAATTTGCGTTATTATGCTGGGGGCATGTGAACTTATAACAAGCATAGTTTTTCATTTCAAGCTTGTGTAAACATGAAACCAAATCCAAGCAGAGTTCTCCATGGTTCAAGCTTATGTAAAAATGAACCCATACCCGATTTACACCTCGTGATTGTTATTTTTTATCTGCTAAATTCTGCTAGATGAACCTTGGTTGTTTCATTCCATCCTCACCATCTCTTGGGCCGATCATATGCTTTCACTTGGTTGTTCTTCCTTTCCTGAGGAACCGCAGCGATGAGTGGTTTTATTAGCCAGCCTCTTAACCATTACATGTTTTGAGCAGTTCCACCATTGTCGGAACCAGTTGCTACCCTTTATACCACTCGTTCCTCCAGGATGAGTCTCCTTTAAGCTCTTTTCTGACTCGTAAAAGATGAAAAGATTGTCGAGTATTTTTCCCTTTTTTGACTCGTTAAAGAGAATAAAAATGGAGGTCTGCTTTCAGCTCTTTTCTGACTATTTAAAGACGAAAAGATTGCTGAGTTTTCCTCTTTGACTCACTAAACGGAATAAAAGGTGGTCCACTTTCAGCTCTTTTCCGACCATATAAACATGAAAAGATCCCCAAACTTTTGTCGTTTCGAGTTCGATATTGGTTATGAAACGACGTGCCTTCGATCGCTTTTTTACTTTTTCAGATTGGAGCCACTAATTATGAAAAGTACTCCTTGATCGCAATGGTAAAGCGGTTCTCTCGAGTATCATTTTCTACTTTTTCGGGCTCGAGGGACACAAATTTACAAAAAAGGACCCCCTGGAGTTTTCTTTTTCGTGTCTTTTTCAAACTCTCTAAACATGAAAAAGACTCTGAGTTTTACCTATGTCGGACTCATTACAAAAACAACGTGAAAAAACCTGGCACGACCGCCATATCAAGTTGCGCACCTTCAAGGTAAACGACTTAGTGCTGTTGTATGACAGTAAGTTTGAAAAATTTCTGGGAAAATTCAGAATGCACTAGTTGGGACCATACATGGTTAAGGAGGTCACAAACAAAGGTTTGGTCCAGCTAGTCAAACTAAATGGAGAACCCTTCCCAGGCAAAGTAAACGGCAGCCGCTTGAAGCCCTACATGGGTGGGTCGGCTACCTGACTAACCGGCCGAATCACAGTCTTCGCAACCCGAGGAGCCGGACAAGGGCGCAGGACTATAAACATATGCAACGGATGTCGGTAGAGATGTAAGGACACAATTCAGACACGGAGGAACGAATGCAGCAAGTACAACAAGCAACAGCTCAGTGCGCGGTAGACATCAATGTTGTATGGGAACAGTTGGAGAGACTCCGCACCAAGATCGTCGCGCCGACAGAGTGACTCGAGGGCAAGTCATGATGTTTGTGTTGGGAGCCTGTTGGGCATGGAATCCCCCCACAGCATGTTTTGGGGATCAAAGCCCAAGTTTTGAGTACTATTGTTGTAAATACTCCGCAAATTGTATGTTAGAATCATAGGGCTGTCTGCCCTAAGTTTTGAAGGTAGTGTCGGCCTACTCATGGTCTGCAGACCATGGTATTGTATAAATAGAGTGAGGCTCTAAGTTGTAAAGTAGCAAAGGAATGAAGTCTAGAAGATAGCGAGCATAGAGTAAAAGTCTAAGTGTTTTTGGGTCATAGTAGTAGGAAGAGGCTCTGCAGCTGAGTGCACAAAGGCCTAGTAGAGTTTGCAACTCAGTGCGCGGACCCCTGCAGCTGAGTGCACAGGGTAGAGCTGGGTCTATAACCAGGAAAAGAGATAATAAAGAGAAGTTTGATTCCAAATCTTGTGTATCTATTTTGAGTTATTATATGGTTGATATCTTTTGCAATTGTATTGTCTTATTTATCGGGCGCACTTGTATGAATGATGAACAATGTTAAGTATAACTAAACACATACAGATAAGCTAAGTGATCAACTAATATAGGGTAATAACGCGGATCGAGCCATGAGTAGGGTTGTCCGAAGGCAACATCGTAGGCTGCAAGGTACTGATAGGTGCACGTAGAGACGTGCACGCAGAACCACCCTCCCATACTACTTTGGGTGACACCTCAGTCCGGGCTCCGTGGAATGTTGCCGAAAGGGCCAGTAGTACCAAGATTTGTTCAGCTAAATCATCTCTGAACCTGGGTCAGGCCCCAACAAGGCAACAAAGAATTTTAAATATAATTATTTTTTTTAACTGCAACGATCGGCATGCAAGTTACAACAGTTAGTTCGCGGGGATTTTAGGTGGGAAACATAATGAGATGGCGTGGAGGAGACACGTGGAAAAACTAGATTGGGTGAAGGATAAGGGTGGAAAGGAGATACATCAATTTATTGTCGCACTCTCTTGGCATGCCCACTTGCCACGCTCACTTGATAACATTCCTCACTATTAACGTGGTTCACATGCTGGCAAGACAGGTGGCAGCCCCTTTTAATCTTCCCGGTGGGGTGCTTAGGTGGAGTTGGTGTGAAGTCTCATGCCCCTGGAATTAATAGTGACCGTTGATTTGCAGATATTTCTTTGTTGTCTCTAACCTTCCAGGGGGCAGCGTTGGATTAACGACCATGCTTGTCCACCCGTTGGAACTCTCTTTCGAGTGATATTTCTTTATGATAGGTGGTGATCCTTTTAATAATTATCTGCTCTTTATTTGGTTATAAATGTGACATGTGGAAATTCACTGCCATTTTGTGGCTTCACCGTGTTGGAAGTGGTGTTTTTCACCGTTGAGTTGTAACCTGGTAGCTCAATAGCCATGGACCCATAAAGCCTAGAAGTCTGCCTCCCTTTAGAATGTCATTAGAAATGGGGTTCTTGCTCCTCTAGGGTCTTCTGTCGGGATAATGTCATATTGATGCTCGCCAAGCCACATGTCGACCCATAATTATTCCAAATGTCATTTATATTTGGGTCCTTCATGTTCCTAAAAACTCTGAAACTACCTGTCATGTGTCTGACTTCCAATGGGTGGTTGTTGATGTCAACTTTACTCAATAGTGTGTTGCCATCTATATGTCCAATGAGAAAATCCCCGGTCCCTGATTGTGAATGGTGCAATCCCAGCATTTTCAAGGATTAAGTTAGCAGAGAGTTACGGGGATCCAAGGTTGCAGGATCTAAGCCTCCATTCTCCATTACAGGGTTTTTTCAACAAATGGCCCCAATTCTGAAAATTGATAGATTTCTGATCTCCAGTACCCAGAGCCTTTTATAATTAATTTCATGACGGGAAGCGGGATTTCAAGGTTCCGAGTTTTCAAATTTTACGTGCTCATCCATTTTTCTGAAAAAAAAAAAAAAAAAAAAAAAAAAAAAAAAAAAACTCTAATCTCTGCTATGTCTATGTTCTATACTCCATTTCTCTGGGATGTAATACTTAGAAAAATAAAATTAAGATACAGCAGAGTATAACATCGGCTCCAATTGGGGACAATGTCTAACTAGCAAGGCACTGATAACTTGCAGACTAGTAGAATTTGTTGGGCATGAATTCAAAAATATACATCCAAAACTAAAAATGAAACAAACACATCAATATTTACAATGACTCGCCGATATTTATTATGGAAGTGGGTACCTAATTTTATTCTTAAAAGTAATGCTTAAGGTATTTCCCATTGATGGGAAGCTCAAGCACATCTCCATCCATATTTTCTAGTAGGAATGTAATATTTCCTTTGGTCTCTGTTATCTTTAACGGTCCAAACCACAAGGGGTTAAATTTTCCATGTTTTCCCTTATCTTCCCTTATGACATCCCACCTGAGCACAAATTTCCCTAGTTGTAAAACTCTTTCCTTGGCCTTTCTATCAAACAGGCCCTTCATTTTATCCTAATATTTGAGCAAATTCTAACTTTCCTGCTCCTTGTTCTCCTACAATTAAACCAACCAGTTTATCCTGCAAGTGAGTGGATTTGGTTACTTCTCTACGTATTGAATTAATTTAGCCACGGGTCTAGCCAATTGACTAGGGAATAGTGCAACAGTGCCATATACTATCTCAAATGGTGATTTTCTAGTAGACCTTTTTGTTGTGACTCTATTTTCCCAGAGAGAAAATTTGAGTTAGGAATCTCAATTCTTCTTATTTTCCACAATGATTTTCTTTAAGATTCTTACTAATGTCTTGTTTTATGACTCAACCAACCCATTTCCTTAAGGATAATAAGTGATGGAGTGACCAAGAATAACATTGTACTTCTGACAGAAATTGACGAGTCTCCCAGACTTGAATGCCTGAGTGTAACACCCCCTCCCAAATCTACCCAAAGTAGCTATGCTAACCTGGGTAAACATGAGAAGAGAGGATACTATGATCATATTGACCTCCTATGTTACCTTAAGGAAGTGGAATCAACGAAACATCACTCAAAGTCATCCATCATCATCAACAGACCCCTCGGGAGACAAGTCAACCACTTAGACAGCCTGTCCCTGGGTCCCACTTCTATTCTACAAGGTTTAGGCCATAATCGCTCTCATGCAATGGGCAAGGGAGAAACCAGCAACCTAAATTCACTCTCATAGGCCTACCTGCCAGCAACTATGGTCCAGAATTGCCAGTTTTGTGCCAATGACCCCAAGATTTGATCCACTTTTCTAGCCCAGAATCTTACCCTCTACCCAAAACTTGTTGTAACTTTCAGAAATCATTAAAAACACGATAACCATGCTGATAAATCAAAAATTACCCTCAAGACTATGCCTGAGCATCCCCAACTGAGACTTACATTTTGTCAAATACTTGGCATCAATGCAACATACAGGTCTAGGATACAAGACAGAGCATAAATGACTTAAACAACTTGTGAAACATAACCCGAAGGATTACCTCCTTCTCCATTGAACTACTACATCATCAATTAGGTCTTGCATCCATCCATTTGATAGTTACAACTAAATATATGAAATAATCGTGACATGAACTAGTCATTCAATCATGCTTATAACTAGCATAAAACCATATAAATATCAGAGATATGACAACCATTAAATCCACATATAAATCAGTGCAAAAGTAAGAGAAGTTAGATTTTATTAATCATAGGCAAATCCGACCAGGTTCGGGACTTCCACATACCACCCAACCATATACATGGTTGAACTAAATCTCTCTTTGAGCCAGTCACCCCTGTGCCATATTCCAAGCATGAATGTGGGATCTCATAGAACAACCAACCAAGAACAATCAAGGGAATCCATAGGTTAAAACACCTCCACCCTCATCCAACCGTGATCACACCAAAACTAGAGCTTCGATCAAAACTGAACAGAACTTGGAATGCCATCTGGAATCCATCACTATCCTTGAGGAATTTTCTATCTCCTTGTTTCTCAGGCTTTACCGCAATCCAAACTTGGATCACTAGGCCCTAAATCGAGATTGCTCTCTCAGGCTTTACCGCGTATCCCACCAAAATTGGTCAAGGGATTCCTAGGTTGTTGGGAATGGGTCCCCTAGAGTCAATTTTGGGGTTAAAAACCCAGGTTTTGGGGCAAAAGGCCTAGATTTTGTATAAATAAATGTAAATTCTCTGATGAGATCCACCCTTGGTCCGCTTGATGAGATCTGCCCTTGGTCCGCAGACCATGAGATTGTATAAAAAGGAGGTCTTACGAGGAGTCTAAGTAAGTTTTGGAGTTCATTTGAGTCATTGATGAGTCTGTAAAGGGGCTAAGAGCGAGAGTCTTAGAGTAGGAAGAAGGCTCTGCAGCTGAGTGCGCAGAGGCCTAGGGTAGAAATTTGCAGCTGAGTGAGCGGACCCCTACAGCTGTGTGCGCAAGGTAGTCAGAGTCTGTACTAAACATTTGGATCATCAATAAAGAAGAGTATTCTGAAATTGTTGTGTATTTTACTTCTATTAATTGCATGTGATTATGTTATGTTAAGCATTGGTTTATGTTTTATTGCTAAATTGATGTGCAAATCTATATGTTTTCCTTCGTTATATGAACGCAAGTAGAGATATATGTTTACGCAAAGATAATCTAAATTGCATGATAGAATTGGCAAACACTTAAGATAATTCAGAGAACTATACAACGAAGTAGTTACAGAGGCCCGTAAGTGCTGAGATCGCTTGTTAGGGTTACGTGAAGGACGATAGCATACCTTCGCGGAGGTTCTGAAAGACTAATAGAGAAGTACATCGATAAGCTCTAAAGGCTTATCGATCTGCACGAAGGTAGGGTCAAGGTATAAAACCGACATCATGACCATCTCAGGGTGTGGAAACTTGGTTCCTTCATCCCCCCTTACTGCTTCAAGTGAGACTTCAGTCCGTGCTCCGCGAATTGATGCCGAAAGGGCTAGTAGTGTAGGGATTTTTTTAGCTGACTAAATGTTGAACCTGGGTCAGGGCCCATCAAGCCAACAAATGGTTCCATTATTGGGATCGAGATCTACATAACAAGATGTGTGATGTCGCATCATTGGAATCCAACGAAGAAGGAGATTGAAGACTAGTTGGATAGAAATATCCACGAATTCGCGGTGCAAGAAAAGAGGAATCCGCGATTGACAAATGAATAGTGGTTAGATAGATATCTGTACACAAAAATTCATGAGATCTTCTTATGTTATTTCCCAGTTGAATTATATGAGTGGATTGCGAAGTTGGAAGACGGCTAGGGAAGGTGGAGGCTTTACGATCCAATTGTCTGGACGCCATAGTTAGTAAGGAAATTGGAAGCCTTTAAAGATGAGATCACGTGCGTTGTTAACCATTGGCTCGACCGTATCAAAGGATGGTTTGTGACAGAGTTCACGGTCAACACTTCGGTTGGTTATAGTGAAGCAGAGCGTCGCTTCTTCAAGGGACCGAGAGGTAAGTACTTGAAGTCATTAAATACTTGGATTAAGATGCCCTTGTGTGAAAAGTGGGTCATGTAGTTACCTTTATGTTTGGAGCTACGCGAAGTGGAAGGTCTTTCAGGGACGGAGGAAGAAAAGGTCCTTAGTATAGCCTGTTGATTGAGCCTCCTTTAAGTGACGATGAAGGAGCAGCGCATGCTTCTCCGTTGAACGCTATTCAGTTGATAAGACAAGGGTTCCCGTGAATACCTAAACCGCCTCCATCCTCACCTCCACCACTTACCCCATCACCCACACCACCACCACCTCCACCACCGTTCAACATGGCGAACTTTGTAAAGCTATCTGTATTCAACGGCGTAGGAAATGAAGATCCAAACAAGTTTTGGTTCGTCGTGAAGGCTGTATGGGAATCTCAGGGTATCAGGGACGATCAAATGAAGAAAGCAACGTTGGTTAGTGCTTTGCAAGATCGCGCACTAACATGGTACATTAAGTACAATACTGACAACCCAACATCCGCGTTGGCAAATATCCAGACTGCGCTGAATAGGGAATTCAGTAGACCTAAGTCTCAAGCGCAATCCATTGTGGGATTGAAGGAGATCATGTTGAAGCCTAGGGAGACACCCTGGGATTTGGATCAAAGATTGAAGTGTACAATCCATGAAGCCAACATGAACCTAACTGATGGGCAGCACCGTGAATGGTTTGTGGCCTCGCACCTACCCCACCTAAGGGTTGCGCTATCACAACAAAAGATTAGGACCCAGGCGGAAGCCCTGGAAATCACGATGAGACTGCACAAGACACCAATGGAGGATGTTAATCTGGAGGTTCAACAAATTCACGTGCAGTTGCAGAACCTTTGCCTCAAAATTCAAAGTCTGAAGAAAGACCGAACAGCTCGGTCAGAGGCTCGTGAAGAAGTCTGGTGCCTGAAATGCAAAGGTCACGGGCATGACAAGGATCATTTTCCAGTCTTTGCGAATTATGTTGCAGCAGGGGGACCAATGCCTCTAAGGCCGAAGGCTGCAGCAGGGCCAAGTACAGGGCCCGCGCTATGGTGTGCTATATGCCAGGTAGTTGGAAAATATGCGACCGACAATTTCCATTTGCTGTAGAAATTCGTACAAACACCACAACAACTCTTCTGCAATTTCTGTCAATCAATAGGTCATGACAAGCACAATTGTCATAGTTACGAATTAATGATGGACAGGACACCTGCATACAGGGTGCAGGGAAAAACGCGGCGTCCGAACCAAGGCGTTGGAGGGGTATGAGGTGAGTATCAGAGGCGTGGTTGAGGCCAAGGTGAAGGAGGGCCTGGTAGAGGCCGAGGGAATCTTATCTGTTACAATTGTGGAGGACCAGGACACTATGCGAGAGACCGCCCGAATCTGATGCAACTGTCGTGCCGCTATTGTACTCAGTTTGACCATGCGACTGAGGAATGCCCTATATTATTGGCTAAGATTCATGAAAAGGGAGCGTAGCCAACTCAGAACCTACAGATGATGAGGGTTGAGCCTCGTAAGGAAGACCTTAAGGTAAAAATTATGCTACGAAGTGGAACGACGACTAGTGAGCATAAGGGAAAGTAGCCTGCAGAGGGTGAGTGGGTCCGCAAAGCACCAAAAAAGGAGACCAGGTTTGATCTAGAATGCACAAAAGAAAAATTTATGGAAGCAAAGAAAAGTTTTGTTGAGGCCTATACCTCAGGAATTTAGGAGAAACCAGTTGAAGAAATGGACCCATCCATGATTACCATGTTCTTGGAGACCTGTATGAAACTACTCTGTGATAGTAAGGCTATGAAGGGACTGCAGGAACTGAACAATCGGTGTGCTCATAAGGACACTGCCACTGGAAAACCATGTGTAGTCAGAAATCTTAGTAAGCATAAGGCAAATGACTAGATGTGAGATGGGACTCACCACGCAGATAGGGGAATATGAAATGGACCAGGTTATCTTGGATTTGGGATCCAACGCAAATGTTTTGTCGAAATAAACATGGGAAAGAATGGGGAGACCTGCGCTCCAGTGGTCTCTGATCTAGTTAAGGATGGCGAATAAACAGAAAACCATCCCAATGGGGAGGCTTCAGGGGGTAACAGTTGATATCGAAGGCACGAGTGCACTGTCGATTTTGAATTAATAGATATTTTGGATAATAGCAATGCCTACCCCGCGCTCCTTGGGATCGATTGGACCACTGACATGAATGGGGTAATCAACCTAAAGAAGCGAAATATGATATTTGAGAAGAAATCACTCCGTGTATTGGTGGCGCTGGATCCTGTAGAAGGACCATGCTATACAGAACCGGTCCGCGATTATGAAAGTGATGATGATTTGGACCAGATTTACAAGATAATGACGCAAGACCAGGATTGGGTGAATCTGACAGTAGATGGACGTATTTCATGGGACCGCGAGAGATCCTGCACATTAAATTTGGACGAAGAACTGGAGCACTGGCAGAACTGGCCGCACGAAGTATCTACACTACATTGTAATATGATGACCAAGTCGTTGCGCTGCGTATCATCAGAATAAGAAATCTGCCTCACATTGATGGGTTAACTGACGTTGATCTCTTTTTGGATGCATTCGAAAGGGAAGTGCCCAAGAAGCATCGCTTCCAAGCATTAGATTGGGTTCTGTGTGCTACACCCGCAAGATGGTGGAGTACACACAAGGACAATTTTGAGGACTGGCGCGAATATAGAAGGATGATGAGGATATGCTTTGGCCACCCGAAGGTATGATCAACAGAAAAGTGTGATGGGAGGAATGATCCATGTGATCATTTGGCCAAATGGACTGAAGTATATGGAGCGAAGCCTCAGCTGGAGTGGGTAAATCTATTTTGTCATACCTTGGGTGTTATACCAATGAATTGGTACTTGGAGACAGAACTTCATCATGGTACTAAAGAATGTGATGTTTTACACCAAGGATTTCTGATGACGTTCAGTTTTGAGGATGGATTTGAATCCATCGATGAAGCATTGAAAGAGGTGAAGACAACCATCTTTATGATACCACAGGATCCTCTAGACCTGATTCAACCTGATTTGACTACCCAGCTGAGCCACACATTGGAGTGTTACAATGTAGCATCGAAAGAAGAAGATGAAGGCCCGAGGAAGATTAATATCCCAGATACTGAAGGTCACCGCGGAGTTGAAGGACCATAACTAGAGAACACAAACATAACTGAACCGCTCAAGACGAGGCAGGTGAACATTGGCACGGAGGCAGAACCGAAGTTTGCAAATATTGGGGACTATTGGGACGATGCGACAGTAGATAAGGTCACCGAACTACTCCACAAATATTAGGACTTGTTCCCCATGAAGTTTTTCAATCTAAAAGGGATATAGGAAACCTGGGTGTCATGAATATCACCCTAAAACCAGACGCAAAACCTGTGAAACAAAGACCTTACCGCCTTAATCTGAATTATAAGGAAAGGGTCCATGTTGAGTTAAATAATATGCTTGCGGTAGGTATTATTGAACCGGTGGAAGAATCTGATTGGGTAAGCCCAATAGTGGTTCAGGAAAAGAAGCAGAAGGAAGAAATAAGTATAGGCATAGATCTCAGGAAGTTGAATGATGCCTGCGTGCATGATCCCTCCCCAACCCCGTTCACCGATGAAGTCCTGGATAATGTTGGTGGCCAAGAAGCATATTCGTTCACTGATGGGTTCTCTGGGTACAATAAAATCAATATCACATCGGAGGATAGGAGTAAGATGGCCTTCGTGACTGAATGAGGATGCTTCCAGTATATGGTGATGCCTTTTGGGATGAAGAATGCGTCGGTGATCTTTTCGCGCGTAGTCATCGCAGCATTCACGGATTTTATTCATAAATTTCTGGAAGTATACTTCGATGATTGTACAGTGTTCAGATTGGTGAAGTGCCATGTGGAAAGTTTGCACTTGATGCTAGATACATGCTAGAGATACCAGATCATGCTCAATCTGAAGAAATGTTTGTTTTGTGTCCCTTTTGGGATCTTGCTGGGCCATGTGGTATGTAGACAAGGCTTTATGGTAGACCCAGCTAAGATCGCAGTCATAATCAACTTGGAGGCGCCAAAGAGTGTGAAACAGTTTCACGCAACACTAGGGAATATGAGATAATATAGTAAATTCATCAAGAGCTATGCCCAGATTACCGTGTTGATGGAAAAATTGTTAAAAAAGGATGTTACGTTATATTGGAACGGAGAATGCGAGAAGAGCTTGGATGTCTAGAAGGAGAAGATGGTCACCGCACCGATCCTATTCTTCCTGGATTGGAAGAAGGAATTTCATGTGCATGTGGACGCGTCATGTATTGCACTGGGAGCAGTACCGACACAGGCCAGTGAAGGGGACTTGGATCATCCTATAGCATTTGTAGGTAGGAAGTTGTCCAAAGCGAAGAAAAATTATTCCACAACAGAGCGCGAAGATTTAGTTATGGTGTACGTGTTCCAGAAGTTCAGGCACTATTTGTTGGGCGGACACTTTAAGATGTATACGGACCATTCCGCATTGAAATAACTAGTCAACACTTAGCCTGTGTTGGGGAGAAAGATATGTGGGTGGTTTTTGTTGTTCCAGGAGTATGATTTTGAAGTTATTGTGAAGCCAGGACATTTGAATTTTGGACCGGATCATCTGTCGCGCATCGAAATGGGAGAGGAACTTACTAATTTGGAGGAAGGGCTACCTGATGCGTAGCTCTTTGTAGTGCGCATCGTGGACAGTCACTTTGAAGATAATATACACTTCCTAATGATAGACACGGCTTCAGAAGGATATACAAGCCAATAGAAGAAGGAACTGGTGGTGCATGCAGCAGACTTTTCTGTCATTGCAGGGCACTTGTAAAAAATGGGGTTAGATGAAATATTGTGACGTTATGTGCCAGAGTTTGAACGAAATAGCATCCTTGCTGAGGCTCATGATGAAGCCATGGGAGGTCATTATGCAGGAAAAGCAACAGCGTAGAAGATTCTACGCGTTGGGTTATGGTGGTCAACCTTGCATAAGGATTCAAAAGCATATTGTAGGGCATACGACGCTTGCCAAAAGACGGGCAAGCCCTTGCGCAGGGATGAACTGCAACTGAATCCGTAGGTATCACTACAGCCCTTTGAGAAGTGGGTGATTGACTTTGTAAGACCAATTCAGCCGCCAGGAAAGAAGACGAGTGCACAGTACATCATCACCACGACTGAATATTTAACTAGATGGGCGGAGGCGCAGCCTGTGAAAGACTGTACGAGTGCGACAGTAGCAAAATTTATCTTTGAGTACGTACTGACAAGGTTTGGTTGTCCAAAACCTCTAATGAGTGATCACGGTACACACTTTCTCAATGAGACAATCAGCACGACGACGGAGGAGTTTCAGGTGTACCATCAAAAGAGCACACCCTATCATCGCAGGCTAATGGGACGATGGAAGTGTTTGATAAAATATTGGAGAGTGCACTCACAAAGGTTTGCAATGCTCAAAGAAACGACTGGGATGTGCACGTACCCACGGTTCTATGGGCTTATAGAACGGCTTGCAAGAAGTTGACTAGAAAAACACCGTTCAGACTGGTTTATGGTGTGGAAGTTGTGATGTTGATGGAGTACATTGTACCTATTCTGCGCATAGCAGCATTCACAGGAATGGCGGATCGCAGAGCCCTAGAGGAGAGACTCACGCAGCTAACAGATCTTGAAGAAGATCGATTTCTAGTTGGATTCCCTCAACAGGTTCAAAAGGAGCGCGAAAAGGCATGGCATGATTGGCACATCAAACTACGCACCTTCAAGGTAAATGATCTGGTTTTGTTATATGATAGCAAGTTTGATAAATTTCTAGGGAAATTTAGGATGCATTAGCTGGGGCCCTATGTCATCAAGGAGATTACCGATGGTGGAGCAGTTCAGCTGGTAAAATTGAATGGAGAACCATTCCCAGGACGGGTGAATGGCAGCCAATTGAAGCCATACACCGGCGATCATCTAGATGACTACATGAGGGAAGCACAGTCTTAGTGCTCCAGGCAACTGAAAGGAGGCGCGGGACTATAAACTACATTGTCCGGGTTGGGGAGCTACGCGATTGGGGAACTACGTGGAATGAAGGAATGTCATAGTGTCAGCAGACACGTGCAGGCATCTGCGCTACCCGAGAAGGGACCGCGTAGGGAAGCCGGAAAGTGACCATTATGGTCATTGTTCATGACTTGACAGTCGGAAAATGGCCAAATGGAGCAAGTGGGCAGCATTTAAATTAGAATTTAAGGACAAGATCTGTGAAAATCTTCCACCAATCCAGAATTTATGAGCGAGTTATGGGGGGAATGGTCAGATTTGAATTTGAAAATGCCTATAAATAACAGGTGGTTGCCCAATGAAAAACACTTGGAATTTTGAGAATTGAGGTATTAAGCTCTAAGGCGCGTATGAACCTTGAGCTCTTTGAAGCCCTGATAGAAAATTTAATTTTCGATAAGTTGCCAACAGAGACACGGGTGTTTTTGTCTAGCATAATGTTGGTTACCGCAGAAACCCTAAGTGCAGGAGAATCTATGGCAACCAAAGGAACTACCCCATAGGTCATAATGGCAATTGAGGGAGCTGCCCCAGAGGTTGGAAGTGGAGAAGTACTGACAAAAGTGCCTAAATCCCCCAGGACACCCATGCCGAGGCCTACGCCAACCTAGGAGGGTCCAAAATCAAAGAAGGATAAGCAGAAAGCGAAACAACCGGTGCGCGCATCACTTAGAAAGCACCCTCAGACAGGAAAGCCCACTGCGCAAGGGAAGGGTAAGGTGATTGACCTAGAGCCTGAAGATGAGGTTAAAGAACTCCATGTGGGCACGGACGATATTGATATGGAGGGTGCGGAGGACGTTGATGTGGAGGGGTCTGACCCCATTTCTATACTGCCCGAGTACATTCCTCCATGCAGAGGCAAGGCCAAGGTTCCGAAGGATATTGATGAAAGTAAGGTCACACTACACACACCCTTACTCCTGTACCAAATTGTCTTTGAAAGACCGTGCCTGGGGCGCATCCCCCTATTAAAATTGGAGGACTGGGATTTCGCTGATGTAGAATGCTTTCCCCATTTAGCGACAGACCATCTCATGCATCACATCTTCCACAAAGACTCTAGTGTGATCGTGTTGGAGCCAAGGAAGTGGGTAAAAGGGGTGGATAAGGTGGGTCTCTTAAACATGTTGTGGGTACTGCATTATAACCGCACACCCGTAAACATGGTCGTGATCAAGAAGTTGTTGTGCTTGGTGCACGATGGGTGTCTGTGGCTAGAAGAGTCGATACCCATTACTGACATGTTGATCCATAGGATCACTCGGCTACTGTACTCGAGAGAAAATCCAGCCATGTTGTTTGGCAGAAAGCCAGGCAAGCGCGACCTTGCTGAAGCAATGAAGGACAAATTCAAACTCGCTAAGAAGTCGTGCGGCTATGTCATCACAAGTATAACTAACCCTGCGGTCAAAGTCGCCACACAAATCTTGGCAAGAAATACTATGAGAAAGTGTCATGCAGATGAAGCGTCGACATGAGTAGTAGCCTTAGCAGCCCAGTGTGCGGAGGGTGTATAGTTTAACTGGGCGCACTACCTCTATAGAGAGTTCCTCGTGAATTGCAGAGAGGCGTAGGATCACAGCAAAACATTCCACTACGCCTGGCTGTTGTTGTCCATAATGTTGGTCGCATGGGAGTTACCAGAGGATAGTCAGTTTCCTTCAATCGTGCCCGACCTACCAGAGGCAGCGAATCGTTGTGGCCTACGAAGGACCCTCAAAGGGTCAAGGACAGTAAGGTCTTTTGGATCTTGATGCAGATGAGCATCCATATGGCCATCAACCGCAAACCGCGGCTGTCGCCAACTGTGTATGAGAAGCTGCAGGAGTATGTGGAATTCATGACCGACTTCCACCCGGTCTCGATACATGCACGCAAGGACCCTGAGAAGAAATGGTATCACCTACCATACCTAGCCACAAATGACGCAATTACAGCGGTCCTCGACCGGTGACTGACAGATTGGCGCACTGCCTCAAACTTGACAACTGGGTCTAGCAAGACCGCAGCGCAGCGAAAAAAGAACGAGGCAAAGCTAAAGATGGAGCAGTTGGCCGCAAAAAGAAAAAAGGAGGTTGAGGACAAGGCCAAGGCAGAGAGCGCCACTGCGAAGTAGATGGGAGGACAGGTGGAAGAAGAGGAGCACAGCTCTGACAGAAGTCAAAAGTCGCCTTCTCCGGAGACAGAGGAGGAGGAATAGCAGTCGAACCAGGGAGGAGCAGACCTAGAGACCACTCTGTTCCACGTTAAGCGCAACAGAGATCCACAGAAGGTAGGGCAGGGAAAGAAGTCTAAGGACAACAAGACTTCTCTAGATCCGATCACCTTAACAGAAGGTGATTTAAATGATATCGGTGATACAATCAGAGATGCAACCATGGAACTGTTACAGCAATTCGAGCTAGAATAGAAGCAGGCCTTGGGGGCCATTCAAATGGGTCTGCACAAGCTGTAGATCCAGGCATCGCAGGTCCAGACCAGCGTGGGATGAAGCAGTGCGACGTCAACTAGTTTGGCACCTGGCACATTGGAAGTAGAAGGGATGGTGCGCATCCTAGATCCCCGGGCAATACTGCAGCCCGAGGGAGCGCTAACCACAGAGTCTGAGGCTGACAAGCCTGCTGTTAGTGCCCTCAAAGGAATTGGGCTCAATTTGGCCACGCTTCCCAGTGAGGTGCTTCACAATTTGCAAGATGGTGTGATCGCAAAACTTCGAGCCCAAGAATAGCGCACGTTATAGGTAATCAGTGAGCAGAAAGTCAACAACCCTCAGGTGATGGTACAAAGAGATTATGATGTAAACCTCGTCAAAGTCATCACAGACAAAAATGAGCGCATGACCAAGGTGGTGGCTGAGGCATGTAGGTCTGTCCTATAGTTGGCCATTCTGGATGATGAGCCAGTAGATGTGCAGATTCGAAATCTCATTGCTAGAGTGCACGATGCTAGAACAGAGTTGGCGAAGGTTCAGTTTGACCTGAAACTCAAGATTACAAAACTGTAGTTGAAGGCCCAACCTTCAACTCTACCAGAAGTCAAAGAGCAGCGCGAGATAGCTTTGAAGGATGTCGTGGCAGCAGTAAACAATGTCATAACAGAGTGTACCGCGCTCTTTGAGCAAGCGCTTGAAGTGGTTACCAATTTGCAGGAAGATCCCACCTTGCAAAGGTTGGAAATGGAAGCCCGGGAGCTACACCAGTGATACAATGAAGTCAAAGAGATGACGCACACCGTTTCCCTTACACAGAGGCTAACCAAACTACAGGAGGCAAAGGTACTAAAGGAGCAGGTGGATGCAACGCAACGCAAAGAGAGCGTCCTCAAGGCCAGAATAGGGCCTTGGCTTGATGAATCCTATGCTCTCACCACCACCATCGAAGGAAAGCTGGCTCGTCTACATGCAACTCAGCAAAAGATACAGTTAGATAGTACAAGGCCAGCGACAGACCAACTGGTTGAGGAGATGGCGCAAGCGGCAACACAGTGCATTATCGAAGTTGCAGTAGTCCAAGTGGAGCTGGGAGGTCTTCACGACAAGATCTCCGCATCGGCCGAGTGACGCAAGAGTGAGTCACCATGTTTTTGTTGGGGGCCTGTTGGGAATGGATCCCCTGGGGTTAATTTTGGGGTTAAAAACCCAAGTTTTGGGGCAGAAGGCCCGAATTTTGTGTAAAGAAACGTAAAGTCTCCGCATTTTGTGGTCACGGAGCGCAAAGATATCAAGAGTCAAAAATGGTTTCCGCCCTTAGTCTACATAGGTTGTGTCGGCTTGATGAGATCCGCCCTTGGTCTGCGGACCATGGGATTGTATAAAAAGGAGGTATTAAGAGGAGTCTAAGTAAGTTTTGGAGTTCATTTGAGTCATTGATGAGTTTGTAAAGGGGCTAAGAGCGAGAGTCTTAGCGTAGGAAGAAGACTCTGCAGCTGAGTGCGCGAAGGCCTAGGGTAGAAGTCCGCAGCTGAGTGCGAGGACCCCTGCAGTTGTGTGCGCAGGGTAGTCAAAGTTTGTACTGAACATCTGGATCATCAATAAAGAAGAGTATTCTGAAATTTTTGTGTATTTTACTTTTGTCAATTTCATGCGATTATGTTATGTTAATCACTAGGTTTATGTTTTACTGCTAAATTGATGCGCGAATCTATATGTTTTCCTTTGTTATATGAACACAATTAGAGATATATGTTTACACAAGGATAATCTAAATTGCATGATAGAATTGGCAAACACTTAAGATAATTTAGAGAACTATACAGCGAAGTAGTTATAGAGGCGTGTAAGTGCCGAGATTGCTTGTTAGGGTTACGCGAAGGATGATCACATACCTTCACGGAGTTTCTTAAAGACTAAGAGAGAAGTACATTGATAAGCCCTAAAGGCTTATCAATTTGCACAAAGGTAGGGTTAAGGTATAAAACTGACATCACAACCATCTCAGGGTGCGGAAACTTGGTTCCTACATCCCCCCATACTGCTTCAGGTGAGACTTCAGTCTGTGCTCCGCAGATTGATGCTGAAAGGGCCAATAGTGTAGGGATTTGCTTGGTTGACTAAACACTTAACTTGGGTCAAGGCCCATCAAGCCAACATAGGCCTTTGGGAATGAACCTTGAGACCACCTCCACCCCGGATTCTGAAATCCATTCGGAAATTCCAAAGTTCCAAAATAGAAATAAACATCCCAACATACCATGGAATCCAGAAAAAGGCTAGGTAGGCTAAAAAGAAATGTCATAACCCGGGAATACCAGGCCACCGACAGCAAGAGAACCATACACCAACATGCAAATCCATGCATGTCCAAACTAGCTAGGAAATCACACATGCAAAAGGTTACTTGCAAATATTTTTGCTGAAGCTACTTGATCTTTCTTTCCTTTCCTTGTTCCTTGCTTGCTTTTCCTTTCCTTTCCTTGCCTTCCCTTTCCTTTGCTCCAAACTAGAGTGCTCCAAGAAAACTCTAAGTGACCAAGAGAGTGTGAGAGAGAGAGAGTAATGAGAGAGCTCCAAACTTGAACTTAACAAAAGCCATGAACTGATCCTCAAAAACCTTTTTATGCACGAGGCCTCTAATTTCTTCATTTTCCATTATTTTCCTTCAATTTCCTCCTCACATGCAACCTGTGACCTTTTACCTTCCTTTTCTCCTAATTTCCTTTATTTTCATAAATAAATGTGCCAAAAATGCCTTGTTTCCTTTTAATGCCTTAGGCTTAGCCTTTGCCAATTTTCCCTAGCCAAAACACACATCCAGTGATGCCCACTAGGATATATTTGCCCGACATTCAGCTTGGAATAAGTGTCCCTTAACCGTGGTCATATTTTGTCTTTATTAACTTTTATTACATGAACTTTTCACCAGGGTTGTTACAGAGCCCTCCTCCTTGGGGAACACTCTCCTCAGTGTTAAGCCACGCCAAGACCTCAGCAAAACCGCCGAAAAGAAAACATATTTCCTATGGAGCTTTATAACTTAGCTCATTGCACTATTTACAATGAAGTGTCTACTCAAAATAAAAACATCATGACAACATGACAAGATAATAACCATAATAACATGACACCCATACCTCTTATTGTAGCTTTATAACTTAGCACATGGCAGTATTTACATCCATATACATATACATATATAAATATCAAAACATGAGCAAAACATATGCTAAACATAAACCAACATCAAACCAAAATTGCTTTGCCTCAACTGGCAAACAATGAAGGGTATAGGGCCCGCATGTGATCTTCCATCTCCCATGTAGCTTCTTCAGTCCCAAAGTGATTCCACTGCACTTTAACATGCTCTATGGATTTGTTCCTAAGCATGAGATGTTTCCACTGCAATATGGAATGAGGCTTCAGCTGGAACTCTCCTTCTTGCTCCACCTACAATACAAACCAATCGATAACATGATCAACGTCCTTTATATACTTCTTAAGCAATGAAGTACGTAAAACATCATGGCCTTTCACTGTTGGAGGCAGTGCAAGTCGATATGCCACTGGTCCAATCCTCTCAAGGATTTCGAAAGGCCCGCAATAATGTGGTGCCAGCTTGGCACATGAACCAATCCTCAAAGAGATTTTCCTGGGTTTGATGCGCAAATACAAATGCTCCCCAACATGAAACTCTTTCAACACCATGTGCTAGTCTACAAAATTCTTTTGTCTATCATGTGTTGCCTTTAGATTCTTCTTTATAACCTGCATTTCCTGCTCCATGTCTGCCAACATTCCCAGTCCAATAAGTACCCTATTCACTGGATCACTCCAGCTGATGGGTGTTACAACTCCGACCATACAATGCCTCGAAAGGACTCATCCTCAATGACTTCTGATATATATTATTGTATGCAAACTCCGCTAATGGAAGATACTCTTCCCATTTCCTCTGTTGGTGCATCATGTACATCCTCAGTATATCTTCCAAGATCTTGTTGACCCTCTCTGTCTTACCATCTTTCTACGAATGATAAGTTGTACCGAAGGCCAACTCTGTACCCAAGCCTACAAATAGCTCCTTCCAAAACTTGGAAGTGAACTTTGCATCCTTGTCTGACACAATCTTCTTTGGAACACCATGTAGTCTCACTATATCTCTAATGAACACCTGTGCTACCTCACTAGCTGAATATGTAGTCTTTACAAGTGAGATGCCTTGCTCAACCTATCGACCATGACCATAATAGAATCATGCTACTTAACTGTCCTCAGAAGACCTATGATGAAATCCATGAATGACCTCCCATTTCCATTTCAGAATCGCAATAGGTTGTAGTAAACTACCTAGATGCTTGCACTCCACGTTTACCAACTGAAAATCTAGGCATCTAGCCATGAACTCAGCCATTTCTCTCTTCAGATTCGGCCAATAATAGAACTTATTTATCGTCATCAATGTCTTCTGATATCATGGATGACCCAAATACAATTTCACATGAAACTCCCTCAAGATAAGCTTCTTAAGCTAACTACAATTCGGCACATAGATCCTGTCTCGAAACCTCACCAAGCCATCTGTCGTGAAACGATAGTCTGCATCTTAATCACCTCTACCTATACTTTGTTGTAACCTATGCACGATCTCTATGTATTTTTCATCATGTTGACCAGCCTGCAAAATCCTATCCTGTAACTCTGTCCCATAAGAGCTTATAGCTGCAATATGATTTACATGTACCTGCCTACTAAGAGCATTTGCAACCTGGTTCTCCTTCCCTTTGATGTATCTGATCTCAAATTCAAACTCACTAAGGGTAGCCAACCATCTAGCTTGCTTGACATTTAGATTCGGCTGATCAAACAAATATCTCAACCCACTGTGATCGCTCATCAATGTAAACCTCCTAGCAAGAAGATAATGCCTCCACATCTTCAATGCATGTATAATCACTGCTAGCTCAATATCATGCGTCGGATAGAGTTCTGCTTGGGCTCATTCAGTTTCCATGAGTCACTACTTGTCCTTCTTACATGAGAACTCCTCCAAGTCCTCTCTTGCAAGCATCTGTACACACTAAAAACTCCTTGTCTGGATCTACAATCTTTAGCACTGGTGCATGTGTCGAAAACTGCTTAAGCTACTAAAAACTATCTTCACATTCCATCATCCATTCAAACTTCTTACCTTTCTGTTGCAATGATGTGATAGGATATGAAATGCGTGAGAAGTTCCTGATGAACCTCCTATAGTAACTTGCCAACCCCATAAATGGTCTCACCTCATATACATTCTTAGGAGCTGCCCATTCCATGATGGCCCTTATCTTTTTCGGATCTATTGTTATGCCTTCGTTGGAGACAACATGTCCCAAGTAATGTACCTCAATTTGAAAGAAGTTGCACTTGCTAAGTTTAGCATATAGCTGATGCTCTCTTAGCAATCTCAACACTGCTGCTAAATGTTCGGCATGTTCCTCCTCATTCTTAGAATATACTAGTATGTCGTCAATGAATACAATAACAAACTTGTCCAAATAGGGATGCAACAAGTTATTCATCAAACAAATGAATGTAGTTAGAGAATTAGTCAAACCGAATGGAAAAACAACAAACTCATAATTCCCATACCTGGTCCTGAATGCAATCTTGAATATATCCTCTTCCTTGATGTGTACGTGATGGTACCCCAATCTCAAGTCGATCTTAGAGAACACTGTTGCTCCCTTTAGCTGATCAAACAAATCATCAATCCTCGGCAAAGGGTACCTGTTCTTGATTGTTACCTTATTCAGCTGCCTGTAATCAATGCACAATCTAAGAGTACCATCCTTCTTCTTTACGAACAACATTGGTGCGCCCCAAGGTGATACACTGGGTCTGATGTATCCTTTGTCCAACATTTCCTTTAGCTACAAATTCAACTCTACCAACTTAGATGTGCTCATCCTGTAAGGTGCTTTCGATGTTGGAGCTACCCCTAGAACTAACTCAATAGAAAAGTCTACCTCCCTATGAGGTGGCAACTCTGAAATGTCCTCAAGAAATACATCCTAAAACTGCTGCAATACTAGGTACCTACTCAACACATCAACATCCTCAACCTTCTTACCCTTGTCACTCAAAATTTGTACTACAAATATCACACAACCTTTTCTGCAACTATTCCTAGCCTTCATAGCGGTAACCATCCTTACTGATGTAGGCTTCTTCTTTCCCTGCAGAGTCCTTTTTTCCTCACTATCATCCACACACTCAATGGCCTTGTCGAAGCAATCCACTTTGGTTCTGTGAAGGTATAACCAATCCATACCCAAAAGAATACTATGTGATCCCAATGGAAATACATTCAAATGCGTTGTTGTAGGCATACCATTTAAGTCAAATGAACAAGCTCTTACCCAGTGGTGAACTTGTTTCTTTATACTAGTAGTCAACTGTACCAATCAAGATTCTGCATGGACTTCTTTTCTCAAACCACACTTATCCACTAGGTCAGGATTGATATAACTATAGTTAGATCTAGGATCAATTAAAATAGAAACAACTTGATCACAAAGCTTACTATCCATCTCAATGATCGATCCCTGATGATCTGCTTACATGTTGTCCACAACTGCATAAATATAAGGAATGCTATAACCAACATCACCAACTGTATGAGCCTCCTGAGCACTGTAGATATGGGTTTTACCACCACTCTGATACTGCGAACAATCCCTCTTACGATGATCCTTACCACATATCCAACACTACAATGGTTCCCTACCACCGCCTCTAGTTTTCTGCTCTCCATGTCCCTTCTCAGCTGCATTGAATCTCTTGTAAGGAACTGAATTATATTTCTCATAACAATGCTTCAACTCTTGGATGGCCTTCTCCAGCAATCTAGGCTCATCAAACTCAATCCGGTCTCTGTATGCAACTAGAAATCCACTAATGAAACTCTGAACCTTGGCCTTGTTGTAGTGTCCTATTTTTCTAGTATAGTTTTGTCACTCCTATCAAGGGTGATTTTTGACGAGTTATATATATGATAGGTTGATCACTTGATTGAGGAATAATGTTTTACAAACATAGTTATATTTCCTTTTATGTTTATGTATGACAAATTGATCACTGGATTGGGGAACAATGTTTTATATAGTTATATTTCCTCTTATATGTGACGTCATTGATTATCTGTATTAGATGGTTTTGGTTAAGTAAAATGTTATACATATGTTTTTCTGTTTGTATCTGATTTATGAAGCAAGTGTATGACATGGATGGTGATCCAAGATTGAGACACATATACCCATGGATTCTCATGGTTATGCAGAATAGATGGTTAATTATGATTTATGGATGATACATGATTTGTGTGATTATATATGTCTAATATTGTACTAAGCAAGATATGGTAGGGTACCTGGTCATTTTCCAACAAGGATGTTCAATTATGAATGACTGTGGAAGTCATTTCTTCAAAACCAAAATGACTGTGGAAGCCATGCAACATTCTGGGTAAAATGTGATTAAGTTAATTTCATTATGAAATTCATTTGACTCCTTTGATCTATGAGATTGTAATGTGTGCAGGTCTTTGAACAAGGCCTTACTAGTGAACCATCAGATGGGTAAAAGCTCACAATCAGTACCATAAGGAGAAACGCAAAGTTTCAAAGCAGAGTAGATAATAGGTCATGGAATTAGGGCGTGGAGTCCTAAATCCAAGAAAGATAAAGACGTGGAGTCTTGTATATTTAGGGCGCGGAGTCCTGAATATTTAAAAAGATGAAGTTGTGGAATCTTGTATCTTTGGAGTAGATCTAGGCGTGGAGTCCTCAATCTACTAAGGCATGGAGATGCATGAAATAGGCATGCAGAATCCCTATTCTCCAAAATAAAAATACCAATCATGGATGAATTTCCTTAAATAAAATTTCATTCTCACAATTCTGGAATGACTTTCTAAAAATAGAAAGTCATGTCCAGCATCTCAAGCACGACTTTCCAAAAATAGTAAATCACCTTTCATAAATTGGTAATCAAGCAGAGTGAAGAAAAACGACTTAACTATCATTAATCAATGCTAATAGTTCAATCTTGATTGAATCCTCAATATTATTAATATTATTATTATCTTTTACGAGACTATGATATTATTATTAAAAAGTAATTACAAGTCAATTTTATCTCCTCAATCAATTCACACATCTCCTTCATGACTCTATGTAACTCTCTCTCTCTCTCTCTCTCTTTTAAATAATTCATTATACTCTATTTTATGCACTCGTCAAAAAATGGTATATTCCTTTTCACTCATTAAAAATATGTCATAAAATATTCCTCTTACACTCTCTTTAATGCATATGTTACACGCTCCTTAACTAAGGCATTCATACCTCTCCCTAATGGCATAAGTTACACTCATCTAAATGGAATCCAATGCATTCACATTACTCCTCCTTTATGACAAGAATTGGTTGCTCCTCCTATATATGAGTCTCATGTATTCTCACTTGGGGATTATGAGGCTAAGAGTGGAAGAGACTTGAGGAAAATAGTGAGAGGGAGAGATATGGAGAGTAGCCAATTGCTTCCATAATAAATCTGAAATTATTATTAAAATCCTAAGATCTCTAGCTATTGAGGTTAGCCATGAGTGGTATTGAGAGAAAGTGAAAATTTGCTTCCTTAGTCTGCCTTGTAAATCTCTCTACTGTTGTCTTTTGGTACTGCTTATGAGCTTTTGCAACTCGAGGGTTCCAGGGGGAGAAGTTCTTCCTGGATATGGTTGGGAGGAAAATTGGGTGGTTCACAATGAGTTGGTAAGGATATTGGAGCTGGAGCATACTCTCATTGGAGCGGAACATACTCCCATTTTTTTGAGTTGTATAAATTCACTGCCAAGTATGTTGACAGCATTATATTGTGTTTCTTTTTGTAGCTCATTACATGGTTTTGTTTATTTGGTTGTTGACTGAAACTTAGATGTATATCAAATGCTGCACACTAAATGTTGAAGGAATTTTGCAATAACTGTAGTTTATTTTATGTAAGTTATTTTTGTACAGTTTCATTTCAAGTTGATTTACATAATGTCTTAATGGCTGAAGCAGTCAGGCTACCATGAGTTTTATGAAAACATGTTAATAGCATAAATTTGGTTATTTCTTCGATTTTTACAGCTGTAGATAGGTTTGCACGGTGTATGTTTGACAAAAGGGATAAATGAGATAGTAGGAAATCTTTTTTGGTTGTGGTTTTAAATAATCGCATTTCTGGGCATTTCTGTTTCGATTCATTTTAACTTCAAGGGGTATCTGTACCTTATGCCCATGTCACCCCAACTTTGATTTCAAAAAACAGAATTTCAGAATCTGGTTCTTTAATATGCTATATTTTACAGATTTGTTGTTGTTGCCTGGTGGTTTGTCTTGCTATTTTTTTTAGCTGTGATTTACCTGGTAATCTCTTTTTATGAAATCAGCCTGTTATATAAACTTGGAATTCTTATTTTAAAGTCTCAATGGTTAATACATTGATAGTTTAAATAACTTGTGATTGCTTGTTTGATAGTTTAATAGCTAGCAGCTTGTTTTGTGACTGCTAACCGTTGTTCAAAATTCTCCAATGGTTGTAGCTACATCGCTGCGAGCTATTTGTAAAAATTCTTAAATATTTATAGTCATTATGTGCCTAAATTTTTATATATGCAGCAATCAAGATGGATGACAGTTCTACTTATGTATTAGGTTCACTTATTGGCATTACTGATAATTAAAAAGAAGTTATGTATTCTTAGATTCATGTTAGTTAATTTTGGTGAAATCTCCTTAAGGGTTGCGGTTGTAAGTGTTTGACAAAATGCCTCAATCATTGTACATTTCATGCTTGCAAACTATTTGACATAATGCTTCAATGGTTGTAGCTAATTACATCTATGAATTGTCTATAAATATGACTAAGTGAATTTAGGATTTGCAACCAAGGTGTTTCTGGAAATATCTCAAAGAATAAGCATGATGATTCCATTGAATTAAAAATCCAAGGAAGGCAAATTGGGTAGGTGAATTGTTGTAATTTTTAGCTCACATATGAATTCATAATAATTGGAAACCACTCCTTTAGAAGTTGAATTATCTTGTTTTTCTTCCCTTTGTTTTTCCAAAGAATTCATAGGCATATTATCTAGAACAAAATCAAATTAGTCACTCTTAAACACTTTTAATTGCAAAAGAATGAACAATTAGCTTATTGGAAATTGTGGTTTTTAAAGATTGATATTGTTTATCCCACTAAAGACTCTATCATTTAAATGTGATTTTAAGACTTATGGTTGTAAGTTTTGGATCTTGAGGAACCATGACCCTGTAGCTTTAATGAGAAGTTTAATATTACCATGGGTTAGTTAGTTAGTAGAAATTAGTGTGTAGTGTAAAGAATACCAATAAAAATAAAAATAAAAATATAGATATATGACCTTGTATTAACTTTACGTCTTAAAAACTTTAACTTAAATCTCATTTTAAGTCAGCCTTAGTATAATATTGATGCTTGGTAAGGTGGGACCTTACATATGGTATCCAAGCCAAGTTAAAACTCTAGGACCTAGGGCTTGCCTGCTAATATTTATTTACTTACCTGAATTTTTCGTTGGTCAGGTGAAGTAATCATGGAGAGAACATCAAGGAGGAGGAAGGAAGTTTCATTTCCACCTCCCCAAGATAAAGAATCTGAGAAAATATCCATCAAGGAAGTAAGGGTATGATGTTATCTTTCTAAAATATGATTGAAGTCTTGATTAGTAGGGTTGGGGGAAATCCTTCAGTGCCTGGTTCTTCATCTCAAGAAGAGAGGCAAGAAATACCATCTGATGGAGATGTACATAGAGAGTTGGAAAAATTTAAGCTTCCTATCCTTAAGGGTACCACAAAAGGGGAGGTAGCAGAAGCTTGGTTTGAAAACATGCGCGTATGTTTTGAGTTATGGAACTATTCTATCAACCAAAAGGCAAAGTTGGCTATATACCAACTTAAGGAGAATGCACTATTATGATGGAGGAACTTAGAATCCCAATTGGGATACTCCATGTCTACCTTGACGCCAATATGTAAGACATAAGTCAGGTGGTTCACATCATCAGGGATTTCAAAATAATCATACTTTTAAGAACCAAAGAAATAAC
Organism: Pinus tabuliformis; assembly: GCA_031772625.1. NCBI lineage: Eukaryota > Viridiplantae > Streptophyta > Pinopsida > Pinales > Pinaceae > Pinus > Pinus tabuliformis. Next base: position 443,143,313 of record CM062820.1, on the reverse strand, counting down.
CCAAGGCAACATCTTCAACAAAGTAATTCTCGCACTCAAGAATCACCTAATAAAAGGGTCAACTTTATGAAAACTGCTCCCACTAATGGATGTTGGACTTGTGGAGGACATAATTATGAGTGAGATTGCTCTGAAAAGAAGACTGAAGCACAATCAGAGCAAGAACAAGCCACTGTTAGAGATATGGGCAGATCCCATAGGATTCATGCAGTTGTGCAAAATCGCCAAGTCGAGCATATCAATCTACAGTTCTTGAAGCATCAGGTAAGATAAATGGTATGGTTGTTACTTTTTGATTGATCCTATCGCAACTGAAAGTTTTATTTCTCCTAATGCTTTATTTAAATGTAAATTGGTGGCAATAGAGAAGAATGGTTTTGATCAGGTTGAGATGGCCTCAGGGCGATCTCAAAAGGTTGAATGCTTGGTGCAAGAGTGCCCTTTAGACTTGGGAGTGTGTGTCACAAATGTGAATCTTTATGTGACACCACTTGGTCACTATGATGTGATAATTGGGATGGATTGTCTTGAAGCCCACTGGGTTGTGCTTAGTTGTCGAAGCAAAACCCTTCATTTTTTGAGTGATGAGGGCCAATCTATGGTTATCCATGGGGAAAGGAGACCTGTTTCTTTAAGACTTATCTCATTCTTGCAAATGAAGAGAAGTCTTAGGAAAATATGTCAAATGTATGTTGTAATGACTTTAAATGAGGGAGAGATTTCATCCTTTGGACAATATCCTTTCCTTTCAGAATTCTCTAATGTCTTTCTAAAGGAGTTGCCTAGTTTACCTCCAAAGTGAGAGATTGACTTCTCCATGGAGCTAAAGCCCGGTACTGAACCTATATCCAAAGCTCCTTACCGAATGTCTATTGTTGAACTTTGTGAGTTGCAAGTGCAACTTCAAGAGTTATTGGGCAGGGGTATGATTAGACCTAGTATTTCACCTTGGGGAGCTCGAGCGATATTTGTAAAGAAGAATCCCTTCGGCTCTGTGTTGACTACAAGTAATTGAATCAAGTAACTATTCAAAATCAATATCTTTTGCCTCACATTGATGATCTATTTGATCAAATGAAGGGAGCCACCGTATTCTCCAAGACTGATCTTCAATCTGGATATCATCAACTTAGAGTTAAAGAAGAGGATATTTCCAAAACTACTTTTCGAACTCATTTTGGTCATTATGAGTTCGTGGTTGTTCCTTTTGGGTTATCTAATGCCCTAAGAATGTTTATGAGTCTGATGAATGGTGTATTTCAGAATTACTTGGACAAATTTGTACAAGTGTTCCTCGATGACATCCTAATCTATTCAAAGTCCCCAGAAGAGCATGAGAAACACTTGAGATTGGTGTTACAATGCTTAAGAGAAAATAAACTTTATGCAAAAATGTCCAAATGTTCTTGTTTCCAATCAAAATTCCATTATCTTGGACACATTATCTCCAGCGAAGGCATTGTTGTTGACTTAGCAAAGATCAATGCAATTTCAGAATGGCCAACACCCTCTAATGTACATGAAGTGCGTAGCTTCATAGGTATGGCAGGATAATATCGGAGATTTGTGGAGGGGTTTTCAAAAATATCCGGCCATATCACGTCATTGATTATGAAGGGAGTACGATTTAATTGGACAAATGAGTGTGAGCAAGCATTTTCCAAGCTCAAAAAATGTTTGACTACAGCTCTGATACTTAAGGTTCCAGATATGGATAGACCATTCATAGTATGTACCGATGCGTTAAAAGATGTATTGGGTGCGGTATTATCACAAGATGGTAGGGTGATTGCATATGCCTCTAGGAAGTTAAGGATGCATGAGGAAAACTATGCAACCCATGATCTATAACTAGCAACTATAGTTCATGCCTTATGACTTTGGAAACATTATCTAGTGGGAAAGAAATTTGAATTGAAATCAGATCACAGAGGTTTGCAACATATATTTACTCAAAGTGATCTAAATGCTAGGCTAAGAAGGTGGTCAGAACTCCTAAGTGAATATGATTTTGACATAACTTACATCAAGGGTACATTGAACAAAGTAGCTGATGCACTCAGTCGAAGACCACGAATATTTTCAGTAATTCCATTGAAGATTGATTTACGGGAGCACATCTTGAGGGCACAAGATGTAGATGAATGGTGCAAGGAAGTTAAAGTTTCTCTTTCTGGGGAGGGAGCTAAGAAAAACAAGGTAGAAGGGTATTCTTGTGATGATGACGGCATGGTGAGATTCATGCAAAAGATTGTAGTTCCAGATCAAGATGGGCTTAGTGAGTTCATTTTGAAAGAATCTCACCATGCAACATATATGGCTCACCCGGGAGTCCAGAAGATGTATGTCGATTTAAAGAAAAATTTCTTTTGGGCAGGCATGAAGAAGGATGTAGCAAATTTTGTGGCAAAATGTTTGGAATGTCAACTAGTTAAAGCAAAGCATGGTCACCCAGCAGGATTGTTGCAGCTGCATAACATTCCTAAGTCCAAATGGGAAGAAATATCTATGGAATTTACTGTTGAATTACCTGAAACAACCAAAAGGCATAACTCCATTTTGGTGGTGGTAGATAAACTTACTAAGAGTGCCCATTTTATACCTGTTAGAGATACTTACAAAGCATCTAAAATAGCACAAGTATTTATCAAGGAGGTGGTTAGACTTCATGGTTATTCTAAGCAAATCATATCAGGTAGGGCCTCTATATTTATAGGAAGATTTTGGACTAGTTTCTAGGGAGCCCTTCAGACACAATTAAATTTCAATACAGCTTATCATCCGGAGGCTGATGGCCAAACTGAAAGAGTAAATCAAGTGTTAGAGGACATGCTTAGAATGTATGTAATGGATCAACAATCTAAGTGGGAATATTATCTTCCTCTAGTGGAGTTTGCTTACAATAACAGTGATCACCACTCCCTTGGTATGGCACCTTATGAGTTATTGTATGGAAGACCATGCAGAACACCTTTAAGTTGGGATAGATTAGATAATAGAATCTCGGTAGGTCCTAAAATGCTTCAAGAAATGGAAGAACAAGTGTATCGTATAAGGCAAATATTAAAGCAGGCAAAAAATAGACAGAAGAGCTATGTTGATCTGCATAGAGTGGGTCGTAGTTTTAAAGAAGGGGAATTTTTTTTCTTCGAGTAAAACCTCAGAAAAGCTCTATTAGGTTTGGGAAAGGATCTAAGCTCTCTCCTCGATTTGTTGGGCCTTTTGAGATCATCGAAGGGGTTGGACATGTGGCATATCGTCTTGCTTTACCACCAGTTTTTCATCGTATGCATGATGTATTTCATATTTTGGTACTACGTAAGTATGTTCATGATCCTTCTCATATTTTAGATTGGCATCAATTATAGGTAACGGATGAAGGGACTCTTAAGGAAGAGCCAATTTGGATTTTGGACCATCACACTCGACAGCTTAGACGTCACATGGTGGACCAAGTAAAGGTCCAATGGGACCCGTACAGTCCTAGTTCCGCCACTTGGGAAGATGCATCTTCTATGCGTCTTGAGTTTCCTTTTTTGTTTAGTTAAACTTCGGGCCAAGTTTACTCCAAGAGGGGGAGTATGTAGTGTCCTATTTTTCTAGTATAGTTTTGTCACTCCTATCAAGGGTGATTTTTGATGAGTTATATATATGATAGGTTGATCACTTGATTGAGGAATAATGTTTTACATACATAGATATATTTCCTTTTATGTTTATTCATGACAGATTGATCACTGGATTGGGGAACAATGTTTTATATAGTTATATTTCCTCTTATATGTGACATCATTGATTATCTATATTAGATTGTTTTGGTTAAGTAGAATGTTATACATATGTTTTTCTGATTGTATCTGATTTATGAAGCAGGTGTATGACATTGATGGTGATCCAAGATTGAGACACATATACCCATGGATTCTCATGGTTGTGCGGAATAGATGGTTAATTATGATTTATGGATGATACAAGATTTGTGTGATTATATATGTATAATATTGTACTAAGCAGGATGTGGTACAGTACCTGGTCATTTTCCAACAAGGATGTTCAATTATGAATGACTTTGGAAGTCATTTCTTCAAAACCAAAATGACTGTGGAAGCCATGCACCATTCTGGGTAAAATGTGATTAAGTTAATTTCATTATGAAAATCATTTGATTCCTTTGATTTATGAGATTATAATGTGTGTAGGTCTTTGAACAAGGCCTTACCAGCGAACCATCAAATGGGTAAAAGCTCACAATCAGTACCATAAGGAGAAACGCAAAGTTTCAAAGCAAAGTAGATGAGAGGTCATGGAAATTAGGGCGTGGAGTCCTAAATCCAAGAAAGATAAAGATGTGGAGTCTTGTATATTTAGGGCACGGAGTCCTGAATATTTAAAAAGACCAAGTTTTGGAACCTTGGATCTTTGGAGTAGATCAGGGCACGAAGTCCTCAATCTACTAAGGCATGAAGATGCATGAAATAGGGGTGCAAAATCCCTATTCTCCAGAATAAAAATACCAATCATGGATGAATTTCCTTAAATAAAATTTCATTCTCACAATTCTGGAATGACTTTTTAAAATAGAAAGTCATGTCCAACATCTCAAGCACGAATTTCCAAAAATAGTAAATCACCTTGCATAAATTGGTAATCAAGCGGAGTTGAAGAAAAACGACTTAACTTATCATTAATAAATCCTAATAGTTCAATCTTGATTGAATCCTCAATATTATTAATATTATTATTATCTTTTACGAGACTATGATATTATTATTGAAAAGGAATTACAAGTCAATTTTATCTCCTCAATCAATTCACACATCTCCTTCATGACTCTATGTAACTCTCTCTCTCTCTCTTTTAAATAATTCATTATACTCTATTTTATGCACTCAGCAAAGAATGGCATATTCCTTTTCACTCATTAAAAATATGTCATAAAATATTCCTCTTACGCTCTCTTTAATGCATATGTTACACTCTCCTTAACTAAGGCATGCATACCTCTCCTTAATGGCATAAGTTACACTCCTCTAAAAGGAATCCAATGTATGCACATTACTCCTCCTTTATGACAAGAATTGGTTGCTCCTCCTATATGAGGCTCATGTATTCTCACTTGGGGATTATGAGGCCAAGAGTGGAAGAGACTTGAGGAAAATAGTGAGAGGGAGAGATATGGAGAGTAACACATTTCTTCCATAATAAATCTGAAATTATTATTAAAATCCTAAGATCTCTAGCTATTGAGGTTGGCCATGAGTGGTATTGAGAGAAAGTGAAAATTTGCTTCCTTAGTTTGCCTTGCAAATCTCTCTATTGTTGTCTTTTGGTACTGCTTGTGAGCTTTTGCAGCTCGGGGGTTCCAGGGGGAGAAGTTCTTCTTGGATATGGTTGGGAGGAAAACCGGGTGGCTCACAATGAGTTGGTAAGGATATTGGAGCTGGAGCATACTCTCATTAGAGCTGGAGCATACTCCCATTTTTTTTAGTTGTATAAATTCACTGCCATGTATGTTGATAGAATTATATTATGTTTCTTTTTGTAGTTCATTACATGGTTTTGCTTATTTGGTTGTTGACTGAAACTTAGATGTATATCAAATGATGCACACTAAATGTTGAAGGAATTTTGCAATAATTGTAGTTTATTTTATGTAAGTTATTCTTGTACAGTTTCATTGCAAGTTGATTTACATAATGTCTTAATGGCTGAAGCATTCAGGCTGCCATGAGTTTTATGAAAACATGTTAATAACATAAATTTGGTTTTTCTTTCTCTTTTTACAGCTGTAGATAAGTTTGCACAGTATATGTTTGACAAAAGGGATAAATGAGATAGTAGGAATTTGTTTTTGGTTGTGGTTTTAAATAATTTCATTTCTAGGCGTTTCTATTTCGACCCATTTTAACTTCATGGGGTATATGTACCTTATGCCCATGTCGCCCCAACTTTGATTTCAAAAAATAGAGTTTCATAATCTGGTTCTATAATATGTTATATTTTACAGATTTGTTGTTGTTGCCTGGTGGTTTGTCTTGCCGTTTTTTTTTAGCTGTGATTTACCTGGTAATCTCTTTTTATGAAACCAATCTGTAATATAAACTTGGAATTCTTATTTTAAAGTCTTAATGGTTAATACATTGATAGTTTAAATAACTTGTGACTGCTTGTTTGATAGTTTAATAGCTAGAAGCTTGTTTTGTGACTGCTAACAGTTGTTCAAAATTCTCCAATGGTTGTAGCTACATCACTGCGAGCTATTTGTAAAAATTCTTAAATATTGATAGTCATTATGTGCCTAAATTTTTGTATATGCAACAATCAAGATGGATGACAGTTCTACTTATGTATTAGGTTCACCTATTGGCATTACTGACAATGAAAAAGAAGTTATGTATTCTTAGATTCATGTTAGTTAATTTTGGTGAAATCGCCTTAAGGGTTGTGGTTGTAAGTGTTTGACAAAATGCCTCAATGGCTGTACATTTCATGCTTGCAAACTGTTTGAAATAATGCTTCAATGGTTGTAGCTAATTACATCTATGAATTGTCTATAAATATGACTACGTGAATTTAGGATTTGCAACTAAGGTGTTTCTGGAAATATCTCAAAGAATAAGCATGATGATTCCATTGAATTAAAAATCCAAGGAAGGCAAATTGAGTAGGTGAATTATTGTAATTGTTAGCTCACACATGAATTCATAATAATTGGAAACCACTCCTTTAGAAGTTGAATTATCTTTTTTTTCTTCCTTGTTTTTCCAAATAATTCATAGGCATATTATCTAGAACAAAATCAAATTAGTCACTCTTAAACACTTTTAATTGCAAAAGAATGAACAATTAGCTCATTGGAAATTGTGGTTTGTAAAGATTTACATTGTTTATCCCACTAAAGGCTCTATCATTTAAATGTGATTTTAAGACTTATTGTTGTAAATTTTGGATCTTAAGGAACCATGACCCTGTAGCTTTAATGAGAAGTTTAATATTACCATGGGTTAGTTAGTTAGTAGAAATTAGTGTGTAGTGTAAAGAATACCAATAAAAATAAAAATATAGATATATGACCTTGCATTAAATTTACGTCTTAAAAACTTAAACTTAAATCTCATTTTAAGTCAGCCTTAGTATAATATTGATGCTTGGTAAGGTGGGACCTTACACTTGTCCTCTCTAAGGTAAGGAACATATCTCAACAGCTACAAAAATCTACTAGTATACTCCTCATTTTTCATAGAACCCATCCACAACTCATAAAACTCCTTAGCTCTGTCATCATAATACCTCTAAGACAAGTACTTCTTCTTGAAGAGTCTTTAAAATGCATGCCAGGTCAAATCATCCTCATGTATGTCCTTGACATTCTTCACGTCTTCCTACCAAATATCCGCTTTACCTTTGAGACTGAAAAGGGCTATATTTGCTTTCATGTTTTCTGAATAATCATGCAATCTAAAGAATTTCCGCATGCCAAGCAACCAAGCCTCTGCATCCTATGATTTCTTCATCTCTCCATCAAAGGTAGATGGCTTTGCCTTCTTGAACTCATCCAACAAGTATCCCCTATCATTCCTCCTGTACGTATGATAATGATGACGATCATGATGTTTGTCAGAACGAGAACTACAGTAATACCTGTGTCCAATACCTCTCCTATCCAGAGTGTCCAACAACCTACCATCTCTAATAGTGTCAAATCTATCTGACCTATGTCTACTATGAGACCTGCTGCCATATGCCCCATTAGTTCTATCCTCATGTCCATGGTTGATCTGAAGAGGTCCTTGTTGTTGCAAATCTGAGAAACTCTAAAGTAATATCACATTCACCTCTACTTGTTTCTCTTGTGCCTCCATGATTTTTCCATTGTCTGCTTTGCAACTCCTTATTTCTTCGTTCAGGCTTCTCAAGGTGTCTTCTAAGTCAGAAGAGTGCCCCACACCACGTTGCCCATATGATTCATAGGGATATTCTATGTAGTCTACCACCTTGCTAGCCATCTGATCTCTTTCTTGCAAGGCATGCTATGTCAGCTAAACCAAATCACCATAAATCAACCTACCTTAGCATACTTGTGGAGGGTACCTTGTCTGCAAGATCATCAAATCAGCGTGATGCATGTACAGCTTAACCATGATAACATATAGACATATATCAATAAGTGCATCAACGCAGAACCATCATACTAACTAGGGTCTAGTCATCAATGCAAGGCTATATCAACAATGCATGCTATGACCTCATGCATGACAACAACCAATACTCCAATATACACATTGCCTCATGCAACTATCCACCTGCAGAAGCAATGCCTAATCAACTACACATATGCCTTACCGCATGTACTCGAGCATAAGCAATCAATTCTTGTAATAAACCTACACGACTAATGCATGCAATCAAATAACCAATAATGCAACCCAACATACAAGGATGTAATCAAGCTGCATATAATTGTATAACCAGTCATATACTCATGACGATGCATTCCATAAAATCGACATCAAGTTACTCATGATAACCTTACTTCTACCATGATCAATATGATGCAGTGTAATAAGCACATGGAATGTTAGTGTAAGATCCACACACGTAAACTGACATGCAAGCATGACCATCACATTCACCCATATTTGTATCACTAGATATGACCCAAAGAGAGCGCAACCATGCTTTGATACCAATCTGTAACACCCCCTCCCAGGTCTACCCAAATTAACCATGCCAACCTGGGTAAACATGAGAAGAGCGACTACTATGATTAGATTTTACCTCCTATGTCACCTTAAGGAAGTGCAATCAACGGAACATCACTTATAGCCATCCAACATCATCAACAGACCCCTCAAGAGACAAGTCAACCACTCAGATAGCATGTCCCTGGGTCCCACTGTTATTTTGCATCTTTTAGGCCATAGCACTCTCATGCTATGGGCAAGCGAGCGACCAGAAACCTAGAGTCGCTCTCACAGGCCTTCCTGTCAGTTCCTGTGGTCCAGAATTGCCAATTCTGTGCCAAAGACCCCGGCATTTGAGCCACTTTTCTAGCCCAAAATCTTGGCCTCTACCCAAAACTTGTTGTAACTTTCAAAAATCATTAAAACATGATAACCATGATGATAAATCAAAAATCACCCTCAGGACTAGGCCTGAGCATCCCCAACTGGGACTTACATTCTATCAAACACTTGGCATCAATGCAACCTACAGGTCTAGGATACAAGACAGAACATAAATGATTGAAAGAAACATAACCAGAAGGATGACCTCCTTCTCCATTTTTACTAATACATCATCAATTAGGTCTTACATCCATCCATTTGATAGTTACACGTAAATATATGAAATAATTGTGACATGAACCAGTCATTCAACCATGTTTATAACCATCATAAAACCATATAAATATAAGAGATATGACATCCATTAAATCCACATATAAATCAGTGCAAAAGTAAGATAACTTAGCTTTTATTAATCCTAGGCAAATCCGACCAGGTTCAGGACTTCCACGTACCACCCAACCATAGACATTTTTGAACCAAATCTCTCTTTCATCCAGTCACCCCCGTGCCATATTCCAAGCATGAGTGTGTGATCTCATAGAACAACCAATCCAAGAACAATCAAGGGAATCTAGAGGTTAAACCACCTCCACCCTCATAAAACCATGATCACACCAAAACCAGTGCTCTGATCACAACCGAACAGAACTTAGAATGCCATCTAAAATCCATCACTATACTTGAGGAACTTTCCATCTCCTTGTCTCTCAAGCTTTACCACAATCCAAACTCAAATCACTAGGCCCTAAACTGAGACTGCTCCCTCAGGCTTTATTGTGTGTCCTGCCAAAACCGGTCAATGGATTTCTAAGCCTTTGGGAATGAACCTTGAGACCACCTCCGCCTTGGATTCCGAAATCCATCCAGAAATTCCAAAGTTCCAAAACCGAAATAAACATCCTAACATACCATGGCATCTAGAAAAAGGCTAGGTAGGCTAAAAGCCATTGTCCTAACCCAGCAAGACCATGCCACCGACAACAAGAGAACCATACACCAACATGCAAAGCCATGCATGTCCAAACGAGCTAGGAAATCACACATGCAAAAGGTTACCTGCAAGTATTCTTGTTGAGGTTGCTTGATCCTGCTTTCCTTTCCTTGTTCCTTGCTTGCTTTTCCTTTCCTTTCCTTGCCTTCCCTTCCTTTGCTCCAAACTAGAGTGATCCAAGAAAACTCAAAGCGACCAAGAGAGTGAGAGAGTGAGAGAATAATGAGAGAGCTCCAAACTTGAACTTGACAAAAACCATGAATTGATCCTTAGAAGACCTTTTATGCATGAGGCCTCTAATTTCTTCATTTTCCATTATTTTCCTTCAATTTCCTCCTCACATGCAATCTGTGACCTTTTACCTTCCTTTTCTCCTAATTTCCTTTATTTTCATAAATAAATGTGCAAAAATGTCTTTTTTCCTTTTAATGCCTTTGCCTTAACCCTTGCCAATTTTCCTTAGCCAAAACACACATCCAGCGATGCCCACTAGGATATATTTGCCCAACATTCAGCTTGGAATAAGTGTCCCTTAACCGTGGTCTTATTTTTCCTTTATTAACTTTTATTAAATGAACTTTTCACCACGGTTGTTACAATGGGCATCATCTATCACTATATTTTTTGGACATCTAAACTAGGAAAAAATGTTTTCTTCGAGGAACTTCATGAACACTGAATTAGTTGCAACCTGGGTAGGGATGGATTCAACCCACTTTGTGAAGTAGTCAGTGGCCTTAAAAATCCATTTGTGTTTCCCACTCAAAGGTGGGTGAATCTCTCCTATAAAATCCAATCCGCACTACCTAAAATGTTCTTCCACCAAAATTGGAGTCAAAGGCAATGGAGCAACTTTATTTTTAGCAAACATTTGACATTTCGTGCATCCCCTGACCGGTCGATAAACATCAGAAAATAAACTAGGCCATTAAGAACCAGCCTTCATAATTTTATGAGTTATAACCTTGTAGTTGTAATTTCCTCCACAAGTACAACCATGGTATTCATTAATAATCTCAGTTATTTCATCTTTAGTTAGGCACAATGATAATACACCACCAGGGTCCTTCCAATAGAGTTTCCCATTTGTGATTACATACTTCTGGGCTTTCATCCTTAGAGCCTTGTATTTAACTTTGTCTAAGCCAGTTGGGCATCCAAGAAACATCGGGTAGTGGATAATACTTTTGTACCATTCTGAGCAAAGGTATTTATAAGCAATTATGTTATCTTTATCTCTCACCTGATTCTACCCACCTGCTATACTTGGACTTGAAATCTATTCCAAGAAATTTATCCCCATCACTTGACAGTTCACCTCAAATAAAATCTTAGTCAAACCCTTCCTCTTTATCAGTTTGGTTGGCTTGATATCCATATCATATTCCTGGATTTTTTCTATTCATTTTTCCCTTTTTTCGTCATTGTCTCCTTGCATAAGAATATCCTTTACTGTTGTTGTAGGGACATAAGCAATAATTTTTACTATAGAACATAAGTCCTGAAGACTTTCACGACCTTGACCAGTGCATAGGCTTGTTTTTCCAAGATACTATACGTTAACTCTGCATCCCTCAATACTTGGCTAAAAAATGCCACTGGTTGTTCCTTCTCTTCTTCATTTTTTTGCAGTAATACTACTGCAACCATGTTGGGGGATGAAAATGAGAAGATAAGAAATGGCTTCTTATAATCATATTTGGCCAAGACCAAAGCTTCTCCAAAGGCTTTCTTAATTCTGGCAAAATATTTTCTGGCCTCCGAAATCCATTTGACTTCTCTGTCCTTTCTCAACATATATGTGATCTTTTGTACAATCTCAGCATAATTAGGCACAAAGCTCCTTAGAAAGATAATCCTTCCCACGAAGACTTGTATCTCCTTTTTATTCCTTAGCAAAGGGATTGTACTAATCACTTCTACCCTCTTGGGGTCAATTCTCACTCCTTACTTTGATACTATATGTCCCAAGAGCTTGCCTTCATTGAGGGAAAATTGTGACTTCTTTGGATTCAAGGAAAATCCCTATTTCCTGCATTTCTCAAAGGTGTGTTGTAAATGTTGCAAATGCTCTTCATCATACTTTGAGAACACAGTTATTTCATCTAAGTAAATTACTACAAACTTATCTTTCTCCCCAACAAATGTTATACCCATGGCTCTTTGGAAAGTAGCTCAAGCATTCATGAGACCGAAAGACATTCAAGCATACATGAATGTTCCCCATGGTGTGGTGAAAGTTGTCTCCTTCTGATATTCAGATGCACAACGATTTGGTTAAACCCAGAGAACCCATCAATCATAGATAACCTTGATGATCTCACCACCTTTTGAAAAATATAGTCCATCTTGGGAAAGGGGTAATTATCCTTCAGGGAGGCTCTATTTAGATTTATGAAATCTACACACAATCTGATCTCTCCATTCTTCTTTCTAACAAGAACCAAATTAGCCACCCATTCTAAACATCTCAAAGGTATAGTAACTTTATCCTAAATCATTTTCTTGATTTCTATCTGTATCAAAGGGAGAAGCAAACGATTGGTGTGCCTTGGTTTTTTCTTATGGGGTTTAATTTCCGAGTTTAAGGGGATCTTATGTTGAATAATTTTGATACCATAAGTTTTCAAATCATCATAAGACCGGGAAAAAATATCAATGTACCTTGTGAAAAGGTCAAGCTACTTCTACTTGTATCCCCCTGGAATCCCTTTAGCCAACTTAATTAGTTTTGGTTGTTGATTTGTACCAATATTTCAGTCCTATGTGTCATGTTTATACTCCTTTGTTGTTTTGATAGCCACATCATTAGCATCGAACAATGTTTCCAATGGGACTACTCCCTTTGGGATTATGTTCCCCTTCAACTGAAGAATTTTTTGCCCAGCCACAGATTCATCCCAAGGAACTTGTTGCTCAGCTGCTTTGAATTATTCAATGCTTTCGTCTTCTTAGTCTATAATAGTGTGAGAAAAATCCCCTATCACTTCTAGGAATCTTTTTATATGCTCTTCATCTTCAAATACCTGCAAGTACTTAATATTATCAGGCAGTGAAGGTCTATGTCGAACTTTAACTTCATATCTAAGCAGGGGATTTTGGGGGGTTTGAAAGTATTAGCTTGTTTTAGCCAAAGAACCTGCCATTCCTTTTTCATCCCTAGGAAAAAAATTGAATATTAAAAGCTAGAAACAGATTTTCAACTAGATCCCACACCTCATTTCTGTAAGATTTCAGCCTGGGATTCTTGGTTTGGCACTGGTTTTTTATTTGTTTCACACTTAGTTCTAAATCTCCAAAGACCACCAAGCATTCAATTTTTAAATCTCTTGCAGCTTGTAGACCCAGCATCAATGCCTCATACTCAACACTATTATTTGTAGCTTCAAATTCCAATTTGTATGCAAGAGGGATGAGGCTGCCCTCAAGGGATTTCAACAATAGTCGTATTCCATTTCCTTCCTTGGAGTAGGCTCCATTAAAGTACAACTTTCAGAGACAGCTAGATTTTGTCTTCTGCAAAATGACTTGTAAGGGGATCTCCACTTGGGTATTCTATATAACATCCTCATCCATTTCTAACAAAAATCATGATAGGTCTTTTTCCATGCCATATACTAGAGAATTGTTGGAATTATTTTCTTTTGTGACAGTTTTCACAAATCTGGATTCTCTATACAGTCTGCGTTCTTCTCCACCAAAGATTGGAATAGTAGATTATGTGAGATCTAATTTGATAGAACCTCCAAGCTTCATTCCCTACGATTTGCATAGGATCATACTGAATCTTGCAAAAATATTCGCTACCACAATATCCATCACCACACTCTTTGCAGGGATTCAAACCAGATTGACAACTAGGTCTTTGATCATTCCTAGGCACTTGACTCTTTTGGAGTCAAAGGAATACAAGTCCTTATATGGTTTAGTTATTTGGAGACCTAGTTGTTCCATAACAGACAAAGGCATGAGATTATGAGAGGCTCCTGAATCAAGCATGCAATTATGCAAAAATAAATCATGGATCACTAGGGTGACATAGAATGGAGGAGTGGCAGGGTCTTTCTCCTCCACATGAGGACCAAAAATGACTATAGGCATTTCCTCGTGTAAGTTAAGGTTGTCTTGAGATGAGGAAGTGATAGATATGTCCATGAACTGAGAAACTTGTTTCTTATAACTGGTTTGTTTCAATAATTCAGTGAGACGAATAGATATCTTGACATTTTCTAACTCTTTTTCTAAAAATGGAAGGGTTCATATCAACTTTAACTGACTCAACTAGTTTGTTACTTTCTTGATGTATTGAATTTGTTTGCATTGGTTTTTTCTCTTCATTTGGGGCCTCAAACTCAGAACTGGTGGGATGGAAGACTGATTTCCTAGTTAGTGGAACTGGGTTGATAGGTTCCTTCGCTTTATCAACTGGTTTTGGGGAAGAGAGTTGAGCAGTTTCTTCATTTTGATCTTGCATCCTGGTTCTTTTTCTAGACCTCAAATCATATTTCCTTTGTAACTGGGCTTGTATGCAATCATCAAATTGTCTACAATAAGCATTTATTTCTTCTTCATTCAAAGAAATGTTGTGATCATCCTCCTCCTCTTCTTCTGCTTCTATTTCATTTTCTTCTTTTGAGGGAGTAGATTATTGTTTTTCCTATAATTCAATAACATCCTCAATGTTTTCTTCAAGATCATCCTCTAGATAGAGGGGAGGTTGAATTTGGTCTGGTTGGTCCTTCATTTCTCTTTGCAAAAGTTGCAAAGGGGGTATCATATATTAGGGATTAAAGTTTTTGTTAAGCCCTTATTGGATTTGTTGAGGAGGATTTTTGTTATCCAACTCTAGCTTCACGAGTTTATTTGAAAGGTTTCTAATCAACTTGTTCATTTAATCTACTTTTGCTCTTGGGCATCCTTTGCTTGTCCAGGGGAGCTATCCTCTTCTTTTCCCCTTATTCTATCATCATGATCTCCCTTTCCATTCCATTTTTCCAGCAAATGCAAAGTTTGATCCAAACTCTAGAGCATCAGTCTGGATCTGGTCCAACGTGTGGGATTTCCTCTCTCTGAGGGTAAACCCGAACTCTCGCTCAAATACTCTAGCAAATACCACCTTTGTTGCTGCCTGTAGAGGTTTAATATCAATAGGAAGGTTGTTGCATAACTTATTAATTTTTTTTATGAATTATGTGACATCCTCATTTTGTCTTTTCTTTATTGCATTGAACTCGGTGAGGAAATACCCATGGTCCTTCTTCTCTCCCAATTTCTGCATGGATGTGTTCTCCAATTCCTCCCAAGTATTAATTGAGGCATTTGGTAAAGTCTTCAACCATTTTCTGGCCTCCCCATCTAAGGATTGAACAAATAATATCAGAACTACATCTAGGTGCTCTATGTTCAAGTTTTCAACAAATGAACAGAAGACCTCAATATGTTTTTGAGCTAAAATATCATCTTCCCCAGTAAATCTAAGTAGGAGCTTAAGATAGTGTTGAGGCATTCCATTCATAGGTTGTGGCAGGTTAAGTGGGGCATACTTGTTAATCAAAAAGCCAAGGAAAATCCATATTTTGCAACAAAGGTTGGAAAAGATTTACGATAGGGCCTGATTGAGGAGCCGACTGAGTCGTACTCGATGATATGTGGTGTGAGATATTAGTGGGAATTTAATATGGACTAGTAATAAGAATATCTTTGACCTATTCAAATTATGGGAAGGTTGGGAATATAACCTTAGGCTCGTAACTGATAGATGGCTCTTTAGACTTAAGCTTTGAGAGGCAAGATCCAGGTGGAGGAAAATGTTATTTTGAGAACTCTAAAAATCTAGACAAAGTTTCAAGGTATTTTATCTCAGCTCTCTAAGAGCTGGAAGTCAAGGCTTACGAAGTAAATACTATAGGGTTTGTAGTTCTTGGAGTTCTTTCTCTCTAAATTTTCCTGGAGACAATTCTCTCTAGGTCAAGTACAAGACGATTTTTTTGTTATGAGGTATCTAAATGAGTATGAGGTCTCCTAAAAGGTAGGATGACCAACATAAAAATTTTACAGTGAAGTCGCCAAGGTGAGAGATATCAGCCCACACCTCCTTTGCTCACCATATGAAAGGAATGTTCAAAATTGTACCCATGGAAATATATTCGACAACAACACCAAAAGATGTTTTGGTTCCTAGAGATAACCCTCGAGTTGATAATAGAGGTCACTGCCTAGGAAATATTAAATTCCTTTTAGATAAATATTTACCATTCAAAGTTTAAAAATATTAGAGAATTTGAAATTGGCTCAATAATCACATTCAGAGACCAAACACAGTAGTAACATTCAACTATGGTGACCTACACAGAGGTAGTGGAGATTTCTAGGTTGTTGTAGTATTGGTGCGTGAATAAATAAAGAAGGAAGTATGGTGCAAAGGACTAATCAATAGAATCCTATACATTTAACTCCAACAGAGTAATGTATAGACAAAGAGAATGAGATTAGAATCCATGGAGCGCAAATTAAGGCTTTCAATCTTATATCTACATGTACTTGATGAGTCCCATAAATAGG
This sequence comes from Pinus tabuliformis, assembly GCA_031772625.1. NCBI lineage: Eukaryota > Viridiplantae > Streptophyta > Pinopsida > Pinales > Pinaceae > Pinus > Pinus tabuliformis. Next base: position 443,126,690 of record CM062820.1, on the reverse strand, counting down.
TACTTTTTGAAGATCAATATGCCATTCTCCAGCCTTATAACTATCCTTCTCTTATATTAATTCACATTTTTTGTGATATTATAATTTGTAAGAGGAGTAAAAGGTTTTTTTTTCATAGAATGTGGTCGAATGTGGTTTAATTGTACGAAAATGAAGCATTTTTTAGGCTATTACTATCCAAGGGCTTAATGGAGACAACTCTGAGCAAATCTAGGGGGTTTGTTAACCTCCTTAACTCCCTAAAATCAGCTTGGGATCACCATATCCTCTCTCACCAGTTCGATCTCATTAGCAGCCGAGTGACTCCTAGTCCAAGTGAATATAAAGAGGGACAAGATCCACCATTTTCAAGATCAAGGAGGGAACCACTCCTACTTTCAAGGGATCTACATCAACTTCCCTTTTGTGTAAATAAACTAGAAAAATACGTCATTAGGATTCAAATCTTTTGTTCGTCTAGTATAGCTATTGAGCTTCAAGCTTGACATTGTTATTTTCAACTTTTATGTGATGTATTAAACATGCACCTTTTTATAATGAGAAGTTGTATTTTAAGATACATCTAAGTTACTTTCATAGGGATGAGACCCTTGGATTTGGGCCCAACCCAGAGGCTTTGGCCCCTCTTCTTGTATTTATGTTTCTTCTTGATTCAAATCAGTTCACAGTTTCTTTCATTTAAGTAGATATTAATCTATAAAATCATGTGGTTGCAGCCTCTACATCACCTCTCTTGTGGGAGAATGAGTGGAAGGATTCACAACCACAGCCCAAAAATATTGTGTTTATGATTTCTTGGAAATATATTAGTGTTAGTTGTCCTATTTTACATTTGCTTTCTGTAGCTTAGAAGTCAGTTTAGTGATTAGATCAGTGGTATTGCATGAATTAGATGTTATTTAAATTCAACTCATATTTTCCATCATAAGTTATTTCATTTTGTTAATCATAAATGGATGCATGCATGTGATTGATTGCAGGGTTGGTTGATTTGTAGGGAATGGAACCTTCACCATGTCCATCCTAAGCTCCTTCATCTTCTCCTTCCACTTCAAAACTCTGTCCCAAAACCCTGTTTTATAAGCCATTCTTCCTAGTACATCGAGAGCACTCATCCTAGTGCAAGACATGCCTCCAAGAGGTCCTGAGCTTGGATAGGGTCTCAAACCAACCTCCTTCCATTTGTTTCAACTTCCATCCACCTCTTCATATCCTCAAGACAATGTTTTCACCTTCAAAAACCACTCGGATGCCCTCCCATAGAATTACAGGCCTCTTGTAGAAATCACCTGTAGAAAACCTGTAGCAGTATTTTCATTCATTAGTTTTGATCCCCACTGCAAATTTGACTTAGAATAGATGCATAATGACCCCCAACTGTGATTTTATGATTGAGGAAAGCTCCTAGGCCACTCCAACCCTTCATTTTCTTCACTACAAAAGCATAGTAGAGTTAGTTTCTTTATCATGCAAGTAGGTTACTCATTTATGAGCAAGTGTGAACTAGGTAGATGGTACATGCAATTATGATTGGTAGTTTGACGAATTATTCAAGATAAATTAGCTTCTTTTTCCAAGTAGATGAGGTAATTTGATGAATTCTGCAAGATAACATAACTTTCTTTCTACAAGTAGATTAGCCTTTGTCCTTTCATGAATTGATTAATTAGCATTTACAAGTTGATTCAATGATATTTCTATTTTCATATCTATAAGAAATTCCCAATTGTACCTTTATCAACAATCTTTCATTTTGATTAGTAGGAGGAAGGGTCTCTTAGCACTTTTTGATCTAATGTCATAACTGAGGGTGGCATGAGTGGAATCCTCTCTGATGCGCATATAGCACTGTCACATCGAAGTTTGTATGAACCTCGGGTTGATAATTTGAGTTGAGGAGCCCTTGGGAGTTGCAACATTATTGGTGCAATACCAGGGATCACCACTTTTTGGCACCATTGTTGGGGAGGTGTCTAAGTAGATTGTGTTTCTGCTTAAGCATTGTTTTCTATTTTGCATACAGTAAAAAAAAATAAAAATAAAAAAAAAAACATTTCATGCCTCGTAGGAGTAGGGATAATCAATGAAAAATATTACCAAAAACCCCCACACCCTCAAACAGTCAACCTTCACTCTTCTTTGGTGATTGTGAGCTTCCCTCTCTGACTACAAGGGAGTTAGAAGACCCTCTAGGTGAGCAACCTGAAATTTTTGAAGAACCTATTGGGGAAGAAGAAGAACCCACTTCACCTACCCAAAATATGGATGAAAATAGGGGCAATTAGGTTTTCCCTATTAGAGAGACCAATGGAGAGGCTAGAATGAAGAACATAATCCCTACTGCCCTTATACACTTCCATGGCTTAACCTCTAAGGATCCTGATACCTTCATGTTTGAATTTGTTGTTGTCTGTAGGACCTATGACTGTGCCTCTGATGAGAAGAAGCTGAAGTTATTCCCCTCTACCCTCAAAGATGCAACCTTGTGTTGGTTTATAGGTCTGCCTGGGGGTAGCATCACTACATGGGCCCAAATGCAACAAGCCTTCAATAACAAGTACAAGGACTACTGTAGGTCTAAGGAAACAAGGAATAAATCTTTAGGATGACTCTTGGACTTGATGAATCCCTAGAAGACTATGAGGAGATATTTCAATTCAGTTATAGGAGGGTCAGATGCACCCTTGATCTTGAATCACTCAAACTAGTTCTTCTTTGAGGGATCAGGGAAGATATGTTGGAAACCCTCAACATGTTGTCTAGAGGAGATATCTATCAGTTATCCTATGGTGACATTAAAACTATGTTAAAGAATCACTCTAGGGCTTCCAGGAAGAAGGGTAAGGTTAGTCAAGGCTTGGTGAGTCCCTCTCCCTCCACAACATCCATTAAGAATGATATAGGTAACATGTTGGAGGATTTCAGAGTGAAATTCCATGTACATTTACACTGCAAATGGATACCATGCAAATCAAAAGAAAGCAGGAGGAAGCAAAAAATACACTAGTTATTTCTACCCTAGATTCACCAAAAGACGTTGTAGGAATGAGTGCCCATTGAATTTCATAGAGGTCTGCCTAGTCTGTGAATAAAATCATACAGCATACAAGTGCCCTTCTTTGCTAGAACTAAAATTTGTATACCAAGGAACAGAAGGGGTTTCATAACAACTTTGTTTCATCAATCAAAAAAGACCTCAAGGACCTCAATCATATCAACAAGGCATGAAAGGGTAGCACTAATATTATTATAATCCAATTCATAATGCACCCTTGTAATCTTGGTACTCTTCCACTCGCGCATCCTGGTCCACACCTCCTTCTTGGCCTTATTCTCCTCCATATCCTTCTCAACCTGTAAACCATCATTTTCTGCCATATCCACCCTAATCTTCTCAATGGGGCAACCCATCACAAGAGTGGAGGCCTCAAGTTAACCAACCTCCTGCTTTACTACCTCCACCCCAACCGCAACCACAACTCGCTCATCCTAACCCACCTAAGCAACCTCAAATTCTTGCTCAACCAAATTCGAATCTGAACAACAAGCAAGCACAACAGGTCCACAGTGGAGAGATGCCTTATCCTACTTATGCTATGGAAATACAGGAGATCAACCTTTGATCTGGGAGAGTGCTTCCAAATAACCACCCACCTTCTCCCCCTAAAGAGTTTGAGGAAGAGAAGGAAGAGAGTGTTCCTCAAGTCAATCCTCCTCCTTTTCCTAAGAGGTTGATCCACCCTAGCTAACACACCCTAGAAGAGGTTGAACTGCTGGGAGAATTGAAGAACTTGTGTGTTAAATACCACTTCTCTAGACTATTAAATATTTTCCCATATATAATAATCTCATCAAGGAGAAATGTTTCAAAAAGCCTAGAAAAAGAAAGAGAGACACTCCCACCATAAATTTTGTTGGGCAATTATCTGATTTGATGCTTGGGAGGGTGATCTTCCCGAAATATCTAGACCCTGGAAACCTTGTAGTAGATGTGAAAATTGATGGAATTATAGTCCCTAACACCTTAATTGATCTTGGGATGTGATCATGACTAAGGAAACCATGCTAAAGCTAAACCTCTAAGGGGCTTTGAGAAATACCACCACAATGTTATAGCTTGCATACATATCCACAGTAGTTCCTGAGGGAGTTGTTGAATATGTTATGGTCTCCTTTGACACTTGGGAGTATCCTACTGATTTCCTGGTTCTCAAGCCCAAAATCAAGTTTAATGGCTTTCCTCTCATCCTAGGAAGTTTATGGATAGCCACTATTGATTCTTACATTAGTTGTAGGGTTGGGAACATAACCATTAAGAATGGAAATTTGTCTAAAAATTTGGTATTGTATCCTCTTGCTCAGCCTTCTATTGAGCATGACTTATCCTTGTGGTTAGAAGAGGAGGAAGAAGATGAACTATTACACCACCCCCCACCCAATCTGCACTTTGGACATTATTACAGGAGGGGGGATGTTGAGAAATCAATGCTAGTAGGATTAGGGTTAGATTTCTCTTTCTTGATAATTACTTGTGAATTATGTTGCCTTCTTTTACTTATTTGTTATATTATCTTTCATCAAACAATTACCAAATTATGTGTGCATGAAGATCACAAAAATACAAGACAGAAGATGTAGGCACTCTGCTAGGGAAAAACCCCTATCTAGGGGAAAACCAAGTCAAAATATCTTCTTTCAATAATTTTCCTTGAGACTCTTCTATCTAGATAAAGACCTCCTCCAAACCAAGCCAACTCTCCTTCTTCGGTCCAACCTTCGACCTATAAGAAGCAACACTTTGACCCTGACAACTTCGACTTGGCAAATTCTAACATCAGCAACAACTTCGACCTTGACTAGGAGACTTTGATCTCCTAAACCAAACCACACAAGAGAGAGAGAGAGGCAACAAAATTTAGATTTACTTGTTCCCTTCCACCTTGATCAAACTCACACTCCTTTTGGACCCTTCCTTCAACTTCACACTTCTTCCCATCTTCCAGCTTCTAGCTTCCAAAGATCGAACTATGCTTGAGAGAGTGAGATGCTCAAATGAAGTCAAATTTCCTTGTATATATAGACTTCCAATGAGGTTGAATTTCCTTCCTTGAGGCCGACTTGATCTTCATGAGGCCAACTTGGTGTGGAGGTTACATGATTTAGTTTTTACTCAAAAATAAGTCTTTTTGCATGCTTTGAAAGCCCAAGAAGGGTCTCATAAAATATATGATGAATCTATTGACTCTTTATTATCATAGGAGTCCTCAATGGGGACTTTGACTAATAAAATAATGACCCAAGCATGAAACCCATGCTTTAATAAGTCATTGTAACAATAATAAAAATTCTTTTCACAAATACATTTTATGAAGACCAAACCTAGTTACATTTTTCAACACTCCCTCTTAACTAGGGAGGTATTCATACAGAAGATCTCAATCTATATGAACTATGAAGAGTTTAGGCACTGCAATGCCATGAACTAGATTCCTAACCAGGGAAATCTATCCAAGGTCTCTCAACAATTTAGGCACCACAATGCCACATACTAGATTCCTGACCAAGGAAATCTATCCAAGTGGGACTAAGATGGACTAAAGCTTTCAACCTCTCTAGGTACCATCAAGCTTACTTGCTAACCATCAACTCAGGGATCTAGGTGCGTATCTGGAGTCATATCTCCATGACCAACGCCACCCTCCCTACTTCGAGAACTAGACATCAACACATAGTGTCAACCAGATGTCCTCCGAGGTAATGTGTCTCACACACAAGGTCTCAAAAAATCTCTTAACTTTTATCGTCATCAACAAAATCAGCAATATCAACTAAACCAAGCATGCTTCTAAGATACTCAAACTTCTTCTTAAGAAGAGACTCTGTTAATATATCAATTACCTGATCGTTTCTTGGGACATATTGTAGCCTCATGACCCCATGCTATATCAAGTTCCTAATATAGTGGAACTTATTGTTGATATGATTTGTCCTAGCTTGAAACACATAATCTCCATACAGCTTGATACAACTTTGATTATCACAATTAATCACAATATGATCTAGAGGCTTCTCGAACAAATCTGTCAGAAGCTTCTTTAACCATACAGCGTCCTTTCCTACTTCACATGCAGCCATGTACTCTTCTTTAACACTACTCAAAACAACAGGATTTTTCTTTATACTCATCCATGAGATCATGACATATCCCAAACTAAAGCATCCTCTGGTAGTGCTTCTTCCATTAGTCTCACTGCCACCCCAATTTGAATTTGTGAAGCTGATCAAATTGACTTCCTTGCTATTATACTTTAGGCAGTGATGTATTATACCACGAAGATATCTCAATATATGCTTGGCAGCTATCCAATGATCATAATGAGGCTCCAACTGAAACTGGCTAAGGATGTTCACATCAAAACATATATCTAGCCTAGTATTTACCAGATACATCAGAGAACCTACCAATTGACGATGGGAGGAAGGATCCATGAGACTTGAGTAGGATCTCCTAAACTTCTTGAGATTGGTGATCATAGGAGTAATCATGGGCTTGGAATCCATCATCCAAAATTTCTGCAACAACTTGATGATGTACTTTCCTTGCCCCAAATATATCTCCCAGAGATTTTTCCATACTTCTAGACCTAGGTAATAGTGCATCTGTCCTAGATCCTTCATCTCAAATTTGACTGCCAGCATATTCTTACATTCTTGTATTCTTCTCTCCACACTTGTGATAAATAGATCATCCATATACAATAGAATAATGACTGGCTCATTATTCGCAACCTTGATGTAGATATTAGGATCCATGGAACTCTTCACAAACTCAATTCTCAGAAGGTAAGAATCCATTCTTGTATACCATGCCCTAGGAGCTTGCTTCAAACCATACATGGCCTTCTTGAGTCTACAGACATGGTGTCCCTACCATTTTCTTCAAAGCCTTTGGGTTTCATAAATGGTCCCATTCATAAATGTTGTCTTCATTTCCATTTGATGGATCTTCCATCCCATTTTAGTAGCCAACAAAACCAAAGATCTAATGGTAGTATACCTTGCAGTGGGCACAAAGGTTTATTCATAATATATGCCTTCCTTTTGAGAGAAACCCATTGCAACAAATATGGCCTTGTATTTATCTATGCTTCCATAAACAACATGTTTTATCTTGTAGATCTATTTTGAGGTGAAAACCAATTTGTCACTAGGTCTATGAATGATTTCCCAAACCCATTCTTCATGATGGATTGATATTCTTCCTGCATAGCTTTCTTCCATACTTCTTGATGAGTAGCTTATTAAAATGTAGATGGTTATGCTTCAATTATTCTTGTCATATATGCAACATATCAAGAACATCTCTTCGGCCTTTTTCTTTCCCTGAAGGTTCCTTTCATAGCTCCATGTCCTTCAACATCTTCAAGAGTCATTTTTAACCAATTTGGCCTCCTCCTTATGATCGGTATGAGAACAACTTCAATAGGATCACTTGGTCCTTCTTCTTCCTCTTGTATTGTAGAAGGGTTGTCGGGTTGTACTTATTCTTCTTCTTCAAATATGGGTAGATATTATTCATCAGAATTAATTGCAATATCCTTCGATCTTTTGTAGGCTTGATTCCATCAAATATAATGTCCCTGCTTACTTCAATGTGTCTCCCTTCCTTGATGTAGATTCTATATGCCTTTGAGGAGAGACTATAGCCAATGAATATCCTTTTGATTCTTGTAGAATCCAAATTCTTTCGTTTTTCCTTTGGAACATGGACATATGCAGGACTCCCAAAGATTCGAAAATGGTCCATACTTGGCTTCTTTCCTGTGAATGCTTCCTCGTATTTCATATTATTGAGAATTCTATGACGACTTCTATTTTCAACATATACGACTGTCATTGTTGCTTCTCCCCATAGAAAATTTGGCAAATCTTGATCAAGTAGCATCGTTCGTACACCTTCTTCAGTTGTCATATTATTTATTTTGGCCACTCCATTTTGTTCAGGATAGTAGGGAACAATAAGCTCCCTCTTAATTCCCTCATCTTTACAATATGCAATTAATTCTTTAGAATTGTATTCTCAACCATTGTCACATCTCAAAGTTTTTATCTTTCTTTCGGTTAGGGTTTCCACTTCAAATCTAAACTCATTGAATCTATCAAATACTTCATCCTTCTTGAGAAGATAGAACCATGTCTTTCTAGAGTGATCATCAATAAATGTTACATAGTAAATATGACCTCCAAGTGATTTTTCAAACATGGGCCCACACACATCAGAATGTATGAGGTCTAATAGTTCTTTGGACCTTGTTTCACTATTTGAAAATGGTTTTATTGTATGTTTTCCCAAAGAGCGTCCCTTGCAAACTCCTTCACGGTCTTCTTTGATATTGGGGATGCCATGAACTAGATGTTTAAAATTAGGAATGACCTTGTAGTGAAGATGACCATATCTTCTATGCCATAGCTCAATAGGAAATATTTCCATATGAAATAGGGAGCGAAGGTGGTGTAATGACACTATACAAACTTCCTTCACGGACTCCAATGACCCTAGCCTTATCAATACTATAATATTTTCCCTATAATAAAACCTTTGCATCAACAAAAGCAACTCTATCCCCTTTATCTTCTAAGCAAGAAATTGAAATCAAATTCTTTTTCAAACCTAGAACATATAGTATGTTGTTGAGACATAGCTTTTCTCCATTCTCCAGCTTCAAAGATGTTGATCCCAAGCCTCTAACATCATAAATTTTGTTGTCTCCCAAATCCACTGCATGAGAGGATGGTTCCTTTGATAGATTTTGTAGTTGCTTAATTTCCTTTTTCATATGCCTTGATGCTCCATTGTCAATGATCCATGCATTATCATCATTGAGGGATCCTATAAGTGCATCTAAGAACCCTTGACTTATGATCTTGTTGAATAAGTAGTAGACAATTTTCTTGATCTATTTTCCTGTAGAAGTGAATCCCATTCTTATCATAGAGGGAGTAATCATTTCCTTTAATCCAATGAAGTGATATTCAATATTCTTCAACCTTATCTTTGATACCATGTTGAGAAATCAATGCTAGTAGGATTAGGGTTAGATTTCTCTTTCTTGATAATTACTTGTGAATTATGTTGGATTCTTTTACTTATTTGTTATATTATATTTCGTCAAGCAATTACCAAATTATGTGAGCATGAAGATCACAAAAACATTAAAAAAAAGGATGTAGGCACTCTACCAGGGGAATACCCGGTCAAAATCTCTTCCTTTGATAGTTTTCCTTGAGACTCTTCTATCTAGATAAATACCTCCTCCACACCAAGCCAGCCTCTCCTTCTTCGATCCAACCTTCGACCTAGCAGTAATAGAACTTCGACCATAACAACTTCGACTTTCCAGCTTCCGAAATCAGCAACAATTTTGACCTTGACTAGGAGACTTTGATCTCCCAAAGCAGCCCACACGAGAGAGAGAGAGAGGCACCAAAATTTCTATTTTTTTCTTCCCTTCCACCTTGACCAAACTCACACTCCTTTTGGACCCTTCCTTCAACTTCGCACTTCTTCCCAACTTCCAAAGATTGAACTATGCTTGAGACAGTGAGATGCTCAAATGAAGTCAATCTACCTTACATATATAGCCTTCCAATGAGGTCGAATTGCCTTCCTTGAGGCAAACTTGGTGTGGAGGTTACATGATTTATTTTTTACTCAAAAATAATTATTTTTACGTCGTTCAAAAGACCAAGAAGGGTTTCATAAAATATACAATGACTCTATTGACTCTTTATTAATCCTAGGAGTCCTCAATGGGGAATCTGACTAATAAAATGATGACCCAAGCATGAAACCCATGCTTTAATAAGTTATTGTAACAATAATAAAAATTCTTTTGAAAAATATATTTTATGAAGACTGAACCTAGTTACATTTTTCAACGGGGGTAACCTGATGAAGATGATGTCATTGAACATATCCTTTAGAATCAATCTCCCACTCCCATACCAATCGATGAGTTGATGAAAGAATATGGGAGTAACCCTTGGGTTGACTTATGCCCTATTGACTCAAGTCCAAACCATGTCAATATTGTAGAGTTTGGTCCATCTAGAACCTTAAAGATCAACCCTTCTCTCTCGACCAAACATGAAGAACAATTGTGCAAAGTGTTGAGGCAACACTTGGATGCTTTTGCTTGGGACTATAAGGAAATGAAAGGTGTGCATCCCTCAATTTGTACTCACCATATTTACATCAAGGAGGGATGCAAGCCTGTGCGCCAACCCCATAGGAGGATGAACCCAGCTCTTAAGGACATTGTGAAAGAAGAACTGCAAAAACTACTGGATGCAGGGTTCATATACCCCATTTCATATAGTGAGTGGGTGTCACCTCTTGTGTTAGTTCCTAAGAAGAATGGGAAGTGGAGAATCTGTGTGGATTATTGGGAACTCAACAACGCTACAAAGAAGGAACATTTTTCCTTTCCCTTCATTGACCAAGTCCTGGATGGCCTTGCAAGGAAGAAATTATTCTCCTTCCTGGATGGATTTAGTGGATACAATCAAATCCAGATCAACCCCAAAGCCCAAGGTAAGACCACATTCACATGTCCTTGGGGTACCTTTTCTTATATAATTCTTCCATTTGGTTTGTGCAATGCCCCTGCTACTCAAAGGTAAGTTTTGAGTATTTTTGTTGAACTTGTTCATGACTCTATTGAAATATGCATGGATGATTTCACTCCTTGTGGATGTGACTTCCATGAAGATCTCTCCAAACTGTGTAAGGTTTTGAAGAAATGCATTGAAATGAATCTCTCTCTAATTTCTAAGAAATGTCAGTTCTTGATGAATGAGTGGAATGTCCTTCGTCATTCCATATCCAAGGAAGGGATACAGGTATACCCAAAAAAAATTGCCATCTGTTACACAATATTTTGTCGCACCTCCTGCACTTCCCTGTGAAATACCTTGAAATTCCTGAGACATGACCATTATACAGTGTATTCATCTATATATGTAGCTCATATCTTTCCTAAGACATTGATTGGAAAATTCCTTGAGCTTTCCCCGAAAGAAATAGCTCTAAAACCCTAATTTGAGCATCATCGTGCTTATGAGACTCAAAACAATGATGATCGCATGTTGCACTGTGCTTGACCCATGATGGCATCACTATGTTCACTTGTATACCCGCGATGATCCCAAAAAGGAAACTTTCCTAAAGAGGATGAGAAGCTTCATGATCTAGAAGCTTCCTAAGCAGTGAGATGGAGGTTGTTTGGCATAGTTGAGGTCGAATTCTCCCAACTTGGCCTCTTGGTCTTATCCCTATAAGCTACCTCCTTGCGATAAGGGCCTAATTCTATCTTTGGAGAGGTCCTAACTCCCTTTCCCAGCCTATATATTCATCTTCTACCGTTCCCAAATGTTTGGTCTATGCTTATTTGCACCCTTATGCTAAGATTGTGCCTATATGCTATTCATTTGGCTTGGAGAAGGAGTGCTTGGAGAGCTTAGACTGGACTTGTATACTCATTCAAGGAGAGCCTATCAACATCAAGGCTTGGTTTTATTCTCCCATTATTTTCTATTAATATATAACTATTTGTTCATTTTCCCTAAATGTGTATGCTCATGTATCATTTAGCTTAACATTCCTTGATCAGTTAAGTAGGTAGCTTTTGGATATGCTATTTGTATTTGCATGCCTTGTTGTGCCTTGATATCATGTGCAGGTGCATAAATGCTAAGAGTAGCAAGAACGAGCCCGTGGCGCGAGTGATTCAAGGTCTTCAGCAAAGTAGATCGAGATAGCATTAGAATGAGGTAGGTCATCTTCTTCGTCTCTATTTTCAATTGCAACTTAGGGAAGTGTCTAGTAGATTGTCACTTCGGTTGCTACACCCACTTATTGGCCAAGGGATCGTCTATGTATACAAAGAGGATTTACCTAGACAACAAAATGGCGACTCCACTGGGGAGCCTATGATCCTTTCCATCCATCCTTCACCTTGTTTTTGTGATGAGTTTGACCAATCGTCCAGTCCCGGACTTGTTTGCTTGCCTGTAACTATTTTCACTTTCTAGTAATTGCTTAAAGGTTCTTGATTTGTGCTACTTTTGAATATTTTTTGTTTTTTCTTTATCTTTCTCAACCATCATGGTTTTGTCTCTTACAGTCGTGATGGCATCGCGGATATGTTGATTACAGTAGAGATGATCGTTACTTTTCTTTTAACATGTGTGATGATATCAGAGGTTAAAGAAAATTAGGGCTTTGTCTTTTTGTTTTTCAGTTTTTGCCTTCTGTTAGTGGTTTACCAGTGTGATTTTAGTGCTCTTGTATTGATTGACACGTTTGTTTGATTACAATTGCCTCTTGATTTGGTTTAAGTGTGTTTGGAGCTGGATTTTGCTTCTAGGGTTTTAGGACTTCTAGGTCATCCTTCATTCACTCACTGGTCTTCTTTTCAGAGATAAAATGCCCTTGTTCAAAGAGTCTTTTTGTGTTTGGACATATTTCGCAAATCACTTTTGGTTCTTGGGTATTAAGTTGTTTTCATTAGTGTCGAATTGAGTAGATGATTTGAAAATCCCTTTAGTTGCCTTTGGAAAGCAATACATTACAAAATTGTTTGTTTTCAATTGAATTGAAAGGAAATATTTGCTTTGAATTTTGTGTTTCGAAAAGTGAAAGCGAAAGTGTTTATATTTTAAGTAGTTTTCAAAGCATTTGTTGCATTCAAAATTATTGATGTGAAAGAGATTTTCATGATTATTGAGTTGTTGCATTCTCTTTTGCTCTTTTGCACTAGATTACATTGATTGCATTGATGTGAAAAAGAAATCATCATTATATCTTAAAGTAGATCGCTTTAGGATTTTGTTTTTGCATTGCATTTGCTTATCATATGAAAGATTAGATCTCATGTTTGGCATTTAGCATTGGAAAATTGTCAATGATGCATTGTTGCTTGTTTGATGCATGATTTGGGTGTTTCTCTTCCATAAATAGGTAACCTTCATCGAATGAAAGGATTTCAATTTCATCATTTAGCTGCATTTTAGGAACATGTTGCATCGTTAAGGCCTTGAAATTGAAACATAGTTTCAAAATTAACTTCAAAATCTATCAATTAATCTAAGGAGCATTTAAAACATTAACATTCAAACTTAGTGGTCTAAGCTAGAGACGTGTTCCAGCATCAATAAAACTTAGCAGATATCATTCGCTCTTGCATTAGATAGTGCTAGCACAGACTTGTGCTCCCCGTATCATCAAGTATATAAAGGGAGACCCTCATAGGTTTCAAACCTTTATCCATAGGAAGTCGAGTCTGTCGCCTTGTAAACATGATACATCGAACACAACATTTAGGGATATTTCCAGCACATACGTCAAGTCCTTGGTAAATTTATTTTCTGAGGTGTATATTGCAGTTCACGGTTACTTAGTACTCCTTTTTGCCTAGAGTTACCTGAGTGGTCATTTTGATCCTTTATAACTCCTTAAATTTGAAAAGATCATTCAGCACTTGTCCTTTCAAGCTCGCTAAACCATCGAAAGTGACTAGAGTCACCTTTTCGTCCTTTTCTCGACTCTTAAAAGATGAAAATGAAAAGAAAAAAATTGTTTCAATTTCTAAAAATAATTTCCTACGATAAACATGTCGAACCCAAGCAGTTGTTTCTTGGAACAATATTTAGTAATTCCCTATTAATTTCAAGATTGTTAATAAACCCTCAATGAACCTATTAGGTTCCTATACCAATAGGAGTCATAATTTTGAATGGCTGATACTAAACCTTGTAATATGTACATACCTTTTCTTTCTGCAAATGTTTTCCATATTCAAAAAATTAAAAAATGTAAAGAGGCTATGTCCTAAAAGAATAATCAAAGGACAAAAAGAACAAAAAGGGTCATAAAAGATGAAAAATATGAACCCCAAGAAAAGGAAAAAGACCATGAAAGTGAGCAAGCCAAAATGCCACTACTATTTACTTTTTGTGTACAATAAATGATTGTGTGTAGTTTGTAATCCTTGCCACAATCCATGATAGTCAAAATGTTTAAACTTGACTATTTCATGTTTTCAATTTCATGTCTATAGATAGAGAAAAAAAAATCTGGCCAAACAGTGTAACCTTCGCAGATAATTAGATAGGTAGAGTAAATAAAAGGAGCTCAACTGTTTAATCTGAGCCCTTGGATGTAATAAGGTTAGATTTAGTTAGTTTATTATTGTAAAGAGAGAAAAATATTTGATAAGGATTTTCTAGCTCAAACGCACCCTTATAAAGAGAAGTAAAAATGGTAGGATGAGTAGATGGGTAAGTAGAAGAAAGGTTGCAGAAGTATGATGATTGGTTAGACAAAGAGCTTATTTATCATTCTCATCATAAAAGTTCCAGATATGAATGAAAAATCAAGCAGGCAAATGATTTACAAAGTTAATTAATTAACTTCCCCCATCCATTTTACCCCTTTACTTTACTAATTTCCCATAAATAAAGTTCAAAGTACTTAAAACCTTTAAGTCAAAGAGGCTTAGAGCATTTCTCTGACTTTTGGAGGGACCGGACCCTTGGCTCAATGATTTATGGATATCAAGTACTAAATTCCCCTAATAAAAATTCATCCCCCCTCATTTCCCTAATAAAACCCCTTTTCCTAATGTTAAAACACTATTTTCCTAGGGAAAGTAATCACCCCCATGAAAAACCTCTTTTTCCCAAAAAACCCACAAAAAACACATTACCTTAAGTATTAATGTTAAATCTGTGAAAACATCAAATTCACAAAAAGAGCATTTACTTATTGATTTTTTCCTTTTTTGCGCATCTTTCATATTAATTACTAATTTTATTATATTAAATCCCGATGAAAACCAATTTCCCCATATATATATATATATATATATATATATATAACTCCTACATATTAATTAATCCTACCCCTTAGTTTAAATATAAACTATTATTCTCACCTAAAACCCTAACCAAAATCTCTAATTGGTCGATCTGTGATCAAATTGAATAAAGCGCCATTTAAACCCTCTGTTAATGACCCCGATGGCCTAATCACTCTTTGAGCCATCATTAACCCCTATACCGTCGCACTTAACCACCCGTCGAGCCCCCCACTAGCCTCCATGCAGTTTCCCCGCCCAATCACCGTGCGATCGCTTTCCTCCGCATCCAATGGCCCCTATCCATATCGGGCCAGCCCATCTACCAAACGATACCCACCCGATAAAGTGGTTTGTCTACCAGCCCTCGACGCTACGTGTCAGCAGATGAGTGGAATCGGGCGGTCCCTCCCGAATACCACCAAGCGCCTAAAAGCGGTGTGATAGAAACCGTTTACCACCCGCCCGGTACATGACAAATTGACCATTGTTTACCCTGTACCCGCCAAAATTGACTTTTGCGCATAAAGCCAAAAAAGCCCCAAATCATTTGTTTTCATTGGAATTTCAACTGTAAACCTCTTAAACACATGCACGCACCTGCGAACGTCAAAGCCCTCAACCCACGTCCAATTGCACTCCAAAGAGGCCACAGAGCACCCAGTTAGCTTTCAAACCTACACAGAGCCCTTTCGACCATTTGTAGTTTCCAGCCACCCTGTTCAGAGCCAGTTTACCTCAATTCCAGGTATTTAAGCCGCAATTCACAGAAAACCCCTGTCAATTTCAAAACCAGTTACTGAGTATTCTTAGTTAAGATAAAAATTAATTGAAGAAACTCAAAGAACTCAAGCCTACTCAAGTGTTGAACCATCATTGCCCTAAAAACACTACAAATTACCTCCCCCATTCTCAAATCCACAAAGAACTGAGAATGGCTGCCCCAATTGCCATGGATGTAAGACCTGTCATCACTCCCCATCTAGACCTGGACCTCCTTCCCTTAACTGATAAGGATTTCCAGATAAAGGACACATCTGTCCTACAATCCCCGCTCAAAGTACACTTTCAAAGTAGGGATATATACTTAAACCATGCTGATGAAATTGGTCTTTGGGAGTCCAATTTTCCCAAGTACCAGTTCCCAGAAATCCACATTTTCCCAGAAATTGTCCACTACTGTCATGCCAAATATATTCCTAGTCAAAGAGCAGTCATGTCCCCAAGCCAAACCATACTTTTCACCATCACTACTAAGTCTATAAATGAAATGCTACAACTCCAACCAGGGCAAAACCTAACTCCTCCTTCAATTGGAAGCTTATTAGACTAGTTCCCAAACTTACTACTGCAAAATTGGCTGAGATTGTCCAAACCTTCATCAGAGAAGAAAGACATATCCCAAAGGATCCTCCTCCATATTTAACTGCCATATTTTCCCCATTGGGTCAGGATATTGTAGCCATGATATCTAGTGTCCTAGTTTATACCACCAGTGAATATATTGATGAAATTATTCTAGCTTTCATGTCCATCTACACTCCAGGGCAGCCTCTTGTTGTCATCTATGACTATGCCAAATTTATAGCTGATAGGATGCATGACCAGTTTCTTAGAATGAGCAATGAGAGAGTCTTCAAGTATTCCTCTGTTTTGTACCATCTTTTCCTATATTATCAGTTAGATAAGTTCCCATTCACTCTTCAAAAGCTTGACACAAAGGGTTAGCCCAGATCAATCATTTTTTGGACTCCATTGATCCACAAATATTACTCCCCATATTCATATGTTGACTTTATTGACCTATTTGTGCATCCACTTGTGACAATGTTAATAGGAAGCCCTCCTCCAAGAATTAGTTCAGATATAAAAAGGATCCTGCAATTGTCAAAACAGTCTAAGGTAGGTGATTGGTACTTGTACCAAAACCATACTGAGATCAGAATCTATGGTTGCATGTTGGTTCCATACAAACTCCCAAAATACCTTCCAATGAGGTTATTTGCTTTAGAGTACTATAGGCAGATTATCAGTGCAGATGAAACAAACTTTGTCAATGCCAAGAAGAAGGCCAACTTCAAAATAAAATACCAACTAGGCCCCTTCATATGTAACTCTAGGGAAGTAGGTCGTGAAGCAGATTTGATATTGCAGAGCATAAAATTCTAAAGAAGTTTTGTTTGGAGATATGACCCTTTGGAATTCAATACCAAGAAGAGACAAAAGGTCAAGCTAGGGCCTTTCATCCATTATCCCATACCTGAGATTGAAGCTTATTCCAACCAATCAGAATGGGTGGAAGGTACATTAGTTGATCAGGACAACACCAGGGTAGACATAGAAAATTCTCTAATAGATCTGGAAAAACAACTTGATGAGGGTTCTTTCCTGTAGGTGCCAGAGGAATCAGAGGTGCCAAGGAAATCAAAGGTGCCAAGCAAATCAAACAGACCAGAGACAACCATGAGTACCCCTCTAGTTGTACAGACTCCTCTAAATGAGGAGAAAAGCCTAAAGAGAAATAGGGAAGGGGACACTACATTAGTAAGGGAAACTTCACAAGCTTATGCAGAAACAAGCCAAACCAAAAGACAGGGAGTGAATCCTCTCTCTGAACAGGAATACACAGAGGAGACAGCAGAGGTCACTAGTACAGAAGGAAATAGGAGCAGGCCTACCACTCCATCTGGAAGCATGCCAGAGCCTTCAACATCACAAACTTAGATGTTGGAAAGGCAGCAAAGTACTCGGGTATCTTCCTTCAGAATACCTACAGATAAGGACTAAGACATTAAGGAAAGATACAAAGAAATCAAAGCCAGAAATGAAAGGCTTAAGGCCCAAACATATGCCCAATATTTGAAAATTACCCCTACAAATCAGAATAGGCTGATGGTAGCCTTTGATATCAAAGAGGGGAAAATGCAGATGACTTTCATCAAGCCAACCACTCAAGAGCCAAGAATAGCATCATATTTCAAAAAGGTGGATTTTGAAGTACTGGCAAGGGATATTCATCCCATTAACCAAATTGAACTGGACAAGCAAACAAGGGAGATTATATACTCCACATTAACAGGGAAGGAAATTGTTGCCCACCAATTACAGAACTCCCTAAACAATATATCAGCACAATTTCAGTTGGAGAAGGCCTCCTCACAAGCCAAGGATAATAGAATCAAGTCCTTAGAGGACTTAGTGATTGAATTGGGACATGATCCCAAAGATGTAAAAGCAACAGAGAAGATGATTAAAAAGAAAAATGGTGACATTGCTACACTCAAGAAGCAGCTAAAGATACCCCAGCTACATCACCCACAAACAAAGGAAGTCCTAGAAGCACAGCAAGGACATGAAGAGCTCATGGACTTGGTCCTGAAGCTAAATGATCAACTCAAGGAGACATAGAAGGAGTTGGACACTTTAATTCAGTCGAAGCAAAGTGACTTAGCCACATCTTCTAGAACTGCCATCCCTCAGTATCTACGGTAGTTCCTTCCACACTGGCAGCATCATTGGCACCCACAGTTCCACCTGCCACAGAATTGCCAGTAAAAGTAGAATCTTCAACGGCAACAGGTACACAGGGAGAGAAAGCAGCAGAATTAGTAAAATCCATGGAATAGATGTCTATCTAGGCTACAAAGATGAAGAGACTAAAGGAAAAGGTAGCAAGTTTGGAAACTGATTGTAAACTTTCCCAACTCCACCAAAAAGAAAAAACAAAAAAGGCACTAAGAATGGGTGAGAGAATCAAAATCCTGGAGAAGGATTTAACACTACAGAAACCACTGGGACAAACCAAAGAAATGCTCTGGGCCAATATCATTGACTCTGTCAATGATATTTGGCCATCAATTCAAGTTATATTTGAGCAAACAGAATTAGTGAAGATAGCTACTGAAGCTATCCAAAAAGTAAAGGAAGAACTGGGGGATAAACCAGAGGATGCCAATCAACTCATCCACTTCCTAAATAGCAAGAGTATATATGAGCTCCATGAGCTTAACATAGAAGATAGGACTGAGGCCATTCTAGAGATTAGGAAGGTTCTTTCCAAAAGAAACCTTATGCTTAACTTAGAAGAGAAATACCATAACATGCAGGTAGTCATTGATAGATTCATGGCTAAGATTCAGATTTTGAGGGAGAAGGGTCTTCCTAGTCCTATGGTCATCAATGACGAGATCATGCCCCAGCTGGACTATGGAGATAGACTAAGAAAATTGGCTAAGGAACAAGCAAGTACTTCAGCCATTAAAGCCCTGCCAACAGGCAAAGTGTGATATGACACATTGGAGAACCTCTTTTTTCCTAGAGCATGAGGTGAAACATTTGTTCCTCACTAAACCAAATTTTGCAAAATACACCAAGGAAAATGAAATCTACAGAAGGATGGTTAATGTAAAATTGCCTAATGCATAATGGTGGGAAAAAATGACAGATTTACTATGATAATTTTACATCAAAAAGTTATTGCACAGTATATTTGAAGGCAGCCAAGTGAAACAGGTAAAAGCAGAGCAGCAGGGTCAAAGAGTATCAGTTGAAAGATGAAAGTAAAGAAGATTCCAGCGTAGAAATGCTACAAATATCAACCAGCTTAAAGGGCTCCAACTTAACTGAAACAGCCAGCAACACCACAATAAAAGGGACAGCATGAAGCAGTTCAATATCTGTCTCTATCTTCATGGAAGAAGATATTTTTATTCCCTAGATTAAGTCTCAAGTTGTTTTTAGATATTTTGTAAATATTTTTGTATAAATACTTCACATTGCAAAGTATGTATGGTGGATTCCAAGACATTTCTATAGACTTTTTCTCTCAAATCAAAGTTCTATTGTATCAATGACTGAATTGGCTTGTTGGATCAAGGAATAAAGATCAAATATTTTACAAGATTCTTGTGTAAAGCGAAATACAAATAAGTATTCTCCTATGTTCAATGTTGTTTTTCCTTATGTTTTTTCCATAATCTTTTGTGTAAATTTCTACAATCTAAATGTATAACAAGGAAGGATATTTCAAAAATTGCTTAAATGCACTTTGTCTTGACTGTTTTACATTCCGAATGTTTTCTCCTAAACTATCTTAGCTAGGGAATTCTTAACTGCTCCTCAGCTTCCGTAGTTTCTCCTCTGGTCTATAGCAAAGGATTCTTAATTGCCCTTTGTTCATGATCATACTCTATTCTTCATTCTGATCCCGGTCCAAGGATTCTTAAGTGCCCTTTCACCCTGGTTAGAATTACTTCACCCATTAGGCCTAAATATTTGCATGTTGCTTTGCTAGCCTGCCCTGTGAACATTCCCTTTAATGATCTGATCCAGTTATGCTATCCATTTGCCGACTCCATGGCCCAATGGCTTGAAGACCTAGCTCTATCCATCTGCTTCAAGAATTCCACCACCCAACCTTAAATCCAAAACCAAAACCCCATGAACACTAAGATCTTTGGGCTTAGGTTGGCTAGAGCCTAAGCCTAAAAGATTGGTTTGTGGTTACCTCAAATGCTTCCTTCTTCTGATAACTTCTAGGGAAAAATACTGAGTGATAACATAGTGGCAACCATACTAGGGACTCAAATCCTCAGTCTTAATAAACCTTTGAGAAAATTTCAAATCTTTATTTCAAGCCTCTTGAAGGGTTTATTAGAAGTTGTTTACAAAATTTCACAAAAAAAAAAGTAATTAGAAAAGCTTGAAATTCTAGCTTCAAGGAGAACTCACTGTACTAGGGCTAATCTGGATCCAAACCCTACCCCAATAGTAGATAATCCCAACCTGATTTTGAGAAGACCCAAAAGACAAGAAAGTTTAGTCAGTCTAACACCTTCAATCAAAGCAGATTCATGCCTTGATGAGTGGTTGTTTTTAGAAGACCTTCCCTTTGATGTGTCACTTAACCTTTCCTTATTTAGAACCAGGTCTAAAAGTGCACTTGATGACATAGTTCTAGATCCAGAGTTTATTACAGACCTCGAAGTCCAAAAGACAAACCAGTCAATTGATGAGTATATTCTAAATTCCCCTCAGTCATCCCTTACTACTGCTAAGATCCCCGAGCTTTCTGAACCAATGTCCACTACTCTTGGTTCACCATTATTCCCTTCAACCTCTGAAGTTCATTCCCCACCTCCGTTTATACCTTCACTTCCCTACCAACCTACCATTACCCATCAATCACCTATTACTCCTAGTTCTCCATCGACTACTGTATCATCTCCAAGTACCTCAACCCCACGTCTTAGCCCTTCCCAACTTAGAGCCATGGAAAATAGATATGCTCCTCTTGTGTTACCTGCCCCACTTGGTGCCATGCCACAAGACTACCAAAACAAAATTGTCCAATTTGATGGCATAGGACCTTATACAGCACAACATCATGTAAACAAAATGACTAATTACTTTGAATTGCATGAAATTGATATTGGAGATGTTCAAATGAGACTTTTTGCTCAGACTCTAGTCGGTGATGTTAGGAAATGGTTTAGAGCTTTACCTGCTAATAGCATAGATAGTCTAGATATATTTTACCAGCAATTTTTAAATAGATCGGAAAAGAAAAAGAACCCGTTGCAAATCCTTTCAGAGTATGAAAATATTAAAAGAGGACCAAATGAAACAGTCTAGGATTATTGCACCAGATTTAACAATATATACAATGCAATACCAGTTAATCTTAGACCCCCACCTGACTTAGAATTAATAAAATTTCCTGATGGGTTTGATACTGACATGGCATTCCAACTCAAAGAGAGAAATCCCCCAACTTTAGAAGACATGCAGAGTGTATCAGTTAGTGTATAAGCCAATTTGCTAGCAAAAAGAGCTAGGGTTAGGAATGAAAGGAGAGGATCTGTGAAAGATGAAGCCTCACCCTCTGACCTTAAAATAGATGTTCTGGCCAAGAGTATGGAAAATTTTATGGATAGGATAGATAATATGGAGAGGAAGCCTCAATGGGATAATCAACAGGCGCCTCCAATTAGAAACCCAAACTTTAGAAAGAATCAGAATCAAAATACTTGAAAGAATGGACCTTATTAGAATATTAGGCCTCCCTTTCAAGAAAACTATGCTGAAACATCCCATTCAGATGACCCTAAACAAGACACACACATTAACTTGATGGGATTGGATGATGAGGAAATTGTCTTCTTGACCCAAGATGAGCAGGAACCGCATATGTTGCAGCAATTGCAGACCCAATTCAAAGAATCATTTGACTATAAACAAGGATATGATTCTACCATCTTTGAAGTACACAAACAATATAACTTGAGGAGTAAAAAGAATACTGATACTCCTAACCAAACCAAGAAAACAATGCCAAATCAACCCAGAAAAATCAAAGCAGCTCCAGCTACTAAAACTCTCCAAATCCTCCCTAGACCAAACCAAAACCCTCTTGGTCCCACCATTGTAGATATAACCCATAATCAACCCCCTAATGATCAACCATCCACTTCAATCCCCTCCAAGGAAACAGTGGAAAAATCTTCAAACATTATATTAGAAAATCCACATAAAAAGTCCCAAATACAGAAAGAGAAGAGCAACCTACTCCAATTCCTGCTATGAAAATTCCAAGCCCTCAAACAGAAAAAGCCCCTTTGCCTTTCAATTTGGGACCAGAGGTAGCTAAACTAAAAAAAATCAGTTCCCTTAACAGAGCTGATTAAAAGTGAAACCTATAAGTCTCAAATAAACCAAACCTTAAACATTGTTGGGAATGAAGATTTTGTCAACTTGTTTGATGATCAACCAAAACTTATATTTGGCCCTGATGTTAACGGAAAACCACTAGAAGGAGGGATACGACCCTTTTATATTATTCTTAGCATTCATGATAAAATCTTACACAATGCAATGTTAGATTCTGGGGCCTCACACAATTTAATGCCCAAATAAGTTATGGAAAAATTAAACTTAGACATTACATGACCTTACAAGGACTTATTTTCATTTGACTCAAGTCAAATAAAGTGTCTAGGGTTAATCAAATACCTGTGTGTTTCCTTAGTACAATATCCTACTAAAAACATTCTCATGGATATAGTAGTCACTGACATCCCACCTAAATATGGCATGCTATTGTCTAGATCATGGGGAGCTAAACTCAAAGGATCTTTACAACTTGACATGTCATATGCCACAATCTCTGTTTTTGGACAACCTAAAAAGTTGTACAGAGAGACCCTAATGAAATATGTGGTTAGTAGCCGGGATAGGCCTCAAAACTTTCCTATCTACTCCATGCATTCAGACATTGACTCTTTTATTTTGTATAATGCTGAAAAAACACAACAAACTACTTCAAACAGTATTATTTTAGAACCAAAAGAAATTGCAATTACAGCTGAAAATGAAACTGTCCAAACTCAAGATCTTTCCAATAAACAAGATAATCAAAATGCAACAGACAATGAAAATTTTGTTCCCCCTCACAGTGAAAATTATGAACATGAAATATTATGGCACCTTGAATTTGATGGATCAGTAAATAAGTTAGGAGCAGGAGCAGGAGTATGGATATACAATCAAGAGAATGATCACTCAAAGGGCCATGCTTACAGACTGAATTTTAAATGCACAAACAACATGGCTGAGTATGAAGCCATAATTTTAGGTCTCAAACTAGTTAGGAATTTAGGAGCCAAAAGAGTTTCTGTTATGGGAGACTCTGAGTTAGTTATAAAACAAATTAATGTTGTATATATGACCAGAGATCCTGGATTAAGTTTTTATAGAGAGGCAATTGTAGAAATAATGAATACTTTCCTAGAAACTAAACTTGTTGTCATCCCAAGGAAACATAATATGCAGGCTCATAGTTTAGCAATGTTTGCAGCACTTGTAAGTTACCTTTTCAACCTAACCATCAGTACACTGCTGAGGTCAGGCACAAACCTGCTATCCCAGATAACTTGAAAAACTTGCAAGTATTTGCTAATGACAAATAGATAAACAATTTTTTAACCTTAGAAGAAGAATTTGTAAATAGTAATATAGATACTGACATAACATTAGATCCTAATTTTAAAGATGAAATAGAAGATGAAAAGATAGATAGATTTTATCCCACTAGATTTGCAAAATCAGATGTAGATAACCTTACGCAAGTTGAGATTGATGAAACAATTGACTAAGACTTTGAAGTCATTAATCTCAAAGACAACTTTTTGCCGAAAGGATTAACCCCTTTGGAAGACTTGTTTGATTCAAATGATGTCCCTAGAAAACCAAAGATGGAACCCTTAAAATCTGATATAGAGGAGTGTAATATAGGCATTAAGGAAAATCCAAAATTAATCAAACTTTTGAAGTCATTACCTCCTACCGAAAAAGTGAAATGCCTTGAACTATTAAAAGAATTCCAAGATGTCTTTGCTTGGAGTTATGAGGACCTCAAGTCCTATGACACCATCATCATACAACACACCATCCCCATAAAAGAAAACCAGAAACATTTCAAACAAAATCTTAGGAGGATTAATCCCATCCTATTGCCTCCTATTGAAAAGGAAATCCGAAGGATGTATGAGGCCAAGATAATAGCACCAATCAGATTCTCTGATTGGGTTTCAAATTTAGTGCCAACAAGGAAGAACACTGGTGAGATCAGACTTTGTGTTGATCTCAGAAATCTTAATAAAGTTTCACTCAAAGACAATTACCCTCTCCCTAAAATGGATCATATCTTACAAAGGGTAGTTGGATCAACCAGAATCTCATTATTGGATGGGTTTTCTGGTTACAATCAGATTTTCGTTCACCTAGATGATCAGGCCAAAACTGCATTTACTACTCCTTGGGGCACATTCATGTATGTGAAATGCCTTTTGGATTAATGAATGCAGGGGCCACTTTCCAAAGAGCCATGGACATAGCTTTTGCCAAGGAAATTCATGACTTCCTAGTAATATATTTAGATGACATCACTGTATTCTCAAAATCTGATAATCAACACTTAGATCATCTAAGGCAGGTTTTCATCAAATGCAGGAAGTATGGAATTTTCTTTAAATCCCAAGAAATCTTTATTTGGGTTAGAAGAGGGAAAGCTATTAGGGCATATAATCTCAAAAGATGGTATCCGAATAGATCGTGCAAGAATAGAAGCCATCTTACAGATACAACATCTTAGGAGCATTAAGGAATTACAAGCCTTTTTAGGGAAAATTAACTTTCTTAGGAGATTTATTTCTAACCTAGCAGAATTAATTAGATCATTGAACAATATGTTGAAAAAAGATTCGACCATAAAATGGACCATTGAGGCTAGGAAATCCTTTAAAGACATTAATCTAGCCTTAACTAAAACACCAGTTTTGATCAGTCCAAAATTTGACAGAGAATTAATTTTATTTTCCTTTGCTTTAGAACATACAATTTTTGTAGTTCTACTGCAGAAAAATGATCAGGGTTATGAACAACCTATTGCCTTTTTAGCAAAGCCCTGAAGGATGCCCCCTTAAAATACAACATAGTGGAAAAACAAGCCTTTGCTTTGGTCAAAGCTATCAAAGATTTCAGAGTTTACATTTTATATTCTCATATAGTAGCCTATGTCCCTAATTCAGTAGTCAAGGACATCCTAACTCAGGAAGGTCCAGATGGAAAGAGAGGGAAATGGATCACTACTATTTTGGAATATGACCTAGAAATCAAACCAACAAAGTTAATCAAAGGCCAAGGTTTAGCCAAGCTCATGGTTGAATCGAACTGTTAGACCTTAGATATAAATTTTATTGCAGAAATGGATAATGAAGAGGAGATGGCAACTCCACCAATCAACCAGGCCTTTATTCAATGACCATGGTATGCTGATAGCATATATGTTTTACTAAATCTACAAGCTCCTCCTGAATTATCCAAGACCAAAAGCAGATTTTTAAAAATGAAATCCTTAAAATTTTGCATAGTAGATAATGCTTTGTTTTGGAGGAATCATGAAGGTATTCTTCTCAATTGTTTATTGAAAGAAGAATCTGACAAAGTGTTACAAGAGTTTCATGCAAGTGACTGTGGAGGACATCTTTACTGGAAAACCACTACTGAAAAAATTCTTAGAGTTGGTTTCTATTGGCCTACTTTGTTTTCTGATGTAAAGAAATATGTAACCTCCTGTCATAAATGTCAAATTTTTGAAGGAAAGAAAAAGCTTCTACCCCTAAAACCAATCTTTGCTGAAGCACCTTTCCAACAATGGGGTCTAGACTTCATTGCTGAAATCCACCCACCTTCCTCTACCCAACACAGATGGATCCTCACTGCTACAGACTATTTCACAAAATGGATAGAAGTCATACCATCAAGACAAGCCACTGACATTGTTATAATAACCTTCCTTGAGGCCAACATCTTATCTAGATTTGGGTGCCCAACCAAAATCATCATTGATAATGTAGCATCTTTCAAATCCAGAAAAAATGATAGATTTATGTAGTAAGTATCATATAACCTTGGGCCATTCCACATCTTATTACCCTCAAGGAAATGGACTAGCAGAATCCTCGAACAAAATTCTGGTAAATATCATCAAAAGATTGTTAGAGGATAACAAGAAAACATGGAACAAAAAGCTAGTAAATGCCTTATGGGCAGACATGTTAACCACAAAGAAATCAATTGGTACGTCTCCCTATCAATTAGTTTATGGAATGGAAGTTGTTTTCCCATCTTCCTTGGGAACACCAGTAATAAAGTTGATCCAAGAGTTGCAGGTTGAACCAAATGACATCCAAAGAAGAATCAATCAAACAATTCACTTGCAGCAAACTAGGGAAGAAGTGTACATCAAATCTCAGGTTGTGCAGGAAAGGATCAAGAGGACTTTTGATAAAAGGACTAAGGCTGAAGATTTTTACCTAGGGGACAAAGTTCTAAAATGGGATTCAAGGAGAGAATATAAAGGTAAACATGGGAAATTTGATTTCCTGTGGAAAGGCCCATATATCATTTATGCTTTTAGAGGTAATAATGCTTTCTTCCTCAGAGAAATGGATGGCACAGAAGCAGAAGGAGGACCGGTGAATGGTCAAATGATCAAACACTATATTGAACCTAGTTACTAACTTCACTTATCATTTGTACATACTTTACTTTCAAAAGTATAGAGTTGATTGGATGGTGATTTTTGAAGTTGAAGCCCGGAGAGAAGGCCCTAAGCTTTAAAAGTTTTATTGTCATAAATAGTAATAATGTAGAAGCATAAAAGGGGAAGGTTGCAAGGTAATATCATAGCAATTCAGAAGGTCATTGATCTACAAAGTTCTTGCATTTCACCAGGAAATTCCATCCCCAAGTGGAGCCACTGTTAGGTTCCTATACCAATAGGAGTCATAATTTTGAATGACTAAGACTAAACCTTGTAATATGTACATACCTTTGCTTTCTGCAAATGTTTTCCATATTCAAAAAATTAAAAAATGTAAAGAGGGTATGTCCTAAAAGAATAATCAAATAACAAAAAAAAAGGGTCAAAAAAGATGAAAAATATGAACCCCGAGAAAAGGAAAAAGACCATGAAAGAGAGCAAGCCAAAATGCCACTACTATTTAATTTTTGTGTATAATAAATGATTGTGTGTAGTTTGTAATCCTTGCCACAATCCATGATAGTCAAAATGTTTAAACTTGACTATTTCATGTTTTCAATTTCATGTCTATAGATAGAGAATAAAAATTTGGCCAAACAGTGTGACCTTGGCTTAGAATTAGATAGATAGAGTAAATAAAAGGAGCTCAACTGTTTAATATGAGCCCTTGGATGTAATAAGGTTAGATTTAGTTGGTTTACTATTGTAAAGAGAAAGAAAAATATTTGATAAGGGTTTGCTAGCTCAAATGCACCCTAATAAAGAGAAGTAAAAATGGTAGGATGAGTAGATGGGTAAGTACAAGAAAGGTTGCAGAATTATGATGATTGGTTAGACAAAGAGCATATTTATCATTCTCATCATAAAAGTTCCAGATATGAATAAATAATCAAGCAGGCAAATGATTTACAAAGTCAATTAATTAACTTCCCCCATCCATTTTACCCCTTTACTTTACTAATTTCCCATAAATAAAGTTCAAAGTACTTAAGACCTTAAGTCAAAGAGGCTCAAAGCATTTCTTTGACTTTTGGAGGGACCGGACACTCGGCTCAATGATTTATGGATATCAAGTATTAAATTCCCATCATAAAAATTCATCCCCCCTCATTTCCCTAATAAAACCCCTTTTCCTAATGTTAAAACACTATTTGCCTAGGGAAAATAATCACCCCCATGAAAAACCTCTTTTTCCCAAAAAACCCACAAAAAACACATTACCCTAAGTATTAATGTTAAATATGTGAAAACATCAAATTCAAAAAAAGAGCATTTACTTATTGATTTTTCCTTTTTCTGTGCATATTTCATATTAATTACTAATTTTATTATATTAAATCCCGATGAAAAACCAATTTCCCCGTATATATATAACTCCTACATATTAATTAATCCTACCCCTTAGTTTAAATATAAACTATTATTCTCACCCAAAACCCCGACCAAAATCTCTAATTGGTCGATCTGTGATCAAAATGAATAAAGCGCCATTTAAACCCTCTGTTAATCACCCTGATGGCCTAATCACTCTTTGAGCCATCATTAACCCCTATACTGTCACACTTAACCACCCGTCGGGCCCCTCACTAGCCTCCGTGCAATTTCCCCGCCTGATCACCGTGCGATCGCTTTCCTCCACATCTGACAACCCTTATCCATATCAAGCCAACCCATCCACCGAATGATACCCGCCCGATAAAGTGGTTTGTCCACCAGCCCCCCACGCTACGTGTCAACCGAAGAGTGGAATCGGGCGACCCCTCCTGAATACCACCAAGCGCCAAAAAGCGGTGCGATAGAAACCGTTTACCACACGCCCGCTACACGACAAATTGAAATTGTTCACCTCGTACCCGCCAAAATTGACTTTTGCGCATAAAGCCAAAAAAGCCCCGAATCATTTGTTTTCACTGGAATTTCAACTGTAAACCTCCGAAACGCATGCACACACCTGTGAACGTCGAAGCCCTCAACCCACGTCCAATTGCACTCCAAAGACGCCACAGAGCACCTAGTTAGCTTTCTAGCCTACACAAAGCCCTTTCGACCATTTGCAATTGCCAGCCGCCCTGTTTAGAGCCTGTTTACCTCAATTCCAGGTATTTAAGCTGCAATTCACCGAAAAACCCTGTCAATTTCAAACCCAGTTACTGAGTATTCTTAGTGAAGATAAAAATTAATTGAAGAAACTCAAAGAACTCAAGCCTACTCTGTGTTGAACCACCATTGCCCTAAAAACACTGCAAATTACCTACCCCATTCTCAAATCCACAAAGAACTGAGAATGGTTGCCCCAATTGCCATGGATGTAAGACCTGTCACCACTCCCCATCTAGACATGGACCACCTTCCCTTAGCTGATAAGGATTTCCAGATAAAGGAACCTCTGTCCTAAAATCCCCGCTCAAACTACGTTGTCGAAGTAGGGATAGATACTTAAACCATGCTGATGAAATTGGCCTTTGGGAGTCCAATTTTCCCAAGTACCAGTTCCCAGAAATCCACATTTTCCCAAAAATTTTCCACTACTATAATGCCAAATATATTCCTAGTCAAAGAGCAGTCATATCCCCAAGCCAAACCATACTTTTCACCATCACTGTTGAGTCTATAAATGAAATGCTACAACTCCAACTAGGGCAAATCATGACTCCTCTTTCAATTGGAAGCTTATTAGACCAGTTCTCCAAACTTACCACTGCAAAATTGGCTGAGGTGTTCCAAACTTTCATCAGAGAAGAAAGACATATCCCAAAGGATCCTCCTCCATATGTAACTGCCATTTTTCCCCATTGGGTCAGGATATTGTAGCCATGACATATAGTGTCCTAGGTTATACCACTAGTGAATATATTGATGAAATTATCCTAGCTTTCATGTCCATCTACACTCCAGGGCAGCCTCCTACTGTTATCTATGACTATGCCAAATTTATAGCTAATAGGATGCATGACCAGTTTCTTAGAATGAGCAATGAGAGAGTCTTCAAATATTCCTCTGTTTTGTAACATCTTTTCCTATATTATCAGTCAGATAAGTTCCCATTCACTCTTTAGAAGCTTGACACAAAGGGTTAGCCTAGGTCAGTCATTTTTTGGACCCCATTGATCCACAAATATTACTCCCCATATTCATATGCTGACTTTATTAACCTATTTGTGCATCCAATTGTGACAATGTTGATAGGAAGCCCTCCTCCAAGAATCAGTTCAGATATAAAAAGGATCCTGCAATTGTCAAAACAGTCCAAGGCAGGTGATTGGTACTTTTACCAAAACCAAACCAAGATCAGAATCTATGGTTGCATGCTAGCTCCATACAAACTCCCAAAATACCTCCCAATGAGGTTATTTGCTTTAAAATACTACAGGAAGATTATCAGTGCAGATGAAACTAACTTTGTCAATGCCAAGAAGAAGGCCAACTTCGAAATAAAATACCAACTAGGCCCCTTCATATGGAACTCTAGGGAAGCAGGTCGTCCAGCAGACTTCATATTGCAGAGCATGAAATTCCAAAGAAGTTTTGTTTGGAGATATGACCCTTTGGAATTCATTACCAAGAAGAGACAAAAGGTCAAGCTAGGGCCTTTCATCCACCATCCCATACCTGAGATTGAAGCTTATGCCAACCAATCATAATGGGTGGAAGTGACATTAGTTGATCAGGACAGCACTAGGGTAGATATAGAAAATGCTCTAATAGATCTAGAAAAACAACTTGATGAGGGTTCTTTCCTGCAGGAGCCAAAGGAATCAAAGGTGCCAGGGAAATCAAAGGTGCCAGACCAATCAGATAGACCAGAGACAACCATGAGTACCCCTACAATTGTAAAGACTCCTCTAAATGAGGAGAAAATCCTAAAGAGAAATAGGGAAGGGGCCACTACTTCAGCAAGGGCAACTTCACAAGCTTATGCAGAAACAAGCTAAACCAAAAGACAAAGAGTGAATCCTGTCTCTGAATAGAAATACACAGAGGAGACAACAGAGGTCACTAGTACATAAGGAAATAGGAGCAGGCCTGCCACTCCATGTGGAGGCATGCCAGAGCCTTCCACATCACAAACTTAGATGTTGGAAAGGCAGCAAAGTATTGAGGTATCTTCCTTCAGAATACCTGCAGATAAGGACCAAGACATTAAGTAAAGATACAAATAAATCAAAGCCAAAAATGAAAGGCTTAAGGCCCAAACATATGCCCAATATTTGAAAATGACCCCTAATAGGTTGATGTCAGCCTTTGATATCAAAGAGGGGAAAATGCAGATGACTTTCATCAAGCCAACCCCTCAGCAGCCAAGAACAACATCGAATTTCAAAAAGGTGGATTTTGAAGTACCAGCAAGGGATATTCATCCCATTGACCAGATTGAACTGCATAAGCAAACCGGGGAGATTATATACTCCACATTAACAGGGAAGGCAATTGTTGCCCACCAATTACAGAACTCCCTAAACAATATATCAGCACAATTTCAGTTGGAGAAGGCCTCCTCACAGGCCAAGGATAATAGAATCAAGTCCTTAGAGGACTTAGTGATTGAATTGGGACACGATCCCAAAGATGTAAAAGCAACAAAGCAGCTGATTAAAAATAAAAATGATGACATTTCTGCACTCAAGAAGCAGCTAAAGATACCCCAACTACATCACCCACAAACAAAGGAACTCCTAGAAGCACAGTAAGGACATGAAGAGCTCATGGACTTAGTCCTGAACCTAAATGATCAACTCAAGGAAACAGATAAGGAATTGGACACTTTAATTCAGTCGAAGCAAAGTGACTTGGCAACAACTTCTAGAACTGTCATCCCCACAGTATCTACGGCAGTGCCTTCCACACTGGCAGCATCATTGGCACCCACAACTCCACCTGCCATAGCAATGCCAGTAACAACAGAATCTTCAGCAGCAATAGGTACATAGGGAGAGAAGGCAGTAGAATTAGTAAAAGACATGGAAGAGATGTCTATCCAGGCTACAGAGATGAATAGACTAAAGGAAAAGGTAGCAAGTCTGGAAACTGATTGTAAACTTGCCCAACTCTAGCAAAAAGAAGAAACACAAAAGGCACTAAGAACGGGTGAGAGAATCAAAATCCTGGAGAAGGATTTAACACTACAGAAACCACTGGGACAAACCAAAGAAATGCTCTGGGCCAATATCATTGACTTTGTCAATGATATTTGGCCATCAATTCAAGTTATATTTGAGCAGATAGAATTAGTGAAGATAGCTACTGAAGCTATCCAAAAAGTAAAGGAAGAACTGGGGGATAAACCAGAGGATGCCAATCGACTCATCCACTTCCTAAACAACAAGAATAGATATGAGCTCCATGAGCTTAACATAGAAGATAGGACTGAGGCCATTCTGGAGATTAGGAAGGTTCTTTCCAAAAGAAACCTTATGCTTAACTTAGAAGAGAAATGCCATAACATGCAGGTAGCCATTGATAGATTCATGGCTAAGTTTCAGATTTTGAGGGAGAAGGGTCTTCCTAGTCCTATGGTCATCAATGACAAGCTCATGCGCCAACTGGACTATGGAGATAGACTAAGAAAATTGGCTAAGTTACAAGCAAGTACTTCAGCCATTAAATCCCTGCCAACAGGCAAAGTGTTATATGACGCATTGGAGAACTTGTTTTTCCTAGAGCATGAGGTGAAACATTTGTTCCTCACTAAGCCAAATTTTGAAAAATACACAGAGGCGGATGAAATCTACAGAAGGATGGTAAATGTAAAATTGCCTAATGCAGAATGGTCGGAGAAAATGACAGATTTTCTATGATAATTTTACATCAGAAAGTTATTGCACAATAAATCTGAAGGTAGCTAGGTGAAACAGGTAAAAGCAGAGCAACAGGGTCAAAGAGTAGCAGGGTCAAAGAGTATCAGTTGAAAGATGAAAGTAAAGAATATTCCAGTGTAGAAATGCTACAAATATCAGCCAGCTTAAAGGGTTCCAACTTAACTGAAACAGCCAACAACACCACAATAAAAGGGACAGCATGAAGCAATTCAACATCTGTCTCTATCTTCATGGAAGAAGATATTTTTATTCCCTAGATTAAGTCTCAAGTTGTTTTTAGATATTTTGTAAATATTTTTGTATAAATACTTCACATTTCGAAGTATGTAGGGTGGATTCTAAGATATTTCTATAGACTTTTTCTCTCAAATCAAAGTTCTATTGTATCAATGACTAGATTGGCTTGCTGGATCAAGGAATAAAGATCAGATATTTTACAGGATTCTTGTGTAAATTGAAATACAAATAAGTATTCTCCTATGTTCAATGTTGTTTTTCCTTATGTTTTTTCCATAATCTTTTGTGTAAATTTCTACAATCTAAATGTATAACAAGGAATGATATTTCAGAAATTGCTTAAATGCACTCTGTCTTGATTGTTTTACATTCTGAATGTTTTCTCCTAAACTATCTTAGCTAGGGAATTCATAACTACTCCTTAGCTTCCGTAGTTTCTCCTCTGGTTTATAGCAAAGGATTCTTAATTGCCCTTTGTTCATGATCATCCTCTATTCTTCATTCTGATCCCGGTCCAAGGATTCTTAAGTGCCATTTCACCTTGGTTAGAATTACTTCACCCATTAGGCCTAAAGATTTGCATGTTGCTTTTCTAGCCTGCCCTGTGAACATTCCCTTTAATGATCTAATCCAATTATGCTATCTATTTGCTGAATCCATAGCCCAATGGCTTGAAAACCTAGCTCTATCCATCTGCTCCAAGAATTCCACCACCCAACCTTAAGTCCAAAACCAAAACCCCATGAACACTAAGAACTAACCTGAAATCTCATAAAAACAAAGCTAAATTATATAGAGAGAGCTCTCTCTGGACTTAGGTTGTCTAGAGCCTAAGCCTAAAATATTGGTTTGTGGTTACCTTGGATGCTTCCTTCTTCTAATAACTTCTAAGGATATTTCTGAGAGATAAAAGAACCTCCTTTCCCTTTTTTGTATTGAGAGGAAGTCATCATGGCTTAACCATTGAGTCCATCTCACAGTTCCCCTTCATTGACTGATACTGAAGGGTCCTCCCAAGGAGTTCATCCGAAGCTTCCTTAATCACTTGAAGATCAAGGTTTTGAACTTGGGATTGTTCTAAGTATCCAACCCCTGTCTTCTCTTCCACCTCCATCGGATTCCTGTTCACCTCAAGAATCTGATCTTGAGACCCTATACAATCCTATACGAACCCCCAAGAGTCCACAGACCCCTGAGAGTCTGCAAAGGCTTGTTATTCATCCATCGAATCCGTTATTTGATTCTATTGTGATATATCCTCAAAGTCCTTATAATCCTTACGATCAGCCTGATATTCCTTTGGAGTTATCTCCTCACACATCTCGAATTCCTCGTCAACAGTTGTTTCCATTTATGGAGTCAGCAAGTGAAATCCCAACCTCTTCTCCGGGTCATTCGGAAGTTTCCTCTACTCATATTCCTCGTGTCGATAATGAACAAGGGTATGAATTTCCTCCAGAAGGTTTTCCTTTTACATGAAGAATATCGTCTCACACACTCCCATAGACCAGTAGACCCATGCTTCCACCTGGTTATACAACCCTAGCCCAGTTAGTTTCAGGATCTCCTAGTGCTTCATCTTTATATCAGAATCTCATTTAGTCTTCCAATGCCAGGCCTACTTCTCGTTCGTTCATTCAGAATGTGACCTCTCAAACTTTTGTACAAACTATTGTTATGCCAGTTCCCGTTCAACCTACGATTCCATCACAACTGTTAGATGATCCAAAAATACAATATTATCATAGGTTATAAAATTGGAATAAAATAATTATTAATTTAAGATATTAAATTAATAATTATTATTCTAGAATGTTTAATTATTTAATGAAGACATTTAGAATTAGTGTATTGTTGTAACAAGATATGACTCTCCATAAGTGTCGTATCTTAGGCTCTATTTTAGTAGATTTGTTAGCTAGATGGTTTGAATAGCATTTATTGTAAATGGACACTTGTTATTTAATAAGTGATCCATAATTAGAGGTAGTTAAGACATTGAGCTTATAAATAGCTCATTGCAAGAATGTTTGGATGTTCAGCTGTAAACTCTTGCAAAATTAAATTATGTAATTATTTTTTCTGATTAATAAAATTACGTGTCTGAGGACACTTCTGCCATTATTGTGGTATCAGAGCTCCAGTAATGCAGCTGATGTGAAGAGGAGATTCCAGCTCTACAAGTTCTTGTAAAACTCCATTGAATTGATCAACAAATGCTTGGTATGGAAATTGTCCAGTTTTTTGTTTAAAAGGAAAAGAAATTTTATTATTGATTTTAGATTTTTTAAATCTAAAAATCATTTTTTATTATTGTCAAAAATTTGCCTCTGTATCTTGAATTTCTGTTATAAATCCTCTTCAACATGTTGTTTGGCCATGATAAGCATATCCTCCACAATCAAATCTAGCCCACTTATTTTCATGCCTGACCTTTTCCTTAAGACGGCACGGGTGAATCAATAGCCAATCTTCTAAATCCTGAGAACTCAAAATCACAGCCTCTTTATGGAGAAGAAGAGCGAAGTGGTCTGTGACATTAAAGCTTCCAGTTGACCATCTACCTGGGAAATGTAAAGATGGCCGCCTCCTTTTTCCGAGAATTCACTCAGATGATCAATTGCTCTCCGAAAAGATTCGTTGTGTGAAGACGGACCAGTTCCCATAATTTGTTGATTCAAGAGCTAGAGAATTATGTCATGAAGCATTTTGGGGAAGATGTACAGCGTCGCTCAGCGTATTAAGTTCAGACTTGAAGAAGCATGTTGATGGTCTGGACTTGTTGCAGAAGGCAATACCTTCTCATATCAAGGAGATGAGAGAAATAGTAGTAAATATTCTTTTATGATGGATTGCCTTGCGTTTGTAGAAGACAGGGCACAACATTGAGAAAGCACGAGTGCGTGAAAAGATGAGGGAGTTAATCAAACTTATCAGTGGTATATATCCACCTTCAAAGCTTTTTACTGCGTTCAAAGAACAACCATTCAAGAATTGAGTCTGTAGATCATATTGGAGAGCACTATGGAATTGGCCGAGGAAGGACCTAGAGCATGATTGTTTCAATTTATTTTGCAAGAAATTTACGGGGAGAGCATGCGCAAGGTCTACAAATAAATTAGAAAGCCAGCAAACCCAACGTCAAGCCAGTGTGAGCCAGCCTGCCAACAACAAGCCAACGTGAGCCAACCTGCCAGCAACAAGCCAGCATGCAAGCAATTAGAAATATTTTTTAATTTTGTAATGTTAATGGAGTGATAAGGTTTTTCGGTTGTTTGTAATTTTTGTGGATAGATAAGGAATTATATTTTTTTTTTGGAGAAATCTGGTGATTTTTTAATTTTGGAATTTATGGTTTGTGGAGTAATAAGGTGATTTGTAAATTTTTGGAGTAATAAGGGGATTTTACTTGTAATTTTTTAAAGGGGATAAGTGTAACTCAAAGTAATTTTACTTTGAGGGAGGATAACTTTTTTTTACCAAGTTTTGCAAGAGCATCATTGTAAAAGTCAAATTTTGAAAGTTACCTTGTAATTTTTAAGAAATTGACTAGAGCCAAGTGCAAAGCTCAATCATTATTCTCCTGCTTCAACGACTATACGAGGGTCAAGGCCAAGCCCCGATAGATCGTGTTTTTTTGTGTGGTGTGTTGTGTTGTCCATCTTGTCATTTCTGTTCTGATTCTTGGTGCAAAGCTTCAACGCTACAATGTCTAAGTTGATTAATTTGTTTTCTGATTCCGACAAACTTGAAGGCACAAAATCTTATAAAACATGGCACCATCTCATTGAAAGCACTCTCATTTACAATGAATTATGGCAGGGTATATGTGATGGAGATATTAAGCTGAATAAACCCACAGATGCAGTTGCATTAGCAAAATGGGAAGTTAAGAATTCCAAAGCCTTAGCTCTTATTAAATCTTCTGTGGATGATGAAATGTATGTCCATATAGAAAATGCTACAGATGCATGGTCTACTTTGAAAACTTTTAAAGACCTCTTTGATACTCAGCCTGAATCAAAGAAAGTTGATCTACAATTAACATTGTTACAACAAAAATTGACTGAAGGAGGTGATGTACTTGAATATATCTCAAGACTTAAGAATATTAGGCAGGAAATCATTAATGCTGGTTTTCTAGTAATTGATGATAGTTTTATGGTCATAATTGTAATTGTTGGACTTCCTTCTTCCTACACGCATTTTTTGGAGACTTTACAACTAACTGGGAAATTAAAGAAACTAAAGTTTGATGAACTCTGTGAAATGTTGACTCAACATGATAAAACCTTTGGGAAGAAGAAGAAAGTTGGTGAAGATGTTTTTCTCACAGAGGCCAGCACTAGTAAATCATCAGCAGACAGTTCTCGAGGCAGAGGCAGAGGGAATCAGAATCAAGCAGCACATAATGCACAAAGTTGAGGTCGAAGCCAAAGCAGAGGAAACAACTTTAACAGAGGCAACAGTTCAGGAAGGAATAATTTTCAAGGTCGAGGAAACAACCAAGGAAGAGGCAATTTTCAAACACAAGGAAATAATAATCAAAGTACAGGACAATCTCAACATAGAAGTCAAAGCAGAGGCAGAGGACAATCTTTAGGAAGAGGAAGAGACTTAAGTCAAATTGTGTGTCGAAGATGTAACAAAGTTGGCCATTATGCTGAAGATTGTCGAACATCTCTTAATAAAATTCCCAAGTTTCAGCAGCATTCAGCGCAATTTGCAAATGATCAAGATGATGATAACTCAGAATATGTTTTTACTTCCTCACCAATATTACAACTTTCATCCCATCTTAGAAGTGATTATGAAGATACCTGGATCTTGGATTCAAGGGCAACTCAACACATGACTTGTCGACGTGATTTTTTTTGGAATTTTCAAGATCACCAACTTAATTCCATTTTTCTTGCTGATGATACAAAACATATTCCTTATGTAAAAGGAGCAGTTAAAGTTTTTCTCCCTGGCATTGGAGAAAAAAATGATTTCCAATGTATGGATTTACCAACTTTTAAGAAAAAATTTCTCTCTTTAGTCATTATTCGACAAGCAGGACATCAAGTGATTATGGAAGATGGTTTAGTCAAGATTAATTCAATCAAACAGAACTTGAAAATTGTCATGACAGGATATGAAGATGGAAAATTGTTACGGATGAAAGGGACAGTTATTCCAAAGCATTATGATTTTGCAGGGGCAGTGAGTACAGGTATTTCACCTGTAAGATTATGGCATGTAAGATATGGACATTTAAATTTTGAGAGTCTTTCTCAATTGCAGAAACAAGGAATGGTTAAAGTACTCCCCACTTTCAAAAGGGAAAATGCAAAATGTGAAGCTTGCATTTATGGCAAACAAAGTCGAGAAAGTTTTCCAACAAGTTCATGGCATGCAAACAGGCGGCTACAACTAGTTCACAGTGATGTTTGTGGACCACTACAAACTTCATTTGGTGGTTGCAAATATTTCTTACTATTCATTGATGATTTCAGTAGAATGACTTGGGTTTACTTCTTGAAGAACAAGTCAAAAGCATTTGAGAAGTTTAAAATTTTTCGCCAACTTGTTGAAAATGAAGTCAAAGAAAAGATCGGTACTCTTAGGACAGATAATGGGGGAGAATTCACTTCAAATGAATTCAAAACTTATTGCAGTGAAAATGGCATAAGACAACATCTTACTAATGTTTACACTCCACAACAAAATGGAGTAGTCGAAAGAATGAACCGCACCTTGTTAGGAATGGCAAGATCCATGTTAACTTTCAAGAGGTTAAGTCCAACATATTGGGCAGAAGCAATACATGCAGCTGTCTACTTAAGAAACAGATCTCCAACTACTTCTTTAGATGGAATCACACCTTATGAAGCTTGGTTTGGTTTCAAACCTCGAGTTAAACATCTTAGAGTTTTTGGATCAGTATGTTATTCCTTAGTTCCGAAAGAAAAACAAACTAAGCTTGACTCAAGAAGTTTAAAATGCAAAATGATTCGCTATTCTGATGAAAATAAAGGGTATCGTCTTTTGACTAATGGAAAATTCATTGTGAGCAGGGATGTCATTTTTTATGAAACTGAGAGTAAGAGTGCTGAAGAAATCGAAAATCTTCTTCACAAGTTAGAAACTAAGGGCAGTAAAAGAAATGGAAAAATGCAAAGTCAACCAACTTCACCAAATTGGTATGAACTTGATTTTCCTTCCTCTGAAGATGAGTCATCCAGTCCATCTACATCAACAACATCATCTGGGTCTTCTAGCAGTTCATCTGCATCTCCAAGCAGCAGCAGTTCCTCTGACAGTGATTCTCCAGACTCTTCGCCTGAACAAAGAACATCAGTTTATATTAATCCTATTTACAATGATGGAGACTTTACAGAAGCGCAAACAAGTGAGCACCAACTACCGAAATGGGTAGTTCAACTTTTGAAAGATGTAAAGCCTAATGAGCAAAATAAAACAGGCACCAGAAGAGCACATAGAAGTGAAGGCAATTTTGCCTTAATAGCACATGAATTTACTAAACCTTTCACATACAAAGAAGCAGTAAAACATAAAGAATGGCAACAGGCTATGGTTGAAGAATATCAAGCAGTAATTGATAACAACACTTGGAAACTTGTTGATTGTCCACAAAATGTTAAACCCATAGGATGCAAATGGGTTTACAAAATTAAGTATAATCAAAAGGGAGAACTTGAAAAGTATAAAGCATGACTTGTCGCAAATGGTTTTGCGCAGCTAGAAGGCATTGATTATGAGGAAACTTTTGCTCCTACAGCTAAATGGAACACCATCCGATTAACACTTGCATTGGCCGCTCAAAAAGGATGGAAAGTTCATCAAATGGATGTGAAAAGTGCTTTTCTCAACGGGGATTTAAAGGAGGAAGTGTATATGACCCAACCGCTAGGTTTTGAAATTGAAGGACAAGAACATAAAGTCTGCAAATTGATCAAGGCTTTATATGGATTAAAACAAGCTCCCCGAGCTTGGTATGCAAAGATGGATGAATACCTTAAGAAAGTTGGTTTTCAACGAAGTGAATCTGATGATACTTTGTATGTACGACAACAAGGAAAATATCTGGTAATTCTTGTTATGTATGTAGATGATTTATTCATTACTGGTAACCATGATGATCATATTGCATAGGTAAAAAAGGAGTTACATGCACGTTTTAAGATGACAGATTTGGGATTACTTCACTACTATCTTGGAGTTGAAGTCTTCCAACGTCCACATCATATTTTCATTTCTCAGAGTAAGTATGCAGCAGAGGTTCTTCAGCGATTTGGCATGCAGGATTGTAAGCTCGTTCTCACCCCCATGGAGCAAAACTTGAAACTTTCAAAATTTGAAGGGGGGGAAGGTGGATAGTACAACTTATAGACAGTTGATTGGTAGCATGATTTATTTGACAAATACTCATCCTGATCTATCTTATGCAGTCAATATTCTTTCACGTTTTATGCAAGAACCACGAGACAACCACTGGAATGTAGCCAAAAGAGTTCTTCGATATATCCAAGGAACAAAAGATTTAGGTCTTGTTTACACAAAGACTAAAACTTTTGTACTTGGTGGATATTCTGATGCCAACTTTGCTGGGAGTATTGATGATCGAGCATCAACATCAGGTTATTTAATGAACATGGGGTTAGCAGTAGTATCTTGGAGTTGTAAGAAACAAGCTATAGTGGCCACTTCTTCAGCAGAAGCAAACTACATTTCAGCATGGGAAGCAGCATGTGAAATTGTTTGGTTGCGCAGAATTTTGCAGGACTTGGGCATTTCTCAGGTAGAAGCTACATCATTATTCATTGACAGCTAGTCAGCCATCAAACTTGCCAAGAACCCAATTTTTCATTCAAAAACAAAGCATGTGGACACCAAGTATCATCATATCAGATATCTCATTGCCAAAGATGTCCTCAAGCCAGTTGATTGTCCTTCCGCAGATCAGATCTCCGACATTTTCACGAAACCGCTTGGCAGAATAAAATTTACTAAGTTCAAGGATGAACTTGGTATCTGTTGTAATGTATCTTTGGATCATAGGGGGGAATGTTAGATGATCCAAAAATACAATATTATCATAGGTTATAAAATTGGAGTAAAATAATTATTAAATTCAGATATTAAAATAATAATTATTATTCTATAATGTTTAATTATTTAATGAAGACATTTAGAATTAGTGTATTGTTGTAACAAGATATGACTCTCCAAAAGTGTCGTATCTTAGGCTCTATTTTAGGAGATTTGTTAGCTAGATGGTTTGAATAGAATTTATTGTAAATGGACACTTGTTATTTAATAAGTGATCCATAATTAGAGGTAATTAGGACATTGATCTTATAAATAGCTCATTGCAAGAGTGTTTGGATGTTTGGGTGTAAACTCTTGCAAAATCAAATTATGTAATTATTTTTTTCTGATTAATAAAATTACGTGTCTGAGGACACTTCTTCCATTAGCAACCTGTATCGTCGTTTCAACGGACCCTTCCGGTACAACCGACTGTTTCAGGTCAGGTTTCAGTTAGTTCTTCCACCCCTCCATCAAGTGGATAGAATGTACCACTACCTAGGGGGGGGGATCTGAATATTCCTCTTGTGTCAGGTGAAACCAATGTGATTGGATTATAAACTCACATAGTTGGAGTTAATCAACCTTATTTTGGCAGTATTCCTAACCCTGTTGATCCATCTGGGTCGGGTAATATCCAATACCAGCAACGTTATATGGCTCAGATTCCACTCCAGCAAGTTAATGTCCCATATGGTTCGCAAGCCTTGGTCAATCCACCTTACACTCCACAAGAAGGAGATTATGTCCAGCCTGGTCAATCCACTATCTCTGGTGGATATGGTCAAATTTAATTTGAAAATTACCAATACCCTCAAGGTATATCCCAAGGAAATGTCCAACAAACCTTACAGCAACAAGGGCAACCTTTGCAGCAGCAAGGGAAAACGTTGTAGCAGTAGGTACAACTGTTACAATAGCAGGGGCAACCTTTGCAGCAGTCTCAGTAGCCTACCCAACCTTTGTACTCACAAGGCCAACCTTTGCAGCAACAAGGTCAACCTTTACAGCAACAAAGCCAACCTTTGCAGCAACAAGGTCAACCTCTGCAACATAAAGCTTCATATGTGTATCAACAAGTTCAACCCTTACAAGCATAAGGTCATCCCCTATAGTAGTAGGGCCAATCTCTTCAAGTTCTGGGTCAACGGGTTCAACAACCTTACAATCCGTATGCCACATATAATGCTTATCAACAGCCTATGGTAGGTCAATATCAAACCTACAAGGGACAACATCCAACTTATGGTCAAGGTAACCCTCAGTGGGGGCAAAATCATGTCCCATATGGACAAAATCCGCCACTGTGGGGGAAAAATACTTACCAACAAGGTTGGAACCCGCATTTTGGGTCTCCTCAAAGACCCTGCATGTCGTTCAATACGAAATTGCCTTTATTGGCTATGTTGGAGTTCTATGATGTCTCATGGCTCACAAATGATCCTATTTTTCATTTGCCTTACTAGCTTCTGGTTCCAACTAAAATTCCAAGCAACTGCTCTAAATTCGAAGGAAAATATAAAGAGGACCCGCAAGCCCATGTGATGACATATCACTTATGGTGCTCTTCAAATTCATATGTTGATGATTCTATGTGTCTTCGCCTCTTTCAAAGAACCTTAACAGGTGTTGTCGCAAAATGGTATATTAAGTTACCTCGAGCCACCTATGTTGACTTTAACTCTCTAGCTAAGGCCTTCCTCACTCACTTCCAATTGTCGGTTCGGCATGAAACTGGAAATCATTTTCTCACATCCCTTAAGCAAGATACCATGACCCACATTTCCGATCATATCCATGAATGGAGATGTCGATGTCGCCTCATCAAATTCGAGATTACTGATGAGTTGCTGACTGAATGGTTCACAAAATCGTTCGCTAACAAGATTTATAAGGATATATCTATCGGTGGATGTGTTACTGAAGAGAAAGTTATTGTCCATGCTCAATATCTAGACATAGTCTATTCACAATCTGGCACGTTATATGAGATGTTTTCAGATGCTTTGAGACCATCTTCAGATATGGTAGCCTCAAAATCTCCCAATGTACCACCTGTTGATGGTGTAATTGGTTTCGTGTCTCAAACTTCCACAAAGGCTTCCTCGAAGCAGAAATCTGTTTTAGACACTGCTTCCAATAATCCTTCAAAAAATTCATAAAATCCTGGTAAAACCTTTGAGGTACATGTTGTTCAGTCTACCGCAGTAGATAAGGCCTCAAAAGGTAAGAAAAAGGGGAAAGGTAAAGCCAAAATTGATAACCCAAAACAGGATCCACCTAAATCATTTGTTGATGATGCTTCTAAGTGAGTCGAAATATCCTTGCCTCATCTGTGAGGAAGATCATTACACCAAGGATTGTCCCCAACATTCTGAAGTTAACTGCTTATTGAAAGGGACTCCGTATGTTTTGAAAGAACCTTTTCCATATCAGCAGACGCAGTTGGTATACCAACCGCAATCCTCTGCCTCTTCTGGTTCCCAAGTTTTCATGATGCAAGGTTCATCGCCTATTTCGATTGCTACTCAAACAAAGGACTATCAAACCCCACAAAAGCAGACGGTGGAGAAATAAGTTACCAATATACCTTCTACTTTTGCTCCATCTAGTTCTAGTCTGCTCCATATTGAGCACCCTAACAGTGAGTCCATAATCTGACCACCTCCCAAGGGTGTACTTCTAAAATCATCTTATAATCTAAATGCTAGAGTTGCACATCATTATAATATTGTTGAGGATTTAGCTCAAGCACCTTCGGTGATGTCTGCTTTGGAGGTTCTCCAAACCTGTCCAATGCAACGGAAATCATTGTTTTCTGTTATAGGCGTTATTGATCCTACCGATTCGAGTTTAATTACCTTTGATCTTGAAAACCATGTTCCTCGTCTTCCTCATCAGATTGCTTTTCTGATTCAAGTTCTCATTAAAGGAAAGATGATACATCAGATTGTTATTGATGAAGATGTTTCCACCTACATCATGTCTGTTTCGTGTTGGAAAGTTATAGGCTCTCCTTCTCTTAATCAGTCCCCGAAAACTTTAGAGGCCTTTGATGACAGAGGCTCCCATCCATACAGTATTCTCACGAACTTGCCAATCATGTTGGAAGGAAAGACCGTTGAGCTAGAAGTGGAAGTTGTAGATGTGAATCTCAAGTACAACCTTCTTCTCGGGCGAAGTTGGACCCACGCTAT
The DNA here is from genome assembly GCA_031772625.1 of Pinus tabuliformis. NCBI lineage: Eukaryota > Viridiplantae > Streptophyta > Pinopsida > Pinales > Pinaceae > Pinus > Pinus tabuliformis. Next base: position 443,082,325 of record CM062820.1, on the reverse strand, counting down.
GTTTTGTGTGGTTTTTTATTTTTTCTGGGTGCTTTGGTTTCCTCATGAAAGAAAAATTGTCACCATCGACCAACTGTCTTTTTCTCTTCCGATTCATCGAACGACAATGTCCCTTATGTGGGAAATATTGAGATTCCTTATGCGAGTGTGGGGGAAGGTCTTTTCAAAGACTCTGCTTTAATGGGTACTTTTACTCTCCCACCTCTGAATGTCACGCCAATCAATATGATCTCAGTTTCTTCGGATCCTTGGATTATTCCTACTCCAGAACAAATTGTTTTATTTGGTGATTCTATGCCTTTAATTCCACTAGAGAAAAATTATCAAGAAATTGTCTTGGCTTCAATGGTCGCTTCAGAAAGTCATGTTGTTTTCAGTATGAACCTGGATACTTATGTGTCATCTTCTTGGCTTGGTGCTTTAGATTCCCTGGATCCTTTGAACTAGACATCCCCCACCGACGAGAGTATCGTTGAGGTTATGTCTTTAAACGAAACTCCTTGGAATGGTCTCCATCATCATTCTTCATTTCTTCCCAGCCTCGGTGAAATTCCTTCGTGTCTTGAAGCGTTTGCTTCTCATTGCCCAATGCATCCACTTCAAACACCTGTTTTGGCGCACGAAGTCCTGCCTGAGGGTAATATGCGAAACATTACTGCAACCTTTCCCATTGACATTTTAGTCCAACCTGAAATCGTCAAACTCTTTCAACTGGGGTACTTTTTCCTCGTCAGGAGATTAAGTTTTTCATGCCTCCTTTTATGAGATTTTTTCACCGAGTGTCTACCATTTGCCCATTATTGAAATGGGGTTTTCATATTATGACTCATAACCCTCACTCGCCCAGGGGGCAGGGGGGCATAGCCTTCTATGATTTTTACTCTATTATTTGGTCTAGTCGATGCTTACACGTCATGTCAACGATGAAACTCTAGTTTTATTCTTTGTTGATTGATTACCCGAGTCCGGAAATGGACTCCATCTGAACTTTTTACGTGAGGTCATTTGTGTGATTTCTTTTTTGTACATTAGTGTGTGAATTCATCAGTGTGCACTTTTTGATTTTTGGTGTGTTTGTTTGCTTTGCAGACATGCGTTGTTCTACTTACCTTGTGTTCCACTTGGTTTGTAGATGTCTTCAAGTCATTATGTAAGTTTTGTTGATGGTGCTTGTCGTAGCACATAGAATTTGTCTTCCGCAACTTGGGCACTCTTTACCCTTGATGGCAAGTTGATTGACTTACAAGGTATATGCCTCGGACAGACAACTAACAATATTGTCGAATACAGTGTAGTCATTGAATTATTGTCATAAGCAGTTGCTCTTGGCATTAGAGATTTAGTTGTCAAGTTAGACTCATAGCTCGTTGTGTTATAGTTAAACAATCATTATTCAATGAGAAATCCACAAATATTGTGTATGTATCTACATGTTTGATTAGTGGAAAGAAATTTTGATTTTATCACATATCAAAACATTCCACACAATTTGAATACGTTAACAGATGCATTAGAAAATTATGTTCTTGATAGACATTTGTGTCATTTATAAAACTGATCATATTATGGACACATAGGTAGAAAATAAAACACACATCTATATATATATATATATATATATATATATATATATCGAGTATGTCTAAGTTTTTACATCAAAATCTCAAAAAATAAAGTGTTCTAGGACACTTGGCTTTCAAAGCCTACAAAATGTGTAAAATAGCTAGAAAGGCTTTCAGCCTGCACGGTGCTCACGATATCACAAGACTGCTCTGATCACTCGGCCTAACAACCGACGTAGTCTTGCGGATACTCCCACTGTGTGTCTTTGCCAATGCAATGACACCTCGTTTATAGTAGCATTCTCCGGAACTCCCTGAGTAATCGCTTCTAGGTTGTGCTCCATCTCAGTTAAGGGGTTCGCTCCTTCCTCATAGTCAGTGCCCACTATTTGATGAGCAGCCCGTTGTGATATTGGCAACATGACAGGCGGTCTTTCAGGTCCCACATCTGCACATTTATCATAAGTCGAGTCTCAGTTTACACTTTTACAAAAAAATCATAAGACTTGAAAAAATCCAAAAAACAAGTCTTTACCTGCATCAGTCCATTGTTCTCCCAGTGGCAGAGGTAGATCTGGATCCCATCAAAAATCTATGCCAACATATGCATAATCGTCCACCATGAGTAATTTGTGTTTGGTCAATTTAGTGTGTTCTAAATTGCTATTTAAAATGTCAATCCGGGATTCGTAAACTGACGAAGTGAAGTGTACTATATGTACAAGATAACCATTTCCTTAGTCTTTTATCGTTTTTGAGTTTTTTAGTTTGTTTTTGGATTTATCTTTCCCTAATGTGTGATGGCGAAAATGAAAGTTAAGTATGGATGGTGATGGTGATTTCTACAGTGATTTTCCCAAACTTAAAAGTGCTCAAAAAGAAAGCTTTAAACAACTGTAATGAAATCAATTCTTAAGAAGAAGTAAATGTATCAAACAGTGAACTAATAACAATGGCCCAGTATCCTTGCTGCTGAATGAAAAGAAAGTAAAAACTGAACTTAAAGCAACTCAAAGCAAAGCAACTAATTCACACTACTTCAACTCTTCTGATCCTTTACCCTTCAGCTCAATCTAACTTGTGGGAAGCAATCATGAACAAGTTAAGCAATATGACATCTAAATGACAAGAAATTAAATTGCATAAAGGAAACTAATCACACTACTTCAACTCTTCTGATCCTTTACCCTTCAGCTCAATCTACCTTGTGGGAAGCAATCATGAATAAGTTTAAGCAATATGATAACTAAATTGCAAGAAATTAAATTGCATAAAGGAAACTAATCACACTACTTCAACTCTTCTGATCCTTTACCCTTCAGCTCAATCTACCTTATGGGAAGCAATCATGAATAAGTTTAAGCAATATGATAACTAAACCACACTAAAATAAGTAATATTCTGATTCCTTACTAATAGAGTCACTTGACTATAGAAAGAAACCATAAACAAATGAGTAATATGATGTCTAAGTAGCAGAAAATAAATAAGCAAAACACAACTTGAAAAAAGACAGTGCTGGAATTAAACTTCAGAAAATGGAAATTAGCAGGAAGGACAAGATGATCTCATATGTCAATAGTTATCAAAAAGATGAAAATTTGCCCGGGCTGCCTAAGAAAACCTGCAGAAAAACATTGATCAGCTGACAACTATAAGGAAAACAAAAGTGAAAATGTAAATAGCAGTGAATTAAAAACATCAAAACAGCATGTTATATACAAGCTAATGATTATGAAAACAGAAACATAATAAAATCAAATGAAAACTATACAGGGCTTTAGTGCGCAGGGGCCCTCTGCCACCTCAGCCAGTCAACGAATAGTCACAAGAATGAACTCAGGAAAGTAGTCTTCTCATGTATTAAAGCAACAGCAACATATATAAAACAGAGTACAGTGGGGTGATAATAGCAACAGTTCAAAAATTACATCGCAAAAAGCTTCTACACAGCGTTCATCAATGCGTTATTTATAATGAAAAAGTGTTGAAACTAACTAACTGAATCCTATGCTATTAACTGCGTTGCCAAAGACACGTAGATCTCCTCAACCGAGATCTAGCGTAACTGTCATCATGTCTATTAAATCTTCGGAGTGGTAGCTGTTGGATTCAGGTTACGGGGATGATCTCCAGGTGTGTCGATGTCTCCGTGGGCTGAGGACTGTGCCACGTAAACTTTCACGTGCTCAAAACAGAGACGTGCCACCGCTAAATTCCTTGGTTGGCTTTGCCTTTGACCCTTGTTGACCGTGACCTTCTATGGATGATTTGGCTGATCTGAAGGGACACGTTACATGTACCCGTCACCTGTAGCTTGCCCATGTGGCTCGTTTCTTCATAGGACACCTGTAGCATAGCTTTTAACAAAATAGCTGCAGAATCCTGTGCTGGCTGCGGAAACCTATGCTGGCTGCGGAAACTGACAAGTTTCCGTAGTTGCCTGAACAAAAATCTAAACCAAACAACAGTCATAAGCATAGTTAGAAAACCATGTCAGAAGCTCTTTTTAGACTATAATGCAATGATTTAACAGCTTGATGGATGAAGTAAGTGGGAAAAAGAAGGCTGAGAGGGTGTATAGGAAGGTGCAGGTTTGAGGCTCAACATACCCCCACTGTGAAGGTGTTGCATGTCCTCATGCAACCAAAATTTAGCTATTTCCCTCTAATCCATATGTTCTGAGGCTTCTGCTAGGACATCTAGCCCTATTTACTTCTTCTTTGATGCTAACATCATCCTTGGTTTCCTAACTAGACATTTGAACTTGAGATTAATCAATGCTCTGCTTAACTTTTTGCACTTTTTCTTCAGCTTCCTATTTTTCTTTTGCCACAGTCCTAAATGGAGCATAGTGTTATCATGGACAATCTTGTCTACCTTGCTATGCTCTTTGAGTGCTTCATTTTCCTGTTTAATATGCCTATTTAGGACTTCTAATTCAAATACTTCCTGTTTCAAAGATTGAACTTGTGCATCTAGTGGCAGAGTGGTACTAGGTCCTGCAGCTGATTGTTCTAGGGATTCCAGGTAGTTATATACCTCTTTCTGATTAGGATCTACCTCAGGTGTTTTTCTCTGACTGGGCTCAAAATTTGGTGGAGGAGGAGGACTGCTCTCTCTTTCCGGCTGAAAAGGGCTTTCATCATGTAGAGGACTTGGTTCAATGCTTGGCTGAGCTGGAGATTTCTCAAGTGTCTCTTCACCTAAATCAATAAAGTGAGGCTGTTTTTCTTGGGTTTTATTCACCTTTCCTTTTAGCCTAGTGCTCCTCCTTAGGTATGGACTATTACTCTTCTTTTGTGCACTCCGTTTTCCTTTTTGCTTTTTCTTTGCTATAGCAGCAGCCTGAAGATGTACTAATCTTTCTGACAGAGGTTGATAATCCTCCTCTATGGATTGCTCAGGGGATGGATAGACTTCTTGAATGGTTCTTTTGCCTTTTTCTTTCTTCTGTTTCTTATTTTTAGCTCTATCTTCTTCTTCTTTTTGGACAGTTTCTTGAATTTCTATTGTAGGGGAGTCTTGGACTGTAATGTTCTTTTCTTTCCTCCTACTTTTCCTTGGAATCTTTGGTGAACTGCTTCCAGAGGCCTCAGACGGCTCTTGGAAGTAGTTTCTTGTCAAGAATTGCTCCCAAGTATCCTTAGTTTTCTTCAACTGGTCCTCAATAAGAATTTTTATGAGTCCATGATGGTAGAGATGAGGTTCAATGTTGCCTACATGTTTTTGAACTGTAAAACTCATCTTTTTCAAACTTAATAGCAGAAAATGAGGCAAATTAAGAGTGTGACCCTCTATGAAATTCATCATCAGTCTAGCATGATACATATACATAGAACCAAAACGACCTTCACACGTGATAAATTTCTGGATGACTAACAGTAGACTAGACCATTCCTCTTTTAGTGCATGAACAGGGATGCCTCTTGTAAATACGGTGGTATCCATACCTTGGTTTTGTAGCATGATTCTCCATATTTGATCGTCCACACTTCTATTTTTAAACCACCTTTCACCTTCTTGAGGTAGGCCTGTGGCAGCTGCTACTGTGGCCTCAGTCACTGTAAACTTTAAGTCTCCAATCTCCATTGTTTGTCCATCAAAAGACCGCGCAAAAGCTTTGGTCACCTCCTTGTTATGGCCTTTAAACTTTTGGATAAATCGTAGCCATCTGGCTTTCTTCAGCAATTCCTTAGTTTGAGGATAACCCTCCAAGTATTTCGGTCCTTCCGGCTCCGCTCTCAATAATTTTCCCATCCTCTGTTTTAAATTCCAACTGAGAGTTCTTCTGCGTGTGAGGGTTCAGAAAAAATGGCTTTGTTACAGGGTTTAGGATAGATTGTAGTGACTGCAGTCGGGGTTTAGAACAAACTGTAGTGGCTACAGTCAGAAATGGAGAACAAACTGTAGTGGCTGCAGTCGGAAGTGGAGAACAAACTGTAGTGGCTACAGTCGGAAATGGAGAACAGGGAATGGAAGTACCCGAATTATCGGAGGAACAGAGGGTGAGCAGTAGTGAACAAGTTCAAAATAAAATGCGGATGCATGCGAGGAGTATGGTATTAGTGGAGTGGTAAACGAATGGAATCGGATGACTGTGTATGAAATTTTTACACGTCTCAACAGACGGCTGCGGAAATTACGGCTAAGAAGAACCGTAACACAATAGGTCACGTCTCAAGAGTACGAGTAATAAATGGAAGTGCAGTCAGTCTTGAGTTTAAACTCAGAATAATCATGAGACCGTTGGAGAAATGAATGCAAGGTGTGTGGAGTGATATCGTGGAATAGGAGTGGTAGTGGAGTTATCGTATCAAATCATTGCACATAGTAGAACTTGTTATGGTTTGATAACTATGCGTAATTATGACTTGAATTGTTATTTGATAAGGATTTTTTATCATACCTTTGGAAACTTTGTCATTTCTTGCTCAAGGCTTCTAACCAATTGCTCTTCCTTGATGTTTTGGAGATGCCCCATGTCTTTAGCTCAATTACACCTGCATTTCATGATTATGGCACTAACAGTTGACTGTAAATTTGAAAACAGAGTGATGCTGGCTGCGGAAATCGTTTCTGGCTGCGGAAACTGCTTCTGGCTGCGGAAACAGTTTTCAGCTGCGGAAACTGAGACAGCACCCCCTTAACTGCACAAAGATAGTTAGAAAAGAACTAGCTGAATGAAAATAGTCCTAAAAGGGACTTTTATTGATGAAGTGAAATGGAATGAGTGGAATGAAATGAAAATGAGGTGGAGTGAAGTGAAATGGAAATGAGAATGAGATGGAGGTGAAGTGAGATGGCAAATGAGATGGAGTGAAGATGGAAAGAGAAGGAGAGGAGATTTTTTTTTTGGAAAATATAGAGTGTCAGGTGTCCCTGATTTTCACTCTACATTTTCTGTATAAGACCGCCAATCTATGATTAGTTTTCAGGCTTATACGATTTATTTTTTTCACCGAAAGAAACAAAGGCTAGGCTGATGGGGGAGAAGGATTCTTCTCCACCAGCCTTATTGCAGAATTCTCCTGGAACATTTTGACAAATTCCTCTTTTGAGAGTGGCTTATGATAAATTTTCAATCGGTGGCCATTCACAATGAGAGGAGTTTGAAATTCATCAATAGTCTTGATTCTTACTGCTCCATTGTTAAAGACTTTGTCAATCTCATATGGCCCAAGCCAATGAGTCTGAAATTTTCCTTTGAAGTCTTTAAACTTGGAATCAAACAGTAGCGCCCAATCTCCCTCTTGAAACTTTCTCTCTTTGATATATCTGTCATGCCACTTAGCTCTTTGATGTTGAACTAGATCAGTCCTTAAAATTGCATCTTGTCTGATCTCATCTAGCTCATTCAGCTGCTCCATTCTGTGCTTTTGGGCTTTTGATAGATTCATCCCCAACTGGACTGCCATCTTGAAAGTCTTGACTTGAAACTCAATGGGGAGCAGGACCTCTTTCCCATAAACAAGTTCATAGGGAGAATGTCCTGTTGTGTTCCTCCATGTAGTTCTGTAGGCCCATAAGGCTTCAGGAAGCCTTTCTGTCCAATCTTTTCTGTGTAGATGAACAATTTTGGTGATGATGCTTTCAAGAACTTTGTTTGTAGACTCCACTTGGCCATTTGCTTGCAGATGGTAAGGAGTAGATTTTCTGTGCTTGATTTTGTATTCTTCCATCAGCTTCTCCATCAAGTTAGATGTAAATTGACTTCCCTGATCTGTCACAATTTCTCTTGGGACACCAAAACGCGTAAAAATATCCTCAAAAAGAAATTGAACAACTGAATTTTCAGTGGTAGAAGGTAATGCTTTGGCTTCTACCCATTTAGTGACATAATCAGTGCATACCAATATATACTTCTTTTGTTTAGATGGTGGATTAATGGATCCAATGAAATCTAAAGCCCATTTTTCAAAGGGTTCGATGAGTCCCTGTGGTTGTAATGGCATTTCATTTGAAAGAGTCGGTCTCCCAACTCTTTGGCAGCTGTCACACCTTCTGACATATTGTTTTGCATCTTTGAAAAGGGAAGGCCAATAATATCCTAAAGAAAGGATTTTATAAGCCGTCATTTTGTCAGCAAAGTGTCCACCGCATGGTTCATCATGACATGCCTTGAGGATGTCAGGCATTTCATCTTCCCGAACACATCTTCTGATCACACAATCTAGCCCTGTTTTAAACAATTCATTAGAAATCCATGAATAACTTGAACTCTCCTGAATAATTTTTCTTTTTTCACCAGGAAATAGATGTGGAGGTAGCTTCCCTGTAACCAAATAGTTAGCAATATCTGCATACCAAGGAGTCTTAGTAGTTACTGCAAACAAATATTCATATGGAAACTTATCCTCTACAGGAGAATCTTCGTTAGTATTTTGGATTCTAGACAAGAAATCAACTACTGTATTTTGTTTCCCTGGTCTATCCAACACAGTAATATTGAATTCTTGTAAAAGTAAGAGCCATCTTGTAACTCTGCCATTAGTAATAGGTTTATTCATGAGATATCTAATTGCAGAATGATCAGTATGGACAAAAGTTTCATAGCCGGTTATATAGTGTCTAAACTTATTGATTGCATGAACAACAACTAAGAACTCTTTCTCAGTCACAGTATAGTTTAACTCAGTGGGAGTCAAATTTTTACTGGTGTAGTAAATGCCATAAGGAACTAAATCCTTTTGTCCCAACACAGCTCCTAGAGCTGTATCTGAAGCATCTGTGGAAATATGGAAAGGAAGTTTCCAATTCGGACCTCTCAAAATGGGTGCTTCAGATATTTTTGTTTTCAAAGTTTCAAATGCAGATTGACAATCAGGATCCCATTTGAATTCACAATACTTTTCAAGTAATTTGAAGAGTGGAGATGCTATTTTGGTGAAGTTTTCAATAAATCTTCTATAGTATCCAATAAATCCAAGAAAACTTCTAACATCTTTTTGACAATTTGGAATAGGCAACTTGGAGATGACTTCAACTTTTGATCGATCAACTTTAATCCCATCTCCTTAAATATGATGTCCTAAAACAATCCCTTCAGTAAACATCATAAAGCATTTTTCATGACTTAATGATAGGTTTGTTTCTTTACATCTTATAAGGATTTTTTCCAAATTCTCTAATGCCTCTTCAAACAAATTACCATAAACTGTAAAATCATCCATATAAACCTCTACACAATCATGGATTATATCGGAAAAGATTCCTAGTACTGCCCTTTGAAATGTTGCGGGTGCATTACATTATCCAAAATGAAGTACTCGGTAAGCAAAAGTTCCCCATGGACAGGTAAATGTGGTCTTGTCCTGATCTTCAGGTGCTACCTGAATTTGATTGTAACCAATAAAACCATCCAAAAATGAAAAATACTTTTTGCTTGCTAAAGTATCTAATACCTGATCGATAAAGGGTAAAGGAAAGTGATCCTTCAAAGTTGCTTTGTTCAATTCTCTGTAATCAATGCACACCCTCCATTTACCATTCTTTTTAGGTACTATAACCAAAGGAGAAACCCATCGACTATCTGAAATAGGATAAATGAAGTTCACATTAAGTAACTTTTGGAGCTCTTCTTTCACTATCTCCCTAAGGTTTGAATTCATCCTTCTCTGAGGTTGTCTAATTAGTCTACTGTTTTCCTCAATGTAGATGTGATGAATGCAAGTCTTAGGGTCAATACCTTTCATATCGGTATACTCCCATGCAAATGCAGTAGAATGTTTTTGCAAGATTTTGGTTAGTTCCTCCTGTTGTGATCTTTCCAAAAAAAAATTTAATATTCAATGTTTTTCCTGGAAATATCTCAATGGCGGAACTACCAAATTCTTCCATAGAGAAAAGAGACATTTGTCTAGATGATAGATACTCAATGTCAGAATCTAACTGAAATTGTGTGTGGTCATATTCTAAAGATGTTTCAAAATTTTCTAATGTGTTCAGAATTTGACTATCTTCACTAACTTCAGAAATGGTAAAGACAGGTTGTATAGTATCTTCATCATCAATCCACTCATTATCTCCTATTTCTGTAATTGCCTTTGCTGGAGGATACAGATTGAATTTCTTTGTCGAATTACCATCAGAAATATACATATCCCCGGACCTACAACTGATGAAAGCATCGACTCTGGCTAGCCAAGGTCTTCCTAAGATGAGAGGATGTCCTCCTAAATTACTCTTGGGAGTTAAAATCATGAAGTCCACTGGATATTCCCAAGAGTCTAAGGAGATTGAAATGTCTTCTAATACACCATCTGGTTTAATAATTGATCGATCTGCAAGTTGCAGTAAAGTAGGTATAAAGAGAAGATTAGGAAGTTTCAGCTGTTCCATAGTCTGTCTACTCATAATGTTGATAGCAGCCCCTAAATCAATCAAAGTATTTGGAATTTCAACACCATTGATATGTGTTTTGACAATTGGACTACCGGGATCTACATACTTCTGCATAGTAATTTTTCCCATCATGATGTCTGCAATTTTCCCTACCAGGTGGATTCTTCTTGTGTCTCTAGGTTTCCTTCCTGGTCTTTTAAGACTCAACTCCTTTATTGTTTTTGCTAGAATAGGAATCTCTTTAATGGCTTGTAACAAGGGAATCTTGATACAGACATTCTTCAATTCATCTAGAAAATCATAGTCAGGCAACAAGATTTGTTTTTCCACCCCTTTGTCAATTTGTAATCTTTCAGGAAAAGGAGGTGTGGATGAAGATGTAGGTTGCTCAACTATAGGAGTTGTGGGGGTTAGCTCTTTTTCTTTTTCTTTCTGAGTGTTTGGGTTTTGAAGAGATGCTTCAGAACCCTTATTGGCTTCAAGAGATTCTTCCTCAGAAATGCTTTGATTTTGGGCATCTATAGAAGGTTTATCTAGAACTCTACCAGATCTGAGTTGTACATCATTGAGAGGAACAATCATATAGGCAGGAAATTGTTGACCTTCTATCATATAAGCATTTTGAGGGTTTTTATTATTGGGGTTTGGCAATGGCTGAGAAGGAAGTTGATTTGACTTCTGTTGGAATGGAAGCAAGAGTTGAGAATTTGGGTTTTGTTGAGAGGGTTGTTGTTGTTGAAATGGCAATGATAGTTGTGGGTTTAGATTTGGAAGTTGTGGAGCCTGTTGGTTTTGAAAAGATGGAGGATATTGATAAAATTGAGCAAATCTCCCATAAGGATTTTGCATACCTTGTACCCATGATTGAAAAGGATTTTGAGGTTGGGACCAAGGTTGTTGCCAAGGATTCCAATTTGGTGGGGGTTGAAAGTTCATAGAGTTGTTAAACCCTTGATTTTGTTGCCCCTGCCAAGGTCTCCTTGCAACAAAACAGAGAGACTCAATTGTATTTGGATCTTCTTGAAAGACAGCTTTGAGCCCAGGAATTGAAGGACAATCCTTGGTCTCATGATTCTCTGAACAGATCACACATGTTTCTACAACTTTTGCATCCAAGGGACATTCCCTGGAGCATGTTTTTTTCTACATTTTGGGCAAAAGATGGCTAAAGCTTCAGCTTCTGCTTTCTGCTTATTGTGGATCTTAAGAGTGTCTAGTTGCTCACTAAGACTCCCTAAGATATCAGTTTTGAATTCATCAAGCATATTGCCAATCTCAGCCCTACTTACTGATCCGGTTGCAGATTTGTTTGCTCTAATGAGAGAAGGATCTCTAGGCCCTTTTCCAGTTTTAGATTTTCCTCTTGAGAGATGGACACACAGTTCTGCTATGTCATGAAGTGGAAGTTGAGATATGTCTCCTTTTCCCATCATGTTCAAAATATCTATCCATTCATCTCTAATGGCTTTTAATAGAAGGGCTTTCAAGGTCTCCTCATCTAAGTTACTCATTTTTGCTCTTTTCAGATTGTATTGGAATCTTTCAAGTAAATCCTCCAAGTTTTCATCTTCTTTTTGTACCATTTTAAATACTTCATCCTTGTGGTTGGTAGGCATACAATAATCCATGTATCTATCCAAAAATGTTTGTTTCATATCATTCCAAGTCCTAATGGATTGAGTGAGTAATCCCATGAACCATTTCAAAGCAGCTCCTTTCAATGTTGAAGGAAACAGTTTGAGTTTTTGAGAGTCTTCCAGATAATCATAGGTTCGACACACGACTTCAAACTCAAATAGAAATGTTTCAGGATCTTCATTTCTTAACCCATGAAAGTTTGGGAGGACAGATGGTGAAATATTTTTCATTGTTGCTCGAGAATCCTCATCGGCTATAGGAAATCAAAATGAGTTATCTCCATCCCTATTTCCCCCATTGTTACCTCTACCTCCTCCATTATTTCCTCCTCCCCCTCCTCTACCTCTACCTCTACCAAATCCGTTAACTCCCTCTTCTGTCATGGTAGTTTTCTCAGAGATTTCAAAGTCCTCTGGTTCTTCTACTAATAGCGAACGAGGAGGAATTTCTCCCTCTTCTTCCTCAGGTGATTCTACTTCTTCAATTACAATGTGTCTCCCAGTAGAAGAAAAGAAAGGATCTTTTCCTAATTCAGATTCGATGGATGGTGAGGAAGAGTCTCCTAACTCAACTACTGTCTCTTGAATTCCAGGAATCCTAGGGCTAGGAGTATAGGTTGGAGATGATGGAGGTGTCTCTTGTCTATTCCTTGAGGTAGAAGGAGTTGTAAAAATCGAACTCTTGGCTCTAGCTAAAAACCTTCCCCTAGAATCTCTTGCTCTATGCATGTCATTTTTTATTTATCTTCAAGTCGGGCTAATAATTCTCTTTCTGATCTTCCAGGTCACTCTAGGTGTAAGAAGAGAGCATACTCAAGAAACTATTAAACCAATAACTTTCTCTTTTCTGATCCTCCAGATCACACTAAGTGCAAGAGGAGAGCATACTTTGAGAGGTTATCGATTTTCCTTCCTTGAAATTTTCTTGTTTTTTTTTTTTAAGAAATTGGCTACCTAATTTCACTTCCCCGACAACGGCACCAAAATGTTTGGTCAATTTAGTGTGTTCTAAATTGCTATTTAAAATGTCAATCCGGGATTCGTAAACTGACGAAGTGAAGTGTACTATATGTACAGGATAACCATTTCCTTAGTCTTTTATCGTTTTTGAGTTTTTTAGTTTTTTTTTGGATTTATCTTTCCCTAATGTGTGATGGCGAAAATGAAAGTTATGTATGGATGGTGATGGTGATTTCTACAGTGATTTTCCCAAACTTAAAAGTGCTCAAAAAGAAAGCTTTAAACAACTGTAATGAAATCAATTCTTAAGAAGAAGTAAATGTATCAAACAGTGAACTAATGACAATGGCCCAGTATCCTTGCTGCTGAATGAAAAGAAAGTAAAAACTGAACTTAAAGCAACTCAAAGCAAAGCAACTAATTCACACTACTTCAACTCTTCTGATCCTTTACCCTTCAGCTCAATCTACCTTGTGGGAAGAAATCATGAACAAGTTAAGCAATATGACATCTAAATGACAAGAAATTAAATTGCATAAAGGAAACTAATCACACTACTTCAACTCTTCTGATCCTTTACCCTTCAGCTCAATCTACCTTGTGGGAAGTAATCATGAATAAGTTTAAGCAATATGATAACTAAATTGCAAGAAATTAAATTGCATAAAGGAAACTAATCACACTACTTCAACTCTTCTGATCCTTTACCCTTCAGCTCAATCTACCTTATGGGAAGCAATCATGAATAAGTTTAAGCAATATGATAACTAAATCACACTACAATAAGTAATATTCTGATTCCTTACTAATAGAGTCACTTGACTATAGAAAGAAACCATAAACAAATGAGTAGTATGATGTCTAAGTAGCAGAAAATAAATAAGCAAAACACAACTTGAAAAAGGACAGTGCTGGAATTAAACTTCAGAAAATGGAAATTAGCAGCAAGGACAAGATGATCTCATATGTCAATAGTTATCAAAAAGATGAAAATTTGCCTGGGCTGCCTAAGAAAACCTGCAGAAAAACATTGATCAGCTGACAGCTATAAGGAAAACAGAAGTGAAAATGTAAATAGCAGTGAATTAAAAACATCAAAACAGCATGTTATATACAAGCTAATGATTATGAAAACAGAAACATAATAAAATCAAATGAAAACTATACAGGGCTTTAGTGCGCAGGGGCCCTCTGCCACCTCAGCCAGTCAACGAACAGTCACAAGAATGAACTCAGGAAAGTAGTCTTCTCATGTTTTAAAGCAACAGCAACATATATAAAACAGAGTACAGTGGGGTGATAATAGCAACAGTTCAAAAATTACATCGCAAAAAGCTTCTACACAGCGTTCATCAACGCGTTATTTATAATGAAAAAGTGTTGAAACTAACTAACTGAATCATATGCTATTAACTGTGTTGCCAAAGACACGTAGATCTCCTCAGCCGAGATCTAGCGTAACTGTCATCATGTCTATTAAATCTTCGGAGTGGTAGCTGTTGGATTCAGGTTACGGGGATGATCTCCAGGAGTGTCGATGTCTCCGTGGGTTGAGGACTGTGCCACGTAAACTTTCACGTGCTCAAAACAGAGACGTGCCACCGCTAAATTCCTTGGTTGGCTTTGCCTTTGACCCTTGTTGACCGTGACCTTCTATGGATGATTTGGCTGATCTGAAGGGACACGTTCCATGTACCCGTCACCTGTAGCTTGCCCATGTGGCTCGTTTCTTCATAGGACACCTGTAGCATAGATTTTAACAAAATAGCTGTGAAATCCTGTGCTGGCTGCGAAAACCTATGCTGGCTGTGGAAACTGACAAGTTTCTGTAGCTGCCTGAACAAAAATCTAAACCAAACAACAGTCATAAGCATAGTTAGAAAACCATGTCAGAAGCTCTTTTTAGACTATAATGCAATGATTTAACAGCTTGATGGATGAAGTAAGTGGGAAAAAGAAGGCTGAGAGGGTGTATAGGAAGGTGCAGTTTTGAGGCTCAACAATTGGCACTGCAGCCAAGTAAAAAATTGTAGAGGGTAGTTCATCTGTTGACCTGTCCCTTCTCGAGGCATGAGTTGACTCCACCTCACTAACCTCGAGTCCTGGGGGGCAGGATCCGGTACCTCTACCCATTGATACCAAAATAGAGACACCCGCTCTAAGAAGAAAGTCACTAGTATCGAGCCAAACCCAAATTGTCTCATGTTTCCCTGCTTCCCTTTGGTCAGTTGTCTTTTCATATTCGCCAAAAGGCCTCCACACCAATTGAATATGGTGGGGATCAGACACTCAACTCCATACTAGAATTGGGATTTTGAACTCTCATGCAGGGCTTGCATCCTAGATACATGAGTTATGGTGAATAGGATGATTTGTAAAGGAAAGTTGTTGATGATCGTGGTGATATTCACCTTCCCACCCCTCGTCATTTCTGCACCTGGGAAATGCCTCCTAATCAAAGCGCTAGTACTCTCACCCCCTGGGCAAGATCCGAAAGGCTGGACTCTTTTT
This sequence comes from Pinus tabuliformis, assembly GCA_031772625.1. NCBI lineage: Eukaryota > Viridiplantae > Streptophyta > Pinopsida > Pinales > Pinaceae > Pinus > Pinus tabuliformis. Next base: position 443,066,811 of record CM062820.1, on the reverse strand, counting down.
CCTCTTCGGGCCAATCGCGTGATAAAATAGATGTCTCATTCTTCTATTTCGAGTTCTTGGCCTTTGATGATAAAGATCTCTCGATCCACATCCCAAATACTGATCAAATAAGGCAGCAATTCCATCTGAGACCTCAGCATTGTGGCCCTGAATAACTTTAGCAACCCATAATCTCTCAAGGCATTGATGCATTCTGGATTTTGGGCTGCTTGGTGATCTTCGGCCCCATGGCCTCTTTCTTTCCATTCCAGAACCATGATCTCCTGCAAAACTTCATTTGACATCAATTAGAACCTTTTTCATGGATTGAAATCAAGAAATTTTGCTTTAAAAAGGGTTTTTTCTTCAAAAAAATTTGCCTCAGCGCCATTTCCCCTGTTTTTACAAACAGAGCGATGTCATCGCGAGCGTATTTTATCTCAAGAGCGATTATCGTGGGTCCGATGACCAAACCCGCGATGATCACTGACGCTCAAAAAATTGCAAATCCTCCCTTTTAGCATATAAAAATCCATTAAAAATGAATGAAAATGTGATGAAATGCAAGAGCAAGGACAGACCTCTTACCTGCTACAAATGGTTCGCGAAATGGCGCCCTAAATCTCCCGCAATGGTTACTTGAAAATCAAGAAAATTAGGGCACAAATGCACTTTGAGAACTCACTATGGTAAAATGGTAAAACATAATGTTACTTTTGGTTATTTATAAGTTTTGTAGTCATTTTTGTCAATATTTTAATAATATTTTATTATTATTATTTCTCGATGTCAATGATGGGTGCATTTCTTTGTGCAATTACGGGTGCTTTCGGTGGATAGTGATTATTTTTTACTGATTTTCACGAGTTTTTGTTTTATCTTTTTTTCAGACTCGTTAAAAATAAACGAAAAAGGAACCCCCTTGGAGTCATATTTAAGCCCTTTTCAGACTCTCAAAAACTAAAAAGATCACCGAGTATGTTGTAGTGTTTTCTTCTCAAAGATGTACGAAAAGAACCCGCTTAAGATTGTGGATGAAAAACAATCTCAACAATATAAATGGCTGCTAAACATCGTAGATCTCCAGCAATTGATAGAAACAAAACCTGTCAAAATTTTGATCTATGCCACAATCATAGTTAAACAGCAAAAAGAAAGAGTAATAACTCCAATCATCCAATGGAAACCAGATATACAAAGAATAGTTTTTATCATAACACATGTGAAGGGAACAAATAGATGTTACCAGTCCCCCTCTATTGGATGGGTTCTTGGATATCCTCAAATGTTTTCAGCTTGTGTAGAGTCTCTCTCCTCTATAATGTGTAACAAAAATATGGTGTGCAACAATAAAAATAATCAGAGTTACAACAGCGAGTGCAACAATGAAAATAATCAAAAGTGAATAATGAATGGAAAACCCTTCTATTTTTAACAAAATATTGAGTTATCCTCAAATAATGAGCAATAATAAAATATTATTGATCCCATTCTTGGAATAACCACTTGGAATATTTTATTATATTTGGTTAGGAGGGAAAAAGTATTTAAACTTTTATTTAGAAATAATAAATAAATAAATTATTTATTTATCATCTCAAGGAATTAATTAAGAAATAATAAACAAATAAGGATTTATTTAATTATTCCTAAGGGATTTAGTCAAATTTGACAAAGAATAATAATTAATTAGTCATTAATTAATTATTCTTAGAGAAAAATAAGATAATTAATTATTTATCTGTTTATTTTTCATGATTGGGTCAAATATGACAAAGAATAATAATTGAACAATGGTTTAATTAATTATTCCTAGAAGAAAATCAAATAAATAGTGATTTATTTAATTATTCTTCATGGGTTTAACTATAAATTACTTAACAAAGGTGGTTTATTAAGTAATTTCTCACAGTGAAAGCAATTTTACTATGGTAAAATTCGCTTTACATGGTGTACTTCGATCCATCTAGTAAATTAGTCTAGATGATCAATTTTTTGGTGATAACAGAGTACTTGTCATTTTGAACTCGTTAAATTAAATGAATCGATGTCATCTCAGTATACGTTTACCCCTTTTTTGGGCTAAGATTGATTATTTACAAAAAAGGTACACCTTGATCAATATGGTCAAGAAGTTCTCTCGAATATTGTTTTCTACCTTTTCGGATTCGATGGAAAAATTATGAAAAGTTACATGATTGATTTTTCTTTTTCATTTCTTTTTCAAACTCTCTAAATATGAAAAAGACACTGATTTATTCTTACGTCGAACTCATTAAAATTTTACGATGAAAGACTCGTCGCCATGATGAAACTGAGCTTCTCCTTCCTAGGACTCGTAAAACTTACTAGGATGGATTCATTCGAAGAATGAACTTACATGACAAGCATATGTTATCTCCTGCAAGCTTGTGATAAAAACAATTGGTGTACTCGCTAGAAATAGCAGGGGAAAAATGAAGATGAAAAATCCTTTGTATAGGCAGCATGTCGCTCTTGAACATAACACTCTTCTGCTTTCGTTTCGGGTTTGGGATATCCTCACTCAGCCACTTATCCTCCCGGGTTTGGGTGATCCATTTTGCTCTTATTTGACTATTCCATTTTGTCATTATGACCTTTAGTCCTATGTTGAGTCAAATGTTTCCATGCTACGGAGTTGTGTCGCCGTTGTTCAAGAGTAGTCCTATCTGCAGTTATTTACCTATACATTGTCTGACCTATTGTTACAGTCTTGGATCTTATTCATTTCCTTCCATCCTTGTTTCGTGTCTATGATGAGGGATTCATCATTTCTCTCATTCGATGGGTCACTGCCTGTCGACTTCAACTCATTATCCAAGAAGACGATTTAGAAACTCCCTTTCAGTACCTTAGAGCTTGCATGTCCTAATGGCAAGTTCTTCACATTCGATGACAGGTCTTCATCTTTGGACTTCAATTGGATGATTTCACGAGTGTTCGAATTCAGTTTCATTATCACATTCATGGATTGTACTGTCGTACCTTGAGATCCATTGTCATTATTGGTGGTTTCTCCCGTGCCTGTTAACGGTCCACATCATTGACCGGTAATCAGGTGGTTTTCTAGCATGTTCGACTTCAACACATTTATTCACATGTTAGAATTCATACTTTGGTCGGATCGTGATGGAGCGCAAGACCCTGAGTTTTGTCTGATATGACTCAGGTTGCGTGGAGTTATATGTTATTCTTGATTATACACATGTTTCTATTATACAAATTGTTGTGACCATACCATGGGACTTTACGTTTATGGTGATCCTTCTATATCAGGCAGATGGGACCATACCTTGGATCTTATATTCACAGATGATCCTTCTCATTTGGATGGTTGCGCCCATATCATGGATATTTTCATATAGTCCTTATCATCCGGATGGTTGCATCCATACAGTGGATTCATGATATCAGATATGTATATGTATATACGTCCTTGATTTGCAGGTCTCCTGATGGTGATTGTCCTCGTCCTTGTAAAAGTTCGTAAAGCATCTCAACCATCACTCCATGTTCTTCCTTCATGCTTTAGGGGGCATCTGTTACACAGTATTTTGTCGCACCTCCTGCACTTCCCAGTGACATCCCCTGAAGTGCCTGAAAGATGACCATTATACAGTGAATTCATCTATATATGCAACTCAGATCCTTCCTAAGACATTGATTGGAAAATGCCTTGAGCTTTCCCTAGAAGAAATAGATCTAAAACCCTAATTTGAGCATCATCGCGCTTATGAGACTCAAAACAGTGATGATATCATGTTGCACTATGCTTGACCCGTGATGGCATCACTCTGTTCACTTGTATACCCGCGATGATCCCAAAAAGGTAACTTTCCTAAAGAGGATGAGAAGCTTCATGATCTAGAAGCTTCCAGAGTGGCGAGCTGGAGGTTGTTTGGCATAGATGAGGTCAAATTCTCCAAACTTGGCCTCTTGGTCTTATCCCTATGAGCTACCTCCTTGAGATAAGGGCCTAATTCTATCCTTGGAGAGGTCCTAAATCCCTTTCCAAGCCTATATATTCATCTTCTCCCATTCCCAAATGGTTGGTCTATGCCTATTTGCGCCCTTATGCTAAGATTGTGCCTATATACTATTCATCTGGCTTGGAGAAGGAGTGCTTGGAGAGCTTAGCTTGGACTTGGATATTCAATCAAGGAGAGCCTATCAACATCAAGGCTTGGTTGTATGCTTCCCCTTATTTTCTATTAATATACAACTGCTGGTTCATTTTCCCTAAATGTGTATGCTCATGTATCATTTAGCTTAACATTCCTTGATCAGTTAATTAGGTTTCTTTTGGATATGCTATTTGTATTTGCATGCCTTGTTGTGCCTTGATCTCTTGTGAAGGTGCATAAAGGCTGAAAGAAGCAAGAACGAGCCCATGGTGCGAGTGATTCAAGGTCTTCAACAAAGGAGATCGAGATAGCATCAGAACGAGGTAGGTCATCTTCTTCGTCTCTCTTTTCAATTGCAACTTACAGAAGTTTCTAGTAGATTATCATTTCAGTTGCTAGTCGCACTTATTGGGCTAGAGGGATCGTCTTTGTTTGCAGAGAGGATTTACCTAGACAACACCATCGTCAAAAAGGTCCCTACCCCATAGAAGCAAAGGGATGTTAGGAGCTTCTTGTGGCTAGTGGGGTATTATAGGAGATTCATCTAGGACTTTAGTAAAGTGGATTCACCTTTGTTTGGTTTACTGGCCAAAGATTCATATTTCTATTGGACCAACAGTTGTCAAGAGGCCCCTGAAGTGTTGAAAGAAAAGTTTACCATTGCACCCATCCTAAGAGGTACCAACTGAGAATTTCCTTTCCATATCCATACTGATGCATCAAATAAAGTTGTGGGGGGAGCCTTGGGACAAGTAGAGGATAAGTTTCCTTATGTTATTTACTTCACTAGTAATAATTTGTCTAAAGTTGAGTTGAATGACACTATCATTGAAAAAGAGCTCTTAGTTGTAGTACATTCTTTAAACAAATTTAGGCACTATATCACTGGGTACTAAAATTTTGTTCATACTAATCATGCAACCATTAAATATTTGATGAGTAAGCTTGATTTTAATGTTGGGATAATTAGGTGGTTGTTATTGTTACAATAGTTTCATTTGACTATTATTGAGAAACCATGAAAAGAAAATGTCATTGCAGATTTTTTGTCCAGGTTAACCTTTCCTGTAGGTAATGAAGAGATGGTGGATGATCAACTGCCAGACGAGCACCTCTTTTCCATCTCGGTACTTTCTCTTTGGTTTTCTAACATAGAAAACTACTTGGTTTATGTGAGGTTCCCTCCTAATCTATCATCCAAGGAGAAAAACAAGATTGTAAGGAAAAACTATCCTTTCACTTGGATTGGAGGCAATATTTTTAGATTGGGACTAGATCAAACCTTGAGGATATGTGTAAGAGAGGAGGAGGTCTTTGACATCCTGTCATGATGGTCAGTGTGGACATCATTTTTCTGCAAAAAGGACAACCTTTAAATTTCTATAGGTTGGTTACTATATGCCCACATTACATCAAGATGCAAGGAGATATACCACTAGATATGATCAATGCCAAAGGATGGGAAAACCCACACCTAGGGATGAAATGCCCCTACAACATCAAGTGGCCTTAGAGCCATTTGAAAAGTGGGGTATGGATTTCATTGGGCCAATTGATCCACCATTAGGATATAAAAAGTACATCATTGTGTGCACTAGTTACTTGACAAAGTGTATTGAGACAAAGGTAGTCAAAGTAGCAACTGAGCAAAAAGTGGCATAATTTTTAAGAGAAAATAGCTTCTACAAGTTTGGGTATCCAAGGGAGGTAGTCATTGATCAAGGAGCACAATTCACATCCAATTTGATTGAAGATCTCATGAGGCAACACCATATCAAGCACAACACATCCACTGCCTATCATCCTCAAGAAAATGGGCAAGTAGAGGTCACAAACATAGCACTAGAGAGCATCCTCACCAAGGTTGTTGGCAGAAACATGAAATATTGGGTAGAGAGACTAGTAGAGGCCACTTGGGATTGGGCCCTGTTATATGATTCTAGGTTCAAATATTTTAAAGGGAAGCTAATGACAAGATGGTTGGGCACATACCTAGTGGAAAAATGTCATGAAAATGGATCTGTCTAGATTAGAACCATTGATGAGGAAGGCATTCCCTTGCTTGTAAATGGTTACAGGTTGAATTTATATAGAAGAACTTTGTCCAAGGAGGAATTTATTAGTTCAATCAACAAAGAATTGAATGTGATTAGGAGTTTCATAGCTTCCAATCCACACCATTCCTAGAAATTAAAAAATATATATATATAAATAAATAAAAGGCCTAGATGAAAACCTCTATGAGGCATTTGAGGCCAACTCCAAGGTTGAAAACCTCTTTGAGGCAGCCCAGGAGCAAAAATAAATAAAGATCCCTAGGTGAAAAACCTCCCTTGAGGCACCTAGGGCAGGCATGCAGGTTGAAAACCTCCTCTGAGGTATTCTGTGTGTCTCAAGAAAAAGAGAAAAAAAAAAAAAAAAAAGAGAACAAGGAATAAGCTTATATCATATTTGCTAACCTTTCTTTTGTTTTGCATAATTGTACACAATGGCAGATTTTATGTCTATAGGCCAAGACCTACATGCTATCATCCATTCCTCTCTCCATACACCTCATATCCATCCTCTCCATTCATATTACTATCTCTCTCCACCATCTCATCATCAAGAAATCCAAATTTCATGTCCTGTTTTTGATGCTACAAGAAGGACCTGTATTGCTACAGGAAGGTCCTGTAATGCTACAGGAGGAGCCTGTGGAACTATAGGAGGGAGATCCAAGGAGGTGAAAAATCCAAAAGACCATTCTAACTCTAAGAAAATATAAAGAATGTCCTCCTATGACTTTTCAATCATCCATCCACTCATTTCACAAAAAAATTTCTCAAAATCTCCATTATGTCTTACCTTAAGAAAAAAAAAAAACTTTTATTTTCTATCTCTACAGTGTTTGTACTACTCCTCCATCACTCTAACTCTATCCTCATAGCTTATCATCATCTCCCTCATCCACCTCATGCAAATTGAATACTTCAAGGGTAGAACGAAAGTCTACTACAAGAAGAAACTCCTCCTGTAGCAACCTATGTAACCACACAATAATCATTGATATTATGTTCTTTTCCACCACCAGAAGGGATGATCAAGCTTTTTTTGTAACTATGAAGAGACACCTCATTCTCAGGGAGGATTTCCACCAGCAGCAACAACTTGAATATCATAAGAGGCACCTGCAAACACGCAACAAAAGCAACAGTCAAGGTAGCATAAAATTGAAGACATGCATAGGAAATAAGTCAAAGAGTTCAACTCCCTTGATCATAATGATATATGGCCCAGCTCCATCATGCAAACCTCTATAGCAATTTGATCCACAGGTAGGCTCAGTTATGGAAACCCTAACCTCCTCTCTCTGGATAAAAATGACAAAAATGTGTTTTAAATGAGAAAATGTGTTTTAATAGGTTGGAGGTGGCTAGTGAACTTGGACACCAAATGATTACAATTAGTGGGGACAACAGTCCAAAAGAGGAAACTCGTGTTAATGCGAAGTCACTGTAGCGCTCCAAGATTTTAACCAAAAAATGATATTATGTGTTGGCTCGACTTCATTTGCACCATCACTCATTCCAAAAACAGGTAGAAGACAGACAAGCTAGTGCATCGATCAGCCTAGAGTTCCACCGAGGAGGTTCGAACCCTGCTTGCAAAGTGGTACAAGAGAAAGCTACAGGCAAGCTTGCAATTGCTATAGGAGGGTCGAGAGGATCTACATGAGGAGTTGGGAGGAGAAAAAGGAGTCACAGTGGCTTGATACTTTCTTAAAACCTTCGTGCGCACCCAAAATTGATCTGATAAGAAGTAAGTGATACCCTCCTTCTTTGTTTCTACACCCAATTTCATGAGCACTCTACTTGAAATTAAGATCTTATAATAGTAAATTGATCAGTAGGGGATCCTTTTGGAAGTTTTCTGTGAATAAGAAAAAACAAAATAGTTTGGTTGATAGCAATTCAAGCACCCTTCTTCCTCATTATTACCGAGCTCCGCGCCATTGTTTCACCCCTTTTTGTGCCACTATTTTACCACTGAGACTGTTTGAATTTTCTTGAATTCCAAACCTACATAGCATCAAGGATTAATAGAGAAGACATTGGGGGGGGGGGGGGATTTAATATAAGGGAACCCTCAGACACCAGGATAATATACCAACACCCTCCTATAGTTGACATCTTCAGAAACCACCAATGGTTGGGTTTCTTTGAGATGTTAAACGGGTATGATGATGATATTTCCCGTGAATTTTCCACGGCATTACACTCTCATGAGGAAGACAGTGCCAACACTGTTGTTAGAGGTTTGGCCATCTCTCTCAGTCCTAAAACCATCGGCAGAGTGACCACCTTGCCTCTAAGAATTACATGGAGCAAAGAAGACAAGAAAGTGTCACAACTAGGAAAAACTTCTTCCTTTCAAAAGAGAAGCTTGTAGAAGAAAAGAATGGAGTGAGAAGAGAAAGTTTGCCTTATCCTTGGGATGAGGTAGCTTACCATGTACTTAAATATATATCTTTTGAAGGGTTATTAAGTGTGGTTTATGCCTATCACTTCAGGTTTCTCCAGGAGCTGAGATTCAAGGCAGAATTACCCCTTTCTCAAAGACTTGGTGTCCCTCATTTCCTTCTACAATCAATCATGGAGATGAGTCAGAAGGTAAGGGAAGGAAAACACCAACATTTAGCTCACCGCAGCCTCATAAAATTGATAGTGGTAGATGCTATGAACCACTCGAGATTCCCCGTCATATGGAACAAATTTGTGGACATGGATAGGGAGACTTTCATAGAAACACAAGCCCTCACACCAGGAGAGACTCCAACCTCTATTGTTGGAGGAAGAGAAGAAAAAACATAGGAAGAAGAAGGAGCAAAGATAGAAGAGGAAGAGGTAGCAAGAATAGAAGAATAAGAAAGACAAACAAAGGAAAAAGAGGCAACAGAGACAGAGGAAGGAGAAGCATAGATGAAAGGAGAAGAGGAGGAGGAGAAAGGAGAAGAAAGAATAAGCCCTGAGGAGACTCCTCAACCCCAAGGAGCATAAGACATTGAACAAGAAGTAGCTACAAGCTTAGAAACATTGGGCACTTCTGTCAAGCCCAAGAGGAAGCAATCAAGACCAATTCAGATGTATTTCAGAACTAGGAAGAGCATTAGAATTAGACAAGGGAAGCCACAAACTCCTACAAGGGTTCCTATAAATATTGATGAGTCACCAAGCAAAAAGGAATAAATAGGAACTAGTGAGGGAAAAATTGAGGAGGTCACTCCTAAAACCAAATCCAAGTCACCCATAACACTCGTGAGTATGCCTACCACTAAGTCATTCACCTTCAAGAAGACAAGGACACAATCTGCCTTTGGGGAAGAGCAAAAAGAGAATCTACAGGAGGATCGATGTTTGCTACATGAGAGACATGGTTTGCTATAGGAGGGGAAGCTACAGGAGCACAAGAAAGACTCACAAGAGGAAGCCACTGTAGAATTTTTCTACAAATCAGCTAGCTCCGATACCATGTAGAATTTTCTCTACAAATCAGCTAGCTACAATACCATGTAGAATTCTCTCTACAAATAAGCTAGCTCACTGATATCATGTAGAAATTTCACCTACAAATCAAACTGATATATGCAATGTACTAAAGCATAATACTACATCTACATCTACCATAAACTTTGTGGAAGCTTAATCAACCATGAGAAACATCAAGCATGAACACATATAACTTGTAAGAAGGAATCAATCACACATAACACAAAATATATCACTGGGGAAAGCACCAGCATAAAACCCCAACACTGTATTATCAATCAAGTGGAAATCCTCAACAACATATAAAAAGAATCAGCTCAAAAGCTATCCTGATATCTCTGTACTCTGATGATCAAGCTCATGGACTACCTAGGCCTGAATATATAGGCTACACAAGTCCTCCAAGCTCCTATTTCCTTGCGCAGTTTTGATTGGGGTCCAATGTCATAACATGTGTGAATTGGCCACATCATACCTGTTGTAACCTCAGGTCCAACTACGCAATCCATAAGGAATAATATTCCTTCTGTATGCAAGGAATATTCACAAGGAATATCCTAGCAACTGATAGTACATTGTCCCTCCATCTGATCTCAAGTGGGTCTTTGTCTGAACTGACATACATGAGTTATCCATGAGTGAATCTTCAGTTATCTGAAAATACTAGTTGTTACATGCATGCAAGCATTAACAAACTGAATCTCATTAATTTAACAACTTGTTAAATTAATCTAACTGGACTTGACTCAGTTAACTGAGCCAACTAATTACAACTCAATATTAGAACTCATCATTATCTCTTTAACTCATGGATAAATTCCTCAATTAATAGATAAATTGTTGCATGTCCTCACATAGACTTCAAGTTTGTTTTTCCTTAACTAATTAACTCAAGATGAATTAATTAATTAATTTACAAACTGTTGTTAATATCAAATTCGAATTTTACTTCTTATTTTAGTCCAGGGACTAACTAAAAATAGGAATCCATCCTGAACTGCTAAAAATAGAACTTCTATTTTTAGCACTTCCATTTTTTCATTCCATGTTGCCCAATCCAGCACTGATACCCAAACTGCTATTTTTAGCATTTCTATCTTTAGCAATTTCTTGTTGCCATTTTCAACACTCCCTCTCAACAAGAAAGGCTTCCTCTCCAACCCGATCCTGTACCTCTGGAATGTTCTGCATGCAACACTTCTACCAAGTGTGGTTGCTCCAGCAACTCTCAGAACAAAAAAAAAAACTCCCAACTGAGCTCTCTGTTGGGCTAGAAACATACTTTGATGCTGAAGCTCTGCTGACAAGTGCTCCCTCTCTAACCTCTACACTACTGCAACATCTCCATGCATCTCGCACCGTTGCACACCTCTCTGTGCTACCCTGCACTGGTGCAACACACTTGTGCCTCTCGCATTGCTGCAGCCTGCTAGCTCTGCGTTGTCCTGGGATTCCCTGCACTGTAGCTCTCTCTGTTGATCCATCTGCATCTGTCTCTACCCAATCAGTCAATTCTGCTACTCCTCATCGGGGCTCTCGTAACAAAGTCGAATCAAAGAGGTCGGGTACCTCAAGGATCCTGCCCCTCCTCCTTGGGACGATCACTCAACATCACCCCACCTCCTACCTGGAGGTATGGCTGCATGTGATCCCTCTGCCCACCTAGCTCAAAGTTTCCCCCTACTGGAGGTCTCTGCATGAGTAGATGTCTCTACTCGATCTCCTCTCAGCTTCCCCTATTGTGGTTGCTCTACAACCTCCTGAAGTTGCTGCACCAATCGTGTCTCCTCCACAATCATCTGAGACTTCTTCTAACGCTGCATGTTGAGAGGCAATATACTCTCCCTCTCAACCACCAAGTCTCCATCAGTTGCATTGCTGCTCAAGGCTTTGCATGCATCTTGAACCTCAAGAGCATACAGGTTCTTGACCCGTGAACCAATCTGCTTCACCTATCTAGTGATGATGTGTCTAAGGAAAACCTTTCCTTTACTGAAGACTGCATCATAGCCTCTGTCTTCCAGCATCGTGATCAACACCAAGTTTCTCTTCAGTCCTGGTACATACTTGACATCGGTCAATGTAAGGCGAGCTCCATGCTCCCTCTGAAAAATAATCGTGCCTTCACCTGAGACACTATACTTTTCATCACTACCCATCACTATGAGTATCTGGAGATATTTCTCCTCCAAAGTACTGAACAAACTCTTATCGCTAGCCATGTGGAAAGAAGCTCCACTGTCAAGAAACCAACCACTTCCCACCATGGATGAAACCATGCATGCGAAGAGTGTGAAATCCAACTCGAACTGTGAAGCAAGTGCCTCACCTTCAGATCCTTCCCCAGATCCCTTCTTGGATTTCCTTAGTGGACAATTTGTAACAAAATGGCCCACCTCATGACAACGAAAGCATCGCACTTTCGATTTGTCAAACTTCTTCCCACCATGGGAAGAACTCGACTCAGAAAGAGAAACCTTCTCCTTCCCCTTCTTCGCCTTACTCGCTAAGGCACAGTTTTCTTCATTATCCATGGATGAAGAACCATCTCTGGTGCTTCTTCTTATCTCCTCCTGCATCAAATCCAACCAAAGTCGTTCCCAATCTGGCAATTTCTCTCTTTCATTAACTGTGTCCTGGTAGCTATGCCAGCTCTTAGGAAGACCGAGGAGTGCAAGACTCACCATGTCATCATCAGTTGTCACAATCCCTACACTTCCAAGCTCATCCCTACATGAGGTGAGCTTGTTCAGATACATAGAGATCGTGTCATCCTTTTCACACTTGATATTTCGAAGTTTGTCCTTCAGTGCCAGCTTCCTCTGATCACTGCTATTCTGATAAAGATCTTTCAATGTTTTCCACATCAAAAACGAAGTCTCCTTCCCATGGAGGCTCGAGACAATGTGATCTCGAACTCCCTCAAGAAGGATTCTCCTTGCTCTAGCCACACACTTCTTCCATTCCGCCAATTGAGTAGCATCAGTCAGCTTCGGGACTTCTTGATCAATGAAGTCCTTAAGGCCATTATCTTCTAATACTTCCTCCATGCGATCCTTCCAGGCTATATAATTCGAATTGCCATCAAGGGCATATTCGAGTCTCTAACCATAGAACGCCATCGATGAAATAGATGTGATAAGAACTCAATTCAATATTCAGAAACCACAAACTTCAAATTCTCCCTTATTGTATATTGTTCTTCCTTGATCACCTGTGCTCTGATACCATGTAGAATTTTTCTACAAATCAGCTAACTCCGATACCATGTAGAATTTTCTCTACAAATCAACTAGCTCACTGATATCATGTAGAAATTTCACCTGCAGATCAAACTGATATATGAAATGTACTAAAGCATAATACTCGATCTACATCTACCATAAACTTTGCGGAAGCTTAATCAACCATGAGCAACGTCAAGCATGAACACATATAACTGATAAGAAGGAATCAATCACACATAACACAGAATATATCACTCGGGAAAGCACCAGCATAAAACCCCAACACTGTATTATCAATCAAGTGGAAATCCTCAACAACATACAAAAAGAATCAACTCAAAAGCTATCCTGCTCTCTCTGTACTTTGATAATCAAGCTCATGGACTACCTAGGCCTGAATATATAGGCTACACAAGTCCTCCAAGCTCCTATTTCCTTGCGCAGTTTTGATTGGGGTCCAATGTCATAACATGTGTGAATTGGCCACATCATACCTACTGTAACCTCAGGTCCAACTACGCAATTCATAAGGAATAATATTCCTTCTGCATGCAAGGAATATTCACAAGGAATATCCTAGCAACTGATAATACACTGTCCCTCCATCTGATCTCAACTGGGTCTTTGTCTGAACTGACATGTATGAGTTATCCATGAGTGAATCTTCAGTTATCTGAAAATACCAGTTGTTACATGCATGCAAGCATTAACAAACTGAATTTCATTAATTTAACAACTTGTTAAATTAATCTAACTGGACTTAACTCAATTAACTGAGCCAACTAATTACAACTCAATATTAGAACTCATCCTTATCTCTTTAACTGATAGATAAATTCCTCAATTAATAGATAAATTGTTGCATGTCCTCACATAGACTTCAAGTTTGTTTTTCCTTAACTATTTAACTCAAGATGAATTAATTAATTAATTTACAAACTGCTGTTAATATCAAATTCGAATTTTACTTCCTATTTTAGTCCAGGGACTGACTAAAAATAGGAATCCATCCTGAACTACTAAAAATAGAACTTTTATTTTTAGCACTTCCATTTTTTCATTCCATGTTGCCCAATCCAGCACTAGTACCCAAACTGCTATTTTTAGCACTTCTATTTTTAGCAATTTCTTGTTCCCATTTTCAACAGCCACCACCTCAAATATTGTTGGAAAAGACCTACAATGGATCCAAGAACCTAGCCCACAACCTAGCTTGAACTCCTACTACAAATTCATTGAAGGAGGAAGGATTATCCCCGAAAAATTTTCAATCCCACTCCTTTATGAGCTGGAGATAGAGAGAGGTAGAACCCACAGGTGAATGCAAATTGCTAAATTTAAGAAGGTAGAGGATGTAGGCATCATGGAAGAAAATGTCATTTAAATGAGAAACGAATTAAATGAGTTGAGAATGAGAGAGTCTATAATGAAGGAGAAAGTACAGGAAGAAAACATGAGGTTGAGAGAGAGGTTGCGGGAGAAAGAAACATAAAAAACCACCATGGCAAGTCTCACCATGGAAGCACTGCAATGCACAAAACCATCAAAGTCTTATGCCCTCTTTATCAAAGAACAGTGGCTGCAGTTCCAAATCAAAACTTTGGCACAATATGGATCTCTGCTTTTTCAGGACTACAGGCAGTTCATTGAATTTTGCAGCCAAACTAACATGGAAGACAGAGAAAAATTGGTTGAATTTTACATGCACAACCTCACTTTGACAAATATGAATTTTTGGGATCCCAATTTAAGATTGGGAGATATATAGCTGATATGTTTCGCATCCTGGATGACTCATGAGGAGACAAGAGATGAAGAAGTGAAAATGGTAATGGTAAAGGAGGAAAATAAACCATTGTATATCATGGTAGAGCTAGTGAGCCCAAAGGCTGCCATTAGCAATCATGGGCTCATCTCCAATGATGTTGCTCTAGCACCCAAATACATTTCTACCCAAGAGAAAGCCATTCTAGACTTCGAAGACACATTCAGGATGTTGGGAACAAAAAGTATGCAATCTTGCTAGAGGAGATGGCATGCCTTACCCCACAGTCTACATAGCAGAGAATATCACTCTCCTGAAAGGCTAAGGAATGCCTTGGAGAGAACACCATTGTACAAGAGGATCATGCAGAGGATGAAAATCAGGTGTATAGGACTCAAGATCAGTACACCCTTGCTGCTAGGCTTACAAGAAGGAATAGATGAAGCAGGAGAGCAGAGGGAGTGCAGAGAGACAGAGAGGAATGTAGGTTTTTACCCCCAAGAGTGTAACAACCGCGAAATTAAAATGTGCAACTAATTAGATCAATTATGTGATTTACAGTCAAAACACCTCTATTCAACTAATTAGCATAGAATTTTTGACAAATAGGAGCAAAGACAACTTACCTGTAGCGATGTTATTCCTTACCTGTAATTTTAGAGTTGAACATTATTTGAATCTCGCTAACTGCAGCAAAGTTTTGGGTACGACTCTCCACCCAACTGTAGGCTCAGCTGCAAATACTCTTTCTATAGCTGGCCACCCACAAGACCTCAATCAACGTACCACTTCCAGGGAATCCTTTATCTCACAACATTTTTCTCCCCAAAGAATGGGGGAAGGAATGATGGAATGATCTCTCATCTTCCTCATCGTCTATTAAATAGACCAAACATTGGAAAGGGAACCACATGCACACATTCCATGTGTCAACATGCAACTTTTGTTTTTTATTTTATTTTAAGTTTTACTTAAGTTAAATTTTCTCTTAATTTATTTATTTCTTATTTTATTCATTTTTACTTTTTGATAACTTTACTTATTTTTACTATTTTTATAGTTCTCTTAGCTAACTCTTTCTTATTTTACGTTACTTTTTGTTAACTTTACTTATTGTTACTATTTTATAGTTTACTTTTATATATACTTATTTAGAGCTCTAGTATTGTTATTTACTATTTTATTTATTTGTTATTATTATATTTCTTAATTATTTATTATCTATTTACTATTATTATCTTTTCTTCATTATTTATTTGCTTATATTTTAATATTATATTATTATTATTATTAGGGGACGTTACAATATACTCCCCCTCTTTAAGGAACTTCGTCTCGAAGTTAAATTGAATCATTTAACATTTTATTTATTTATTTATTTATTATTTCATATTTGCTCTACACCCTCTGTTGAACTAGTATAACCAGCAGGCATCGAAATTTTTCACAACACTCGAGAAATCTCAAGGAATCTCTGTCATTTTTCCCACTTTCGGAACTAGACATAAGCCTCATCGGTCTGTATCCTAGCCTAAGGCTCGCGCTTGGCTCAGACCTTATCTGCCCCAAGGCTAGCATCCAGTCCCAGTACTCAATGACTCTGGGCATCTCGCAAGGTTGGCCCGCTCCCTCCACACCTACTAAGGTGCACAACCCCAAGCATCGAAGTCCTTACACCCCCACCAGACTTTGGCATCCCAATCCAATACCAGGCACCTAGCCTACAATATTAGACACTTGGCCTCCTCAAGATGGTCCCATAACCCCTCAAGAGCTATCCATCAAGAGCTATACAAGACAAAGGAACCACTGACATATGCAGTGTTGATTGAGTTTGTCCCTAGCCCATATGGTGTTACATATTATTCTCCCTTGCAGGTATGGGCTCACACAAGATCATAAAATAAACTAGCCCTCTCGGCCCATTCGTGGATTTCCTGTCAAACACCACATCTCAAAATGCAACCAATGCATTAGTTATAGAAAATAATCCATATGCCAACTCTTGCATGTCATCATTATAACATAACATCATTATTAATAGCGACATTTTGAATAGTAAAGCACTGCATGCTCATGAATGTCATAAAATCTACATGTAATTACCACATGCTTCACATCGTAATATCCTCATAAGTTGTAACATTGACATATCAACATCAAAGACATATCATCACATAATAAATGAACCACATGTCAATATACCTCATATCATAACATCATAATCCCTATGCATATCATATTAATCACGAGCATACAACATCATTATCATAACAACTAAATAAATAAGAACCATATGTGCATCATTATCCTCATACCATCGTATCATGAAACCTCATTCCAACACCATGAATATGAAAATCATCTCAATAAACATAAAATATAGAACAATAATACAATATAATCATTCTTATCATAATCAATTCCATTTCCTTATATAAACAATGAATACCAACTATGAAATAATATTATTCAACGTCTCCCTAGGATCTAGGTTATCTCACCAATCTTATTAGTGCCATGTTTTCATCAAGATATTGATTACTTTTTTATAATCATTTCCACTTTTTCCAACTACTAAGTTGACCATTTACACCATAGGTATACTCATTTTAAGTACATCATTAAATTTTAAATGAGCCTCATCATTTGGAGCCATAATCTCTCATCATGTATTATTCCTTCCTCAAGGAAATTTTAGTGAAATTCATTGTTAAGATATTACTGGTTGTACAATCATTCTTTAAATCATCAATATGAAATTAAAATTCCATGGTCACTATACATATTCTGCTTATCCAATGGCACACATACACTCGGTCAGCCTTGTTTAAGTCTTTTGTCATGCTTAATCCACCTACGACTAAAGTTGTTCTAAGTTTTTCTTATGATTATTATGGGTCAACTTATGAAAAAACTAAATAAAAATTAACTTGTACCTCAATTTGTTTAGAGAATGATTGGTGTGCTTCATGTATCTACAATATTGCAATATTTTTTTGTTTTGTTTTGTTTTTTTTTTTTAATAAAAAAGTCCATCCTAACAATTTAAATAAATAATAAAATATTTTCTCAAGATAAGAAAATAAAATCACTTATAGTTTTTCATATATAATGACTTAAACGTAAAACATAATAAAATATGAAAAACACTTACAAAATTAATTATAATAATTATTACTTTAATTTTTATCTCCATTAACATTACCTTTATTTTATTATTCCTTTTCCTGCCATAGCAGGGTAATAACTTATTAAAAAAACAATGACGTTGACATTAATTTTAAATTTACCAAAAATTAAATGATCTTATCTAATGTTTACTTTAGAAATATTTTTATTTTTATTTTTAAATCTATTTTTTTTAAATTCTGATTGGCTAAATTGTTTAGAGCAATATGTACTTTAACATATTAATGGCCATGTACAACAAGCGGAGGTGGGAGTACGTGGAACCATTTAGAGATCAAAAGCGTGGAATTAATTGATATTGATATCTAACAATAGGAGCTGGTTTAACATGGAGAACTGGAAGTGAAATGCATTACGGCGGTCCCTATTTCGTATCATATAGCATAGTAAATGCCCCCTGACATGGGCCGATATAACACCATATAACACGCCGCGCGTTTTTTTTTCTCTCTCATCACCGCGCGGCGTGTTATATGGTGTTATATCGGCCCCATGTCAGGGGGCATTTACTATGCTATAGGATACGAAATAGGAACTTCCATGCATTACGGCCTCCAGACTTACTCCAACACTTATTATATATGTTTGCTTTTAAGATCTGTTTCCGTGTTATTTATTTTCATGCTTCTTTGACTTTTCAAAATATAAAAAAAATTAAAACCTCGACTGAGCCTGTCGGCCTAATTCATAATTTATAAATATCCAGAATACCTAGGCTGCCATTGAGGCAACCTAGTAGGTATTTGGTGTTTCCGATGAATGTTTCTGAGATCGACATTTTCAATGTGGTCTGACCGTACTTTGGTTACTTCACCCAAGGTCTCCATTAATTCTCTCGTCAACCTTGTCTTTGCATAGTTTTGGATACACTCACTGGATTTCCCATGTGAGTTTAAAGTGCAATGGGCTAAAGTGTTTTTTCAAATTCATGTGAAATATTTTGGAATTTTTTATTTTTAATGTCTTATATTTTTAGTTCTTGATATATTTAATTATTTCGTATTTTCGAATTTTTATATAATTGTTTTGCTTTTTAAAATTTATATTAAATTTCAATTTCTAAAATGATATAAAATTGCCATATGTATTATCAAATAACATATGACATCATACAAAATAACAAATTACATCATATAAAAAATAAACTATCAAATAATAAATAATATATTTCATTTTGAGAAATATAGTTAGCTAAATTATTTTTTTACAATATTTAGATTACATAACTTTTAATCTATTGGTTTTTGGAATACACCTTGAAATACCTATTTTTCACTAAGAAAGTTTTTAATCATATTTATTTTCAAAACCTTTGATATAATGGTTAGTGAAATTATAGTTTTATATTGTTTAAATGACATTTTTAATATGAGTTTTGTCAAATACTTTAATCATTTTGAAATGTCATAAGGTAATTAATGCAAATGTAAATCTTTTATATTTTTTACAATACATTGGAATCTAGTTATGTAAGCCATGGTCAAATTGTCACTAAATCTTTTATATTTTTTACAATACATTGGAATCTAGTTATGTAAGCCATGGTCAAATTGTCACTAGTGAATTTTGCGTAAAATCAAATAAAAATTAATTGAAATATCTTTAAATTATTATGCATTCAAGAACACATTATTAAAAAAATATATATCATAATTTTGTTAAAAATTATATCACCTAAAATTAATAAGGTAATTGTGTCTTTATTACAAAAAACATTACAACATCAATATTTTTTTAATTTAGTTACCAGATTTCCAACGCAAGATAACAATAATTTTTTTACTATTTTTGGTAGAAACATTTTTTCGTTTGGAAATATAGTTTTAGAATTTTGGTTTCAACGTTAGATATCAATATTTTTTTACCACTTTTGGTAGAAACATTTTTTTGTTTGGAAGTATGGTTCTAGAATTTTGGTTTCAACGTTCAAGTAAGTCTCAGGCCATTAGTAGTATTTCATGGCTACTAAAAACACTTTATTCCTTCATGTATGTCTTATTTGTTTCTTACTCTAATTTAAAGATACTTAAAATAAACAAGAATATCTACAAAGTAGCCTTTGTTCAAATACAATAATTAACTCATACATTTCAAAATTCAATAATTAAACTAACCGAAAACACTAGCTATATAACCTTGCTTATTTTTTTTTTACATTTTATGTACCAACCAATAATAAAGTGCAACCACCTCTTATGCATTCTCTAATTCATATGTATCTTTCATAAGTTCTCAAGCATAATTTACGCTAACTCTTATTATTTATTTAAAAATAATAGCAATTTTAATCTTACCGTAGTCTTACATCTCTATTTTACGGGAACCTTCCTTATCTCCCGTTTTCATGCAAGTTCTTGAAACCTTTTAATGTAAGTATAAGGAAAAGTAGAGCCCGTGGCTTTTAATTACGCTTGGTTCGATTCCATAAATAGTGGTGATACATGCACCATATTTCCCCAAGGCCGTACAAAGTTATTGTCTTAACAATTCAAAATATTTTCCACCCACATGTGTTTAATCCAAGTAACAGAAATATTTATGATACCATATTTATGATGTTTTTTTTTTCAAAAAGAAAAAGCTTTATATTATATTGAGGGAAAATATTCAAAATGGATATGATAGATTTGAAAAGATCGATGGATGATCATCTGAAAAGAGGGACAGACATAGAAGATCTGATGATCTGATGGATTTGTAGCATGGATCTGTAGCATGGATCGCCTGAGAGAAGACTGATAATCAAAATATATAGCATCTAAAGATGGTGAAAGAGAACCAAAAGGGGCTGCGTGCAGAGCCAGCCATGATATAGACAAAAAATCCACAACGGATCAGCTTCAGCGGTCATGGAGAAAAGAGAGCGGAGAAAAGAGACAGGACATATATGGAGGAGAGGGTTGAGTCGTCAAAATTTTTTTTGTTCCTCCATTTCCAGAGGCTCCATAAAGCGATGGGAAGGATAGGACGAAGGGAGGCAATCTGTCTTCCCCACCATGCAAAAGCTGCCTCAACTGAAATGAAACAAAGGTGCGGGAAAGAGAAGAGCTGAGCTAGTTCGGACCAGATTTGTTGGGAAACAGGACATTTGAAAAACAGGTGAAAATTGGTTTCCTCCTCCAGCTTGCAGAGGGCGCATCTACTAGGCCCATGCCAAGAGCGCTTTCGCAAGGACTCCCAAGTCAGATTTTTGTTTGAGAACACCAACCACGTGAATAAGGTCACTTTGAGGGGGCAGCCTAGATTCCACCAGAGTGCTGGAAAACGCTTGCTGATCAGTCTGTTTGAGAGTGTTATAAGATCCATGTAAATATCCTTGACAATTGCATGAGAGGAGGAAGGAGATAATGACCAGACCATATTTATGATGTTATAATAAATATGTTATAAACACTTATCATGAATGGAAACAAAGGGGGTGTAAAGTTTATTTTTAATATAATTTATTCTTAAAAAAATATAATAGCAAATAATAAGTGCTAATAGCATGTTCATACATACCATTGCATGCAAACTAAAAGTAATCAAAGTTTTATATTTATTGATTTAAATAAAAAAATTATATTTTATTTTAAAAGAAATTTAATACTTTATCTAATGATTATTGTAGACAGAAATTGTATTTATTTTTTAAATCTATTTTGATTAAATTTTTATGCTATAGGAAACAAAATTATTGATAAATTTAATGAAGTAATTTTTTCAAATTTTTACTTTGAAGTTATCTGGAGTGGAAACTTGCATAACAACCGCCAAATTAAAATATGCAACTAATTAGATCAATTATGCCATTTACAATCAAAATACCTATATTCAATTAATTAGATCAATTATGCGATTTACAATCAAAACATTTATATTCAACTAATTAGCATAGAATTTTTGACAAATATGAGCAAAGACAACTTACATGTAGGGATGATATTCTTTATTTGTAATTTCAGATTTAAACGTTATTTGAATCTCGCCAACTGCAACAAAGTTTTGGGGATGACTTTCCACCCAACCGTACGCTTAGTTGCACATAATATTTCTACAACTGGCCACCCCAAGCCATCAATTATACTACTGTCAGGGAATCCTCTGTCTCACAACACTTTCCTCCCCAAAGAATGGGGGAAGAAATGATGGAATGATCTCTCATCTTCCTCATCGTCTATTAAATAGACCAAACATTGGAAATGGAACTGCATGCACACATTCCATGTGTCAGCATACAACTTTTATTTTTTTTATTTTAAGTTTTACTTAAGTTAATTTTTATCTTAATTTATTTATTTCTTATTTTTATTTATTTTTTACTTTTTGATAACTTTACTTATTTTTACTATTTTTATAGTTCTCTTAGTTAACTCTTTCTTATTTTATTTTACTTTTGTTAACTTTACTTATTGTTACTAGTATTGTTATTTAGTATTTTATTATTATATTTCTTCATTATTTATTATCTATTTACTATTATTATCTTTTATTTATTATTTATTATTTATATTTTATTATTATTATTATTATTAGGGGACGTTACAAAGAGGGCACACCATCTGACGAGCCTTGGGATGTTATGGAGGCCACCAGGGCCATGAAAGAGCTGCACATGGATGACTGAGTTTCTCAGAGGATGAGCAACAGTGAACACCTTCAACAGGGGAGTGATGATGAGTCCCATCAATAGGTACATTTTGAAGATCAATATGCCATCCTCCGGCCTTAAAATTATCCTTCTCATACATTAATTTGCATTTTTTTTTATATTATGCTTAGTAAGAGGAGCTATAGGTGTTTTTCATAATATGTGGCCTAATGTGGTTTAATTGCAGGAAAATGAAGCATTTTTTAGGCTATTACTATGCAGAGGCTTAATGGAGACAACTAGGAGAGAATCTAGGGGGTTTGTCCACCTCCTTAACTCCCTAAACTCAGCTTGGGATCACCATATCCTCTCTCACCGGTTCAAGTTCATTGGCAGCCAAGTGACTCCTAGTCCAAGTGAAGATCAAGAGGGACAAGATCCACCATTTTCGAGAACATGGAGGGAACCACTCCTAATTTCAAGGGAGCAGCTTCAACTACCCTTTTGTATAAATAAACTAGAAGAAGAGATCATTAGGATTCAAAGTTTTTGTTCAGCTAGGTATAATTATTTAGCTTCAAGCTTAACATTGTTATTTTCAACTTTTATGTGATGTATTAGACCTGCACTTTTTGATAATGAGAAGTTGGATTTTAAGTTACATCTAAGTTAGTTTCAGAGGGCTGAGACCCTTAGGTTTGGGCCCAACCCATAGGCTTTGGTCCCTCTTCTTGTACTTATGTTTCTTCTTGATTCCAAGCAGTTCATAGTTTCTTGCATTTCAATAGAGATTAATCTATAAAATCACGTGGTTGCAGCCTCTACATCACCTCTCTTATGGGAGAATGAATGGAAGGATGCACAACCAAAACCCAAAAATCTTGTGTTTATGATTTCATGGAAATAGATTAGTGTTAGTTGTCCTGTATTACATTTTCTTTTGTATCTTAGAAGTCAATTTAGTAATTAGATCAGTGGTATTGCATGAATTGGATGTTATTTAAATTCAAATCATCTTTTCCATCATAAGTTATTTCACTTTTTTAATGATAAATGGATGCATGCATGGGATTGATTGCAGGGTTGGTTGATCTGCAGGGAAGGACACCTCCACCACTTCCATCCTAAGCTCCTTCATCTTTTCCTTCCACTTCCAAACTCTGTCCCAAAATCTTGTTTTATAAGCCATTCTTCCTAGTACACCGAGAGCACCCATCCTAGTGCAAGACAGGCCTTCGAGAGGTCTTGACCTTGGCTAGGGGCTCAAACCAACCTCTTTCCATTTGCTTCAACTTCCATCCACCTCTCCATATCCTCAAGAAAACATTTTCACCTTCAAAAACCACTCAAATGCCCTCATGTAGCATTATAGGTCTGTCTATAGCATTACAGGCCTCTTGTAGAAATCGCCTGTAGCAAACCTATAGCAGCATTTTCCTTCATCAATTTTGATTCCCACTACAACTTTGACTTAGCATAGATGCATAATGACCCCCATATGTGATTTTATGATCAAGGAAAGCTCCTAGGCCACTCCAACCCTTCCTTTTCTTCACTGTAAAAATAGTGTAGAGTTATTTTCTTTATCATGCAAGTAGGTTACTAATTTATGAGAAAGTGTGAACTAGGTAGATGGTACATGTAATTCTGATTGGTAGTTTGATGAATTATGCAAGATAAATTAGCTTCTTTTTTGCAAGTAGATGAGGTAATTTGATGAATTTTGCAAGATAACATAACTTTATTTCTACAAGTAGATTAGCCTTTGTCCTTTCATGAATTGATTAGTTAGAATTTACAGGTTGAGTCAATGACAATTCTATTTTCATAGCTAGAAGCAATTTCCAATTGTACCTTTATCAGCAAGCTTTCATTCTAATTCAGTAGGAGGAAGGGTCTCTGAGCACTTTTTGATCTAATGTCATAAATGAGGGTGGAATGAGTGGAATCCTATCTGTTGTGCTTATAACACTTTCATCTCGAAGTTTGTACGAACCCCGGGTTGATAATTTGAGTTGAGGAGCCCTTGGGAGTTGCAACATTCTTGGTGCAATACCAGGGGTTGCCAGTGCCATCTGCCAAAACATGACATAGATAAATCTGACATAAAATATTTATTTCCAACAGTTACAATTACATGATTTCTAAGAGGAAAGAAACACATATCAAAATGATACACAGAGAGAAGAACACATACTCCACATAACAATGCTTGGAATCACCACAAACTTATTCATTATACTTTTAGAACAACATACATACTTTTTTGTCTCAGAAACTTGCCAAAATTTGCAAAAATAGTGGTCCCTTGAATAGAAAATCTAACCCTTCAAATGAGTTCCCTCTTCCCTCTTATAGGGAGAGCCATGACAAAAATAGTTACAAAAATATCTTCTAGTGCAACAACTGGCTAAACTAATTAGTTGTGCAAGCATGTTGTAGGCCTAACTACTCTAATCATTATATAACAACTTGATACCTTCTTGAAAATAAAATATATACAAATTTCCAAAATGGCAGAGATATGTTATGATTTTCAAATCAGGAGAGATCCCCAAATACAGCTCGCTTGATCCTTTGAAGCAAGTCTTGGTTCCACCACCTTGATTCACGGTGGGTTGACCAGCTGGTCACACCTTCGCCATATAATTGGGTCTGGTATGGGAATATGAATAAGGGTACTATCAGTAATCCTTAGGTTTGTGAGCTTCAAGTAGTTCGACTTATCAACGAACATGGTTTTTTACTAGCCACAATAGTTGGAAATCCCTTTGCAAATAGTTTACAATGGTACTTCCCTTGAGAGTGATAGTTTTCTCGCATGAGTAATCCACCTTTCTTTTGGCCTCTATCAGTAATTGTTCATATTTATCTCAGGGTAGCAGCTGCCCTTTAAAATCTCAACAACTGGGTAAGCCTGCTCTAACCCTCTGTTCAAAGTTAGAGTTGAAGGTTGCAACCGCCCTTTCCAACTCACCCACACATGTTTCAGCCCTATCCCTCGCTTCTTTCTTTTGAATCACTTTGGTGATTTCCATGATTACACCAGTCCTGTTAATGATGTTTATCGCCCTTAATTCATCAACTGATTTTTCATTTAGGAGTTTGATAATTCTCTCAGTAACGCTAGCCTTCTTAACATTCTCCTCTTTGGCTTTCTGGACGCAGAACTCAATGGTTTTTACCGCAACCTTATGCTTTTCAACCAATTTTAGATGTTCCCATAATTTTTTCATTTCTGAGATTATTTCTTCCCATATTATTTGTCTGCCTTCAATCAGGGCCATATTACCCTTCAATTTGCTCTCCAACACTTTGATCTCATCCTGCGTTGCCTAATATTTGTTGTTTATTTGATCTACATTTTACTGAGTGGATTGGAGTTGTTTTTCCTTATTTTCTAGTGTGTGTTTGATGTTTTCCAAGTCGATTTGAACATTCTTCCGCTCATTTTCCGACAACTGCAGTTCTATGAGAACTTTGGTTAGCTGCTCAATGGGATTTTGCGGGTTGTTTAGTACAACCACGACACAAATATGGGACTCTATCTGTTGTTTTATCTTTGTCACCCACACTTTTAGGGTTATTGCCTCATCATTCCTCTGAATTAGTTCTTTGGCCATGATTTCCTTCTCATTTTCAACTTGAGCTAATTCCCTGGTCTGCACATGCTCTGCAACAAGCATTTTAAGTTGTTATCTGAGTGAGTGTATTTCTGAATACGAGTCCTTGATAATAGCCTCTACAATGGCTTTGTCATTAGGATCCACTCCCATCTTGATGATCAGTTCTTTGTAGTTTTCATTTTGATTTCTCTAACAGCTTCTCGACCTTGCTAACAGTCAAGGATCCCTTGCTTAAATTGCTATATAACATCTCCCCTACATGCTTATGTAAGTTAATATTGTCCTGCAATGGGAAACTGGTCATGTCGAAAGACAAGTCCACAATTTTGAACTCTAGTCCAAAGGGGAGCGTCTACACTGAGGGATGATATAGGTAGAATTTCATTTTTCTTCTTTCTAGGTCCATCGCATTCAAGAGCCTGGTCTAATATGGTACTAAGTGGGATAAAAACTGTGATGAGATTTCATCCCAATTTTTTTTGTTTCTTTCTTCTATTAGCTTCCCTTCCTCCCATTTAGGACCTACCACTGATGTGTCCTCCACAAAACCCAAGATTTCCACTTCAGTAGAATTAGAGGTGGTAGGTTGTTGGGGTCCTCTAGCTGCACCTAGAAGCCATGTTGATTCGACCTCTCTATAGTCAATTTCACCTCGATTTCTTCTTCTGCCTGCTCCTGAATTTTTGCTTTCTTAGTTGAGGATGCATCCTCCATTTTAGTATCCCCTTCCTCATCAATTCTTCTTTTCTGAGTCTTTTCTTTAACGCTTGGTGTCTCAATCTCCATCTTTGTGTTGATAGGCCATGAATCAGAGTTAGCCTTCCATTCTAATTCTAGCCTAAACTCATGCTCATAAGTAGAAGCATTGATGTCCTTTCTCTTTTTAGAAATAATTCCATGAGGATCATAATGCCATACTTCTCCAAGTTCAAAATTCAATTCCTTCAACATAATTTCCACTTATTGGAACTCCTACCTAGAGTTCACAACGAATGGGCCCATTGTCATGGGAAGTTTAAACATAAGACTCTTTTTGGCTTGGACAAAATGGATCTGGTATGTATTTAAGCTTTATCTGATGAATTCCAAAGCAAAAATTCTCATGGGCATAAATATGGGCAATTGATAGGGAGGAAATTTAGATCCATATACTCGTATTTCAGTATAATCTTCGAACAAATACCAGTCACCCACCGTAGTATCTTTGCTGAGCTGAAGGATCATTTTCTGCTGGCGTAAGATTCTAGGAGGGGAGTCTCCGTTGATAATTTTGTAACCAGTGGTCATGAAAGTAGAGATAAAATGAGTAAATCCTTCATTATCAGGCTTTTTCTTCAAAGAACTATCCCAATCCACCACAAATTTCCTTTGTTTATGGGAGTCCATGAAATTGAGGCCTAGGTACTCGAATTCTTCCGTATGAGTATAGAAGAAAAAAAAACAAATATAGAGTAATAACTGAAGGAGGAAGCAAGGTGAAAATGTTCACATTGGAATTTGATGGCTTTGGCCAGGAAAGAGGGTATATCAAGGGTAACATTTGACTTCATCATTTTATGTAAAATTCCTAAGACTCCTTTGCAGACGTTTACCGTATCATCATCCTCGAATAGCCATAGGATAACAAAAAGGATAGGTTGCATAGATTCTAAAAATAGGGTGACGGGAAGGGTTTTCGAGCTGACGGGCAATTGGGCAT
Organism: Pinus tabuliformis; assembly: GCA_031772625.1. NCBI lineage: Eukaryota > Viridiplantae > Streptophyta > Pinopsida > Pinales > Pinaceae > Pinus > Pinus tabuliformis. The sequence continues at coordinate 443,039,080 of CM062820.1, read as the reverse complement.
TGGTGGCCATAATTAATTGGTGAAAGAATTATTTCTCTCCAACTGAGAGCCCAACGTATTCATATGAGAGTGTAGTCTCTATAAATTTTTCTGGCTTTGGGGTTTTTGGATAAAGGAAGGCGTCATGAATTAATTCAGGGGTGACCCCCAAAATTTTCTGCTCGGTGGAAGAAATACAACAATTTTTCTCCTTCACAAATGTAGCCATTAGCCAGGCTATGAATTATGGTAAATGGTACATGGTGTGGGTGATGAGGTGGTATAGCCGGTTGATTTATGGTAGCATCGGATATGCAGTCTCAAAATTTGTAGGGAAGCTTAGACACATGCATTCTATAATACCCAAAAATCGTTTTGGGGAATTGCACTCAGAGACAGTTTTATTAAAATAATTAATTATTTCTAATGGGTGCCTAAGTCTAAAAGTAGGAAATTAAAACATTTAAAGGGTATTAATCTAACTGTGGGTGAAACTTCTAGAAGAAGACGACGATCAAGCCAAAAATGATCTGAGTCATTGATTATAATCTAATATAGGTCGTTAGTTCTCAACAGAAGGATTATAAGAGGAGGCTTGATGGGCATTCAGAAGATACATCAAGTGGAGGTCAGAAGATCGAATTTATGAAGCAGAGTAGCTGCCGGAGAGAAATTCGAAGTGACCTTTTACAACGAGGGGCAAGGATAATATTTGGTGAGGAGTTTTCCTGGGCCAGAGAGTACAAGGCAAAGAGGACAAAACGACATCAAAAGAGAGGCTGACACTGACCCACACAGTGGCAGCACAAAGCCTAGAGGGAGATCAAATTCCTGTTGAGGAAATCGAGTTTCAAAAGCCGGGAGATGGGGTGTGAGACCGGAAAGCTAGAAATTGAAGTTTCTAGTCAGCAGAGGGCTAGAAGGAGGAGCATCGCAGTCCCTAGAATAGGTGACCCAGAGAGTGCGTGGGGTTGACACAATTTTGTGCAAAAGATGACATAGAGGGACGCAAAGCCTCTATTCAAGCGAGATCAGAGTCAGATTCTTCCAGGGACAGAGTGAGAGCATCTCACTACTTGTGTTGTCTGGTTTCTCTCTATATAGGATAGCTAGTTGGGCATCCAATGAACTGTACTCATAATTACCACTGCATAATAATAAAACCCTTAGTTGTTGCACCGGTTTTTGTAGGAATTTACAGGGTAAGTTCCTCAGAAAGAACACCAAAAGGACACCGCTCACAACCAGATCACAGATCAATACACCAGTATTTTTGACGTGGTTAAAACCCTCAAAGAGGGAAACAGTCCACGGCCTGCGCCAACGTGGCTACTACAGGCAATTTATTAATCAAAGAATGAAAATTTACATAAGCTTCTCTCATGCACGGATTACCCAAACAATGACCCTCCATGCGCTTTAAATAGAACTCATGGACCAATCGGGTGTCAAGCCACGGATCAAGTGTCGGTAATACCGAGGAGAGAGTGAACCGTCGGATCACTACATATCGTGACCGTCGGATTGTAAGTTACAAAATGTACAACGGTAAAGAAACACACTTTACCTAACTCTATACTAGACCAAGTTGAACTTAACTATTTCCTATGTGTCGGAATATCCTAACATCCCCCCTTAAGAACAACTTGGGATAGGATTGAAGGATTTACAAATATGACACAATAGGAGAAGGAAGGAGGCACTAGAGCCTATCCCCCCTTAGTGACAACTTCCTGAACTCCAAGCATATATCGAAGTTTAGTGAACTTCGCCTCTGTGAGAGCCTTTGTGAAGATGTCTGCAACCTGATCATCTGTTGAACAATATTGCACTTCAAGAACATGGTCATGAATGAGCTTTCTGATGAAGTGCATGTGTAGTTCAATGTGTTTGCTGCGCTGATGCTGGACTGGATCTTTGCATAGCTGAATGGCACTTTGATTATCACACCAAAGTGTGGTTGGATGCTGCTGCTCAAAGCCAAACTTTGATAGGATCTGACGAAGCCACAAGGCTTCCTTACTAGCTTCCACGGCACCACGATACTCTGCTTCTGCTGACGAAAGAGAAATGGCAGCCTGTTTTTTACAAGCCCATGTAATAGGTCCTGAACCAAGAGTGAAGACATAACCGGCAGTAGACTTCCGATCATCAGGGTCACCAGCCCAATCAGAATCAGTGAAACCAACTAATAGAGGAGCTGCTTTGGCACTGTAATGAATCCCAAACTGTACTGTACCTCGAACATAACGAAGTATTCTTTTAGCTGCTTTCCAGTGACTTTCACGGGGGTTTTGCATAAAACGAGCAACAAGGCCAACAGCAAAGGAAAGGTCAGGACGAGTATGGGTTAAATACAAGAGTTTTCCTACAAGTTGACGGTATAAGGTAGCATCAACTTCAGGAGAAGTACAAGAGACTGAAAGTTTGACTCCAGACTGAAAGGGAGAAGGGGCTGGCTTACAGTCTTCCATGTGAAAATGACGAAGAATATCACAAGCATACTTGGACTGGGAAAGGGAAATACCCTCCTTGGATTGCAAGACTTGAAGACCGAGAAAATAGTGTAAGTGTCCTAAGTCTGTCATTTCAAATTTCTTTTTAAGGCTGGACTTCACATGGTTTATAAGGTTGGGATCACTACCAGTAAGAATAAGATCATCAACATAAAGAACAAGGATGATAAGAGAGTTGCCCACTTTCTTGGTGTAGACAGTATTGTCAGAATGACACCTAGAAAAGCCAGATTCTAAAAGAAAGCTATCCATTTTGGCATACCAAGCCCGAGGAGCTTGCTTGAGACCATAAAGAGATTTCTTAAGTCGACATACAAGGCTGGAGTCTGTTTGGATGAAGCCAATGGGTTGTTCCATATAGATTTCTTCATGCAAGTCCCCATGCAAGAAGGCAGATTTAACATCCATCTGATGGACTTCCCATTTTAAAGAGGCAGCAAGGGAAAGAACAAGGCGGATAGAGTTCATTTTGGCAACAAGGGAGAAGGTTTCAGTGTAGTCAATGCCTTCAACCTGTGAAAAGCCCTTAGCAACAAGACGAGCTTTATGTTTATCAACTTTCCCATCTGGTCCATACTTGGTTCTGTAAACCCATTTACATCTAACAAGTTTGCGTCCCTTTGGTAGAGGAACAAGATCCCATGTATCATTTGTCAACAATGAATGATATTCTTCATTCATAGCTGCTTCCCAATGTGGATGGCCTGAAGCTTCTGCAAAAGTGTCAGGATCATGATTTACTGGAGCTTGAGCCAGTAAAGAAGAGGCTCTTTCAAATTGAGAACGTGTACGTCGCTGATCTGTAGGATCACCGGCAAGATCACCTGCTGCATCCCGAGCAGCACGGACCCATCTTGGAAGTTGAGGATCCTGAGAAGGTGGGGGAGGATTATCATCCTCACTTTCATCATCTGAAGAAGAAATGTTTTCAAAAGTAGAAGAGATAGGAAGAGGTGGCACATCCGTCGGACTAGGCTCGCAGGCCGATTTATTTTCATCAAATTTTACATCTCTTCTAATGATAACATTTTTGGACTTAAATGGAATAAGTCTATAACCTTTTACATCTTCAGAATATCCAACAAAAGTACATTTCTCACTCTTAGGTTCTAAAGCTTTATGCTTTTCATCTGGAATATGGGCCCATTCTTCACTTCCAAAAACACGAAAGTGACTTACATCTGGTTTAATGGAACTCCAAGCTTCTTCTGGAGTGATATTCTTTAGAACCTTAGTAGGAGTGCGATTGATTATATAATTTGCACAATTAATTGCTTCGGCCCAAAAACTAAGACTGAGTCCTTTAGATTGCAGCATACAATTAGCCATTTCCTTTAAGGTGCGATTTTTCCTTTCAGCTACACCATTTTGTTGTGGAGTGTATGGAACAGTATGTTGCATTTGAATTCCATTTTCGGTGCAAAAGTTGATGAATGTGTGTTTAACATATTCTCCACCATTATCAGTTCTTAGCTTAAGAATTTGATGTCCAGATTGTTTTTCAACAAAGGCTTTGAAGGCCAAAAATGTGTTAAATACTTCGCTCTTGAGTTTTAAGAAGTATACCCAAGTGCGTCTGGAGAAATCATCAATGAAAGTTAAGAAATACTTGCAGCCAGGGAATGAAGCAACAGGAAGTGGACCACATAAATCACTGTGCACAAGCTGTAAAGGGGCTGAGGCATGCCAAGAGGCACGTTTTTCAAAACTGTCCCGATGATGTTTTCCAAGTACACATCCGGAACAAACACCATCTCTGCAAGATACCATAGGAAGACCTGTCACCATATTTTCTTTACATAGATGCTGAAGGGAGCGATAGTTTAAGTGACCAAATCGCTCATGCCAAAGTTTGCTCACTTCATCATTATGAGCAACAAATACTGAGGGAAGATTTGATGACCCAAAGTTGTGAAACTTATACAACCTTGTGGAATCATTAGCAATACCAGTAGCTAGAATCTGTTTAGGATCTCTCAGATCCTTGATTACAACATCATGAGGTGAAAATTCAACAATTTTACCTTCACCTGAATGAGTTATCTGATATACAGATAGAAGGTTGCAGGATAAGATTGGAACACATAATACATCATTAAACTGACCATTGTCTAGATGAACAGTTCTAGTCCCTACAACATTAAGAGATCTATCATCACCAGCATATATATTTTTGGTGTTACAATCATTTAAAGAAGAAAACATGGCTTGGTTTTTGGCCATGTGATAAGAGGCTCCAGAATCAATGAGCCACTCATGAGAATGAGAAGAAGAAGATACATTTAATGCATAACCAGACTGAGATGATTGACAACGACATGCAGAAAGTGCCATTCCTGAAGATGAAGTTGAAGTTGAAGTTGAAGAATGCTCCACATGGATGTTATGTTTCTTCATTGCGGCTTCCAAGGCTTCCATCTTCTTAAAGCATTTAGATTCTAAGTGGCCATCTCGATTACAAAAGTTACAATGTCTATCAGTCTTCTTCCATTTGTTTTTATTGGTCCTATCATTTTGCTGAAATGATCTTTCATTTTGAGGATGAGTTTGCTTAGGACCCTTGTTTGGTTTAGGACCATTCTTTTTAGGATATGACTTCTTAGGATTCTTTGAATTTGGTTGCTGCTGGGCGGCTAACGCTTTCTTGGAAGAGTTTCCAAGATTAAGAAGACCAAGGTGTAAGAGTTTTTCTTGTTCTCTTATTAAAGAATCACAAAAAGAGTCAAAGGAAGGGGCCTTGTAGTCTTTTCCTTGACAAATGAAAGCTTCCCTTGTAGAATGGAAGGTGGAAACAAATACAGAGTAGGCTGGTCCCAACTTAGTAAGGATGGAATAAATAAGTTTACTATCTTCTTTCTTAACCTTAACACCTTCCAAGAGATATCTAAGGGTCTTGAATTTGGACAAGAAATCTTCAATGCAAGAAAAATTATTAGGATCCAATGTAAGTAACTCATTTTCAAGTTGATGGGCTCTAATTTCATTTTTAATCCCAAAAACTTTAGTGAATTGTTCCAATGCTTTATGAGGAGTCTCAAGTTCTGCAATATGGAATCTAAGATCAGGAGAAATAGACATCCCTATCAAACCACGTGCTTGATCTTGTCTATTTTCCCATTTTGCAGCCTTGTCTTCATCTTTTGGTTTCTTCTCTTGGTCTGTGGCTATTCTGTAGAGACCTTTACTTCTAAGTAAATCTTCCATGTAGGATATCCATTGGAAGTAGTTAGTGCTGTCAAGAATGACTTGGCATGGACTTTCCATTTTTTTTTTAAAAATGAAGCTGAATATGCTGAAAGTAAGTGTTCCAATGGATAGATCTCAAAAAATTAGGCGGTTTTAAAAAAAACGGCTCTGAAAAAGGCTTCCGGATGAAGAAGTTATGGCTTTTTGAAAAAAAATTGTTGAAGTTGCCGGAAAAGTGCGCGAATGAGCGGGAATGAAAAAATCCGCCCCCACAAAATGGAGACTTGAACCCAAGACCTCTACTCTCTTAAAATGGCTTTGAACCAATTGATCTATACAAAAAATTAGAGAGAGAGAGGGGGGGGCCTTGGTTTGCGTGCTTGCCTTGAGAAAGCTCTTTTTCCCTACAAAACACAAAACACAAAACCCAACACGGACATGCAAAGAAAACGAACCTTATGGCTCGAAGTTAGCTTTAGCCAAAAAACTAGATATTTTAAAAAATGAACCTTGCGGCTCAAAGTTAGCTTTAGCCGAAAAACTAAATATTTTTCTCAATGTTTCTGATTTTCCGAGATCACACTAAGGTGCAGGGAAAAGAGCATACACATGAGAAAAATCCTTCCTTTCTGTTTCTGATTTGCCCAGATCGCACAGAGTCGCAGGGCAAAGAGCATACACAGAAATGAAAGGTATAGATTCGGTTAAAAAAAGGTAAATAAACCGAAACCGAAATAAGCAGAGAGAAAATAACAGTAAACTGCAAATAAAGACTGTATACCTCCAGATCTTAAAAATGACGCAGCTAGGGCTACCGGAAACCTTTTCGCGTGAAACGAAAGGGGTTCCTCACTGGAACAGATGCTCCGAACACAACAGAGCAGTCATCTCGGCCCGAAAGCAGTCAGAAACAGCAGATCTAGGAAACGGCAGTCGGATGCAGTTCTACCGGCTTCAGATTTGGATCACCAACGGACACGGTCAAATAGCTTTGATACCATGTAGGAATTTACAGGGTAAGTTCCTCAGAAAGAACACCAAAAGGACACCGCTCACAACCAGATCACAGATCAATACACCAGTATTTTTGACGTGGTTAAAACCCTCAAAGAGGGAAACAGTCCACGGCCTGCGCCAACGTGGCTACTACATGCAATTTATTAATCAAAGAATGAAAATTTACATAAGCTTCTCTCATGCACGAATTAACCGAACAATGACCCTCCATGCGCTTTAAATAGAACTCATGGACCAATCGAGTGTCAAGCCACGGATCAAGTGTCGGTAATACCGAGGAGAGAGTGAACCGTCGGATCACTACATATCGTGACCGTCGGATTGTAAGTTACAAAATGTACAACGGTAAAGAAACACACTTTACCTAACTCTATACTAGACCAAGTTGAACTTAACTATTTCCTATGTGTCGGAATATCCTAACAGTTTTCCCACAAAGGGTTTTTCCGGGGACATTTGTCCAAAAATAACTGTGTAGATGTGTTGTATTTCTTTCTTGTTCAGTTCCTTTTTTTCACATTTTATTTAAATGGTAAAGGTTGCAGTGTATTAGTTTCGGTGTTTACTATAGGAAACAATAAATAATTTTGTTTAATAATTAACAAATAGAAGAAACATAATCAGTTGTTGCATGAGAAATTTGGGCTTCCAAATTTTCACATGGTATCAGAGCTGCAAGTGAAACAAGAGAGCATTCCAAAAGAGCCCAACGCTAAAGGAAGAAGGGAGTTTGAAATTCCTGCAGAGGCAGTAATTCGAATTCCCAGAGGGATTGCGTAGTTCATGCTAGGAGGGCAAGATCTTCATGGTAAATCTCTCTTTGAGTGAGTCGACAGAGAGGCAGGATTTCCAGATCGAGATTTGTCAGCGTCAGAGGGAGAAGCGCAGTAAAAGCTTCAATGAAGAGGGGTTTTTGGTGTGACGTAGTTTTCTGCAGGCAACTTCCAGGCAAAAAGAGGTTACAGGGAAGAAGAGACATTTGAGGGAATTTCTTCCTAAGAGAATTCCTAGCCAGGGAATTTGAATTCTCATTTGTTGAGCAACAACAGGAGAGAGGAGGTCATTCGAATTTTTTGATTGACAGAGATGGCATCTAGTGGATTGAGAGATTAGGATAGGTTGGATGGGGCATCCAACTACGTGGTCTGGAAGGCAAGGATGTCATGCCTTCTAGAGGAGCATTTTCTCAAGATCTACGTCGAAAACGTCGTAGCTGAGCTGCAAATCCAAATCTCCTCAAGAAGTACAAGGGAGAAATGGCGAAGACCAAGAGAATGATCCTCGAAGGAGTGAAGGATCATATAGTCTGTTAGATCACTGGCAGAGACACTACCAAGGAGATGTGGGATGATTTTTCGATGCTATATCAGGGATCTTCCGAGTAATGGAAGATGTACTTGGAGCAGAAGATGAGATCTATGCAGATACAGAAGAGGGAATGCATTGATCCGTTCCTCACTAAGCTTCAGGAGACCCAAGATGAGATGACAGTTGTGGGGTTAACACCTCAAGGTTCTAAGATGGTAAGAATGGCCCTGAATTCAGTTTCTGAGGAGTGGCAAGTTTTTGTCAAGAGCATCCTAGGTAGGGTGACTTTGCCAGATGGGGATGGAATGTGGGCAAATCTTAAGCAAGGGGAGCCGAGGAGAGACTTGGTCAAGTGTAAACTTGATGGAAGCAACAACAGTGGGTCGAAGCAAAAGGACGAGGAAGAGAATGCAACCCTCGCATCCAAGGGGCAACATGAGTAGCATAAGAAGGAATATGTTTCAAAGATCAAATGCTTAAGGTGTGGTGAATTCAATGAATACACACATGTCCTCTAAGGAAGAAGGACAAAGATGAGAAGCATGATTCGAAGATTGCATCCGCGAAGATTGAGGAGGAGGAGTTCACCATGGCAGCCTAGGCATCTTCAGGAGGGAGGTGGGGAGATCTAGAACTCTAGTTCGAAAGGACTGCAGTTGGGTAGGATCCTTTAGGAGCCCACCTCCCGGATCAATACCTTGGGAACCTAAATTAGTGTCAGTTGGTACAAAGGAGTGTTGGAGTGACAATTGCAGTGGCTAGGAGCTCCAGAGACTGAGCAACACAGAGCTAGAGTTGACAACAGTGCAATTGGCATAAAGCAGAGTCAGCAGCAACGCAGAGGCTTCAGAGGGTCAGCGTAGAGACTAGCAGCAGTCAGAACTCCAGCAACGAGATGCATCATATTGAACGCTTGTTCAGTAATTTGGGATGCTTTTCCATTGTTGATCTAATAGCAGCAAAAATTGGAGGAGATTGCAATGCAGATGCAACATTGGCAGTGGCAATGCCAGCAGCAACATGAATGCAGAATTGAGAGGGAGTTGCAGTACGGATGCAGATGGTGGGCTCCAGTATTGTAGCAATAATGCTACAACTCCTGGAACTCCCTTCTTTAATTTTATCAACTCGGTAGTTCGTAACAAACTTGGAAGCGACGGTGCTGTATGCACAAGTACTAGCTCTTGCCGCAGCTGTCACTTGGTCAGCTGGCACAAGTCCGCTAGGAGCTTAAGCCAACTTCTATGAGCTCTTAGAAGAAGCTTTTTAATTAATGGATGAAAGCTAACTCGAAGGAAGCTAATCTAATTGCAAAAAGAAACTGAAAGCCAAAAAGAAACTCAAACCCTAGCAAACCCTAATTCTACCAGCTAGTCCTACTGACGCAAAGGAGAGCATGCAAACTACTGAAAGAGATGCCATTACTTCTATGAAGGTAAAATACATGTGTCTAGACTACCTCTATCTGAAGAAAACATCTTTTTGTATTTTTGATTAAGTTGTTGGAATTATCATGCATGTGCTTTTAACTATTTTTTACTGTGCAGAGGTGGATCAAGGAGGAGAAATGCTTGGGAAAGGTTGGGAAGGTTCAGAGAGGGTCTAAGGGGTCCCTAACACCCTTCCAGAGAGTCTCACAAAGTTTGGCTGCCAAGAAACCGTGTTTATGAGCTTCTACAGGAAGTCTGCAGGGGTTCTACAGGATGTTTAGGATTTCTACAGGATGTTCTGTAATTTTTCTACAGGATGTTTAAAAATTGGATTTTGGAGGATGGGTGAGTGAGGGAAGATGCATGAATGGATATGGAGGTAGGGTAGGGGTCTGAAATGACTCAGTGACTGAGGGATGAAGTGAGGAGAGGGTGTGAAAAGCTAATTTGTCTTGAAGAAGGTTGAGGCAATGGAAGAGCAAGAAGGTAGGGTTACGTGGGTAAAAGAGTAGATGTGGAATGGGGAACCTAACTCAGAGATGGAGCAGCTGGTTTGGACGAAGCTTAGATGGACGAGAGAGTGATGGAGGTGCCCTGCACAATGTATACTTAATCAAATCAACCACGTCCTGCACACAATCAAAATATTAGCTAATCTATCCTAACTGTCAATGAGATCAATGAACAACAGCTTTATTCATAACAAGAACCACGTACAACACATGAGCAAGAACATTCCAAAATATCTGAATGCATGACTAACTCCTACCAACCTATTCTAAACATAAAAAGCTACTTTAACCATCAAAAGCAACCTAAATAACAAAGCAAGATTTAAATCTAAAGAGCAGATTTTATTTTAAGAACGCAGCAAACACATAAAGATAAACAAAGGAGGTACTGGGCGCTTGAGATGGGCCCAACCCCAAGAGCTACAGCCTCCTAAGAGAGATTTATTGCTGGTGCAAAGCTGGATTCATCTTTATTGATCAAGAAATGAAGAGTTACATCAAAACTGTCCACAAGGAGAGCTTGAGAATGAGCTGAAAGCAAAGCTAATCTATTGCCTAAAAATCGAACTACAAAATGACTACAACAAGACTATGAAATGACTAACTACCAGCTACAAAATGACTAACCACTAGCTAACCAAAATGAGGCCCTAAGCCTTCTTATTTATACAAATTGAGGACCCCAACATTCCTCCTAAAATTTAGGGACTCGGCTGCCCAAAACTTGTAGTTAACAGCAGTCCTACTTGACTTGCTTGGTTACCCTTGTGCTAATTGATTTGGTGGCCTTTGAACTCCAAGCTGATGGTGGAGAATTCGAGGTAAGGGCCCATAAATGAAGGGGACACCTTCCTACAAATCCTCTCCCTTGTTCTCCCACGAATTTGGCTGCCAAGTGCTCATTAAGACCTTCAATTTTGTCTCCAAATTGACCAAAAAGGCTACACAAAGCACCCATTAGACTTGTTGGCATAATGACTAACCAAATTCACTCTATTAGCATAAATATAATAAAAAACATGCAATAAACTAATGAGAATGGTGGATTAAGTCAAATTAGGAGGTTGAATGAGCCCAAATAATTATCCATTTTTGGGGCTCATCAGCAGTGTTGATAGTGGTAGGGTCAGTAGCAGTACAAATTCATCATTTGCGCAGTAGTTGGTGGACTGGATGTCAGACATCAACAACGCAGAAGGAGATGTTACAGAACAAAGTGATGCTTCAGCGGGTTGCATTGTTAGAGCACATTCCTCGCTAAGAGGGAGTGTTGATTTCTGGTAGCATCGGATGTGTTCTAAGTCTCAAAATTTGCAGGGAGGCTTAGACACATGCATTCTACAATACCCAGAAATCGTTTTGGGAAATTCCACCCGGAGGCAGTTTTATTAAAATAATTAATTATTTTTAATGGGTGCCTAAGTAAATTAAAATAATTAAAGGATATTAATCTAACTGTGGGTGAAACTTCTAGAATAAGACGAGGATCAAGCCAAAAATGATCTAAGCCATTAATTAGAATCTAATTCTGGCCGTTCGTTCTCAACATAAGGATTATAAGAGGAGGCTTGATGGGCATTTGGAAGATACAACAAGTGGAGATCAGAAGATCGAATTTTTGAAACAGAGCAGCTGTCGGAGAGAAATTTGAAGTGATGTTTTGCAGTGAGGGGTAGGGATAGTATCTGGTAGGGAGTTTCCCTAGGTCAGAGAGTACAAGACAAAGAGGACAGAACGACATCTAGAGAGAGGCTGGTGCTGACCCACGCAGTGTTGACGCAGTGACAGTGCAGAGCCTAGAGGGAGATCAAATTCCTACTGAGGAAATAGAGTTTTAGAAGCTAAGAGTTGGGTTGTGAGACCGGGAGGTTGGAAATCAAAGTTTTTGGTCAGTAAAGGGTTAGAAGGAGGAGAAGTGCAGTCCCTAACAGAGGTGACGCAGAGACTGCGTGGGGTTGATGCAATTCTGCGCAGAAGGGATGTAGAGCCTCTATTCAAGTGAGATCAGAGTCAGATTCTTCCAGGGATAGGGTGAGAACATCTCACTAGTTGTTTTGTCCAGTTTATCTCTATATATGATAGCCAATTGGGCATACAACAAATTGTACTCATAATTACTACTGCATAATAATAAAACCCTCAGTTGCTACACCGATTTTCCCACATTAGGTTTTTCCGGGGACACTTGTCCAAAAATAACTGTGTAGATGTGATGTATTTCTTTCTTGTTCAGTTTCTTATTTCCGTATTTTATTTAGATGGTGAAGGCTGTAGTGTATTAGTTTCGGTGTTTACTGTAGGAAACAATAAATAATTTTGTTCAGTAATTAACAAATAGAAGAAACATAATCAGTTGTTGCAGTAGAAATTTGGGCTTCCAAATTTTCACACAGCCCAGACTTAATAACACAGAAAGGGTCTTCTTTGTTCAGATAACAACCATAAAATTCAAAAAGAAGGTCAGACAGATTTAGAGGGCAGAAGGGGTCATGAATTTCCCCTTCGGTGTCCATGAGGGGTTCGAAATGGCCCAAGGGTTTTGGCTGTTGTTGCTTAGAGATTTTTGATGAGTCCTTTTTTAATTTAATCATGGTTTCCAATTTTACAGGAACATGGTACCTAGGAATTACCTGGCGAGCAGAGGAAGTTGAAAGCTGATGGTGCAACAAAGCTCTTACGATATGGGTTTCCAGTCAAGGATAACTCACGACTTCAGGTTCTAAAACATGGAATGGCTTGTGCATGAGAGTGTTTTAAATAGAAAAGTTGTTTTTGTTTTTTAAACTACAACAATCAGCATGCATATTATAATGGTTAGTTCATGGGGATTTTAGGCAGGAAACATAATTAGATGGTGCAGGGAAGATACGTGGTAGAACTAGATTGGGCGAAGGACAAGGGTGGAAAGCAGATACATCAATTTATTTTCGCGCTTTCTTGACAAGCTCGCTTGATAACGATCTTCACTGCTGATGTGCTTCGCACGTTGACCTGACATGTGGCGGACCCTTTTAATCTTCCTAGTGGGGTGCCTAGGTGGAGTTGGATTGAAGGCTCGTGCCCCTGGAATTAATAACGACCATTGATTTGTAGATATTGCTTTGTTGACTCTGACCTTTCGGGGGGTAGCGTTGGCTTAAAAACCATGTTTGTCCACCTACCGGAACTCCTTTCGAATGATATTGCTTTATGATGGGAAATGATCCTTTTAATAAATGTCCGCTCTTTATTCGTTGATAACTGTGACATGTGGATAATTCACTGCCATTTAGCGGCTTCCCCTTACTGGAAGCAGTGTTTGTCACCACTGAGCTATAACCCGGTAGCTCAAGCGCCTTGCCCCCCTAAAGCTTGGAAGCCTGACTCCCTTTAGAATTCCATTAGAAATGGGGTTCTTACTCCTCCGGGGTCTATGACCGGGATGGCGCAATATTGATGCTCGCTAAGCCACATGTCGACCCATGATTGTTCCAAATGTCGTTTATATCTAGGTCCTTCATGTTCCTGAAAACTTCGAAATTGTCAGCCATGTGTTCAACTTCCATTGAGCAGTTGTTGACGTTATCTTTGCTCCATAGTGTGTTTCCATATGTATGTCGAATGAGAAAATGCCTGGTCCCTGACTGTGAATGGTGCAATCTTGACTTTTTTTAGGATTAAGTTAGCAAAAATTTACGAGGATACGGGATTGCTAGGCCTCCATTCTCTGTTGTGGGGTTCTATCAATAGATGCCCCCGACTTTGACAATTGACAAATTTCTGATCTCTGGTCCCTGGAGCCTTTTATAATTAGTTTCATGAGGAGAAGCAGGATTTCAGGGTTCCAGGTTTTCGACTTTTACGTACTCATCCATTGTTCTGAAAACATGTCTAATCTCTGCTATGTTTTACACCCCACTGCTTCGGGATGTAATACTTAGGAAATGAAAAATGAGAGTACAATAGAATGTAAGTGAAAAAAACTATAATTTGCTTAGGAATTGTTCCCTAAAAAACATCTTTGATAAATGTAATAGACAAATAAAATTAGGGAATATATTTTATTATGATAAACTACATGTTATAACCATTCAAAATATACATCACACTACTTATCCATTAATCCATTTATATTATAAAATTAATAAGAAGGAGAACATTTAGCTCATTTCAAAAAAACTACATACCCATTCATCTCATTACTAAATTGTTAAAATATTCAAAACATAAATTTACTATAGTGCATCTACTATTCATCCAAAATTCTTTAACACAATATTTAGGATAGGGTATGAATAAATTACCTACACTTCATTCTTCATGTCAATCCACTCTATGTTATATACTCAAATAAGTTGATAGCTACCATATGGGGAGCTTTAGTGTTATCATTATTTATGCTTTGAACATTCAAGCTAAGATTATGCCATATTTTTGCATTTCATTTAACAAGATTAATAATCATAAATAAAAGGAATAATATGCATTGGTAAAACCTCTTTATGAAGTTCCAAACTAATAGTGTTCATCAAAGTTCCAAATTAATATTGTTCATCAAATCTAGGAAAATAACTTTCAATACATTCAATGAGATAAGTGATTTTTTTTTTTTAATACATAAGTGAGTAGTATTGTATTAAAATCTGTGCCTAGATGTGGCATATACTCAGGAATTGGAGTACCTGATTGCTCTTACAAACTGATTGTTATGAAACCAGCTCAAGAAAAGATAGGAAAGATAGATCAACGCCTTAGAATTCAGCCTCTTCGAGGGGGCAACCTCCTTTACATTACATAAATGAACAATTCTTGGATGATACAAATGACAAAACCTCCTTTCTATATATAGGAGTCTAAGGAGTCACAATATAATCCAGCCGACCTAACAATAATAATATAAAGCCACAAAAATAATAATAGAGGGATTCTATGGGGCACAGAAATAACAATATGTGGGTAATAGGGGCACAACAATATAAATAAGGGGTATAACTACAATAGTAATGGGGTAATCACTAGTATTATAGGGACCCAACATGCCCCTCTCCTTCAAAAAAGTGTTGTCCTCAACGCTTGAGCAGTTCTGGATACTTCTGCATAAAATTCTCATCCTCCCATGTGGAATCTTCAGCGGATAAGTTCTTCCACTTGATAAGATACTCTGAAATTGATCGATTTCGTAGCTGTCGAGTTCTTGTTTCTGTGACTGCTTCCGGTTCCAATATAATTTTTCCTTCCTCGTCAAGTTCTGGCAATATTGTTTGAACTGGGAGCTTGTCGCCTATAACCTTCTTTAAACATGAAACATGGAAAACTGGGTGCAATCGAGAAGCTGCAGGAAGCTCCAATTTGTATGCCATAGTACCAATCTTTTCCAACACCTTGTACGAACCATAATACTTTGGTGATAATTTATTATCCTTCTTAGCTTGCTTTAGGGACATTTGCTTATATGGTTGTAGCCGTAGGAATACCCAATCACCTACATCAAAACTTCTTTCACTGCGATGTTGATCTGCCTGTTGTTTCATTCTATTTTGTGCCAACACGAGGTTATCCTTTAAGAGTTGGAGGACTTGTTGTTGATGTTCGATGTGATGTTCCACTGCCTGAACCTTAGAATTTTCTCTTAAATATGATGTGATGGATGGTGGTTGATACCCATAAAGTGCCATAAATGGGGTCATTTTTGTTGCTGTATGGAAGGAAGTGTTATACCACCATTCAGCCAGAGGCAACCATTTGACCCATTGTGTCTGTTTATCAGATACAAAGCAACGAAGATATCCTTCCAAACATTTGTTTACTATCTCAGTTTGCCCATCAGATTGAGGATGATAAGATGAGCTATGAGCTAACTGAGTACCAAGACAAGAAAATAATTCTGTCCAAAAATTTCCAGTGAAAATGGGATCTCTGTCACTTACAATAATCTTTGGGTTTCCATGTAGCTTTTGAACTGTTTCCATAAATGCAGTAGAAACTGTACTGGCTTTAAATGGATGTGATAATGCACAAAAGTGTGCATACTTGGTAAGTCTGTCAACTACCACCATGATGACACTCTTTCCCTCAGACTTGGGTAAACCTGTGATAAAATCCATTGAAACCTCCTCCCAACGTTGGCTTGGAATGGATAAAGGTTGTAATAGACCCGGTGTCTTAATTGTTTCAACTTTATTTTGTTGGCAAACCAAACATTCCGCCACAAACTTTTGAATATCTGATTTAAGGCCATCCCAAAAAAATTCCTTCTTAACCCTGTGGTAAGTTTTTAAAAATCCTGAGTGCCCTCCTAAGGGAGAAGTGTGCAATTCCATAAGAATCTTTTGTTTTAGCTGGGAATTCTTACAGAGGTATAAGCGATCTTTGTACCATAACGAATCATTTTGCCAGCTAAATGTATCAGAAGTACTGGAATCTTGTTGTAGCTTTCGAATAAGTGCCCACACTTCTTCGTCATTCTTCCATTCCTCCTTTGCTTCATTTATCCAATCTGGTTGGATAATAGAAATGGCACACAACAATGCTTCCACATCCTCATCCTTTCTTGAGAGTGCATCTGCCACCACATTTTGCTTCCCTTTTTTGTAGATGATTTCAAAGTCATAACCCAACATCTTTGTGACCCACTTTTGTTGCTCTTCAGAGGATAATCTTTGTTCTAAAAAGTATTTAAGGCTATCATGATCCGTTTTTACCTTGAAGTGTCTTCCCATTAGGTAGGGTCGCCATTTCTTAAGTGCATGGAGTATTGCCAACATTTCCTTCTCATAAATAGCTTTGCTTAAAAACTTTCCCTTGATTGGACGACTTTCAAAAGCAATGGGTCTTTCATCTTGCATTAGAACAGCACCAATTCCATTTCCTGAAGCATCACATTCCACAATAAAGGTTTTTGTGAAGTCGGTGTAGCTAAGACCGGTGCTTGGCACATTGCCTCTTTAAGATGTTTAAAGGCCTTTGTTGCTTCCGGAGTCCATGAAAATGAATCTTTCTTCAATAATGTTGTTAGAGGTGCTGCTATTCTCCCATAATTCTTAACAAACTTGCGATAATACCCTGTCAACCCAAGAAATCCTCGCAGATGCTTTATGGATGTGGGGATTTTCCATTCCTTAATGGCTTTAATTTTGCTAGGGTCTACCTTAACTCCTTCATGAGATACAATATGACCCAAATATTCCACCTCCTGGACTCCAAAGAAACATTTGGATCTTTTTGCATATAATTGTTTCTCCTCCAATAGTTGTAGCACCTTGTCAACATGTTCAACATGATCCTTCCAAGACTTGCTGTAGATTAGTATATCATCAAAAAATACTAACACAAATTTTCTAAGGAATGGTTTGAAAATTGAATTCATCAAACCTTGAAATGTTGAAGGTGCATTGGTAAGGCCAAAAGGCATGACCAAAAATTCATAATGACCCTCATGAGTTCTAAATGCCGTTTTCGGAATGTCTTCAATCTTCATTCTGATTTGATGATATCCCGAACGAAGATCCAACTTGGTGAAGTAAATTGATCCATGCAATTCATCCAGTAATTCATCAATGACAGGAATGGGGAACTTATCTTTAATAGTGAGCTTGTTGAGCTCCCTATAATCTGGACACATGCGCCATGATCCATCCTTCTTGTGCACCAATACTACTGGAGCTGAGAAAGAACTTTGACTCGGTTGAATTATACCAGCCTCTAGCATTTCTGCAACCATACGTTCAATTTCACTTTTTTGGACATATGGATATCTGTACGGCCTGATGTTTGGAGGAACACTTCCTGGAATCAGATGAATAGCATGATCATGATCACGCATAGGTGGGAGACCTTTGGGAGTCTCAAATACCTTGGAATGATTGTCCAAGACTTTTTGGAGATCTGGAGAAATAGATGATTCCAATGTGGAAACATCTAGCGAACATAATTGTGCAATTACACCTCTTTGCTCCTTTTTTAGAAGCTTTGTCATGCCATTAGAGCTGATTATCTTTCCTGGTTTCCCTGCAATACCCCTTAATTCAACTTCCTTTCCTTCCACAGAAAATTTCATGAAAAGTTCTTGAAAATTAAAAGCTATTGTACCCAAGGATTGTAGCCATTGGACTCCTAGTACAACATCAGCACCTCCCATTGGAATGGAAAGCATTGGGCTAGTCAATACATATTCTCCCATGGATAGCTTGATATTATGGCACTTTCCAGAACAATTTATTGTTCCTCCATTTGCAATCATCACTTGACACTCTGGTGCTGGATATAGGAAGCAATTCAATTCTTTTGCTACCCTACAATGAATAAAATTGTGGGTGCTTCCTGAATCAATCAACACTATTACCTTTTTCTTCTTGATTTGTCCTTCTATCTTGATGGTTTGAGGAGTGGTAATTCCCGCCAATGCATTACAAGATATGGTCGGATTTATTTGTTCTTCATCTAGGCTTTGTTCCTGGAATATATCCTCTTCTTTTGACCTTTCTTGCTCCTTTTCTTCTTCCTCTTCACAATCTATGTAGAATAATTTCTTCTCAGCACACTTATGACCTTTTGTGTATTTGCTATCACAATTGTAACAAAGCCCTTTTGCTCTTTTTTCTTCCAATTGTTGTGGTGTCAACCTTGTAGGTTGTGGAAGACTATGGGCAACAACACTTTCGTCTTTATAGTTGTGAATGGTATGCTTCCTAGTTGCCATAATTTTGCTTTCCATTTTTCTTGCTAACCTGAATGCCTTTCTAATGAATCAGGTTCCCAAAGGCGCACATCATGTTGGATATTATCCTTTAAAGACCCTATGAACACATCAATCCTATGCTCCTCTGGAATATCTTTTACCCTTATGTTCAATTTTTGGAACTCCTCAATGTGCTCCATTATTGAACCCTTTTGTTTGAGACTTATCAATTGGCTAAAAAAAGTGTTGCTTTTTGTATCCTCATAATGTGCTATCAATTCTTCCGTAAAAATTGCCCAAGTGATAAATTGTTTACGAGAACAAAGCCATTGATACCATACAAACTGATTTGGTTCCAAATATAAAGTTGCCATACGTACCTTTTGTGTGTTTTGCACATTATTGAGATCGAAGAATTGCTCCATCTGTAATATCCATGTGGCGGGATCCTTGCCATCAAACTTCCTCATATCGATTTTTGGAACATGGTGAGTCTTCGATCCAACATTAGAGTCTATGGAATCATGATTAACATTTCTTTTGTTCTCATCATGAGTTTCCTTTAGTACTCTTTCACCCTTAGTGACTATTTCTTGTAGCAACTTATCCATCTTATCATCCATGCCATCAATTTTAGCGCCCATGCCATTCACCTTAGCTTCCATGCCATCCATCTTAGCTTCTACACCTTTCTTTAAACCATCCATCTTAGCTTCTACATCTTTCCTTAAACCATCCATTTTAGATTCTGTTGCTTTTTGTGCAAGTGACACTCGTTGCACTTGTTCTTGTAATTTTGATATATCATATAACATTTCTTCTTCTTCTTCATGAGTCATGCTAGAGCTTTCAGGCTCCTTACTAGGTGTTTGCATTTTCTTTCCTCGGGGCATCAGTTACCGATAATAATTCTCTAATATGCCCTTTGAATTCCTTCAAAATAAATTTTCAAACCAAGCTTAAGCAAAAATTAAAGAAAATCTACACACCTTTTTTCACTTTGTAGGAGCTCGATATTGCCCCCGATGTATCTCTGTACTTTCTGATTATCTAGTTTTGAATTTGTGACCTGTAGTAGCCCTCTGTGTCCTCTTTCCAATGCCACAAGTCTGACCCAAATTGGATTCTCCAAGGAAGAGTTATGCGAAATCTCCCACAGTGACTTGATTATAGACTAGTTCAGTAGAGTGAACTTGTACGACGTGCCACATGTCACTGTTTCAACCTTTGACTCTGAAAAATATATAAAAGAAAACTACAGTCCGTCCTCTTTCTGTACCTTCTTACGAAATTTCAATCCGATGCTTAGAAAGAAAGTTATGACGATTTTCCCCAGGTCACCTGTTTTGAGTGTAATTCAGGAGTCTGCAAAAAGACCAACTTCCTCAGATCATATCTCCGAAAATATCGCGCGAAAAAATCTGAAATTCAGACCCAAGGTTTAACGCGATTTCGTCTCAAATGGGTTTTTTTTTGCGACTTCTGAAACGTCACAGAAAAAAGTTATAGCGAAAATGCCACGATGACCTGTTTGGAGCAGCGAAACCCTAGAATCCAAAGCTCTGATACCAAATGTTATGAAACCAGCTCAAGAAAAGATAGAAAAGATAGATCAACGCCTTAGAATTCAGCCTCTTCGAGGGGGCAACCTCCTTTACATTACATAAATGAACAATTCTTGGATGATACAAATGACAAAACCTCCTTTCTATATATAGGAGTCTAAGGAGTCACAATATAATCCAGCCGACCTAACAATAATAATATAAAGCCACAAAAATAATAATAGAGGGATTCTATGGGGCACAGAAATAACAATATGTGGGTAATAGGGGCACAACAATATAAATAAGGGGTATAACTACAATAGTAATGGGGTAATCACTAGTATTATAGGGACCCAACACTGATCCTCTAGAGAGGAAATGTCTACTGATACCAAAATCCTAACTTGAAGACATACAAAAACAGAGTGTTGATATGATAATGATTTACAAAACTGCCCAAGAAGGAAAACATATTTGAATTTTGAGCTCATCCCAAGAGAGAGTTAGGATCCCCAACTAAAGGCCTGTTGAGGTCTGGGAGAAGAGTTCCTTTGCGTTTACTAGAGGCACTAGACTTAGCATTGGCGTTTGTCCTGGAATAATTTTGGGTTTGAAGAGCTTCAATCTGCTAGCGTAGTGTGTCAACTTCATTTGCCTAGTGAGCCATGTTGATTTTGAGCTCTTGTATTTCTTCCTCTAGGATGGTAATGAGGTTCATCTATTCATGCAATTTCATTTTAGTTTCCATGATATCCAAATTCAAGGTCTCTTCTTGATGGGAGCACAACAAGCATGAAGGGTGACCCCCATAACCTGAATAAGTCTATTTGTGAATCTTCATTGCCACTTGAATAAGATAAAAAGGCCAACAAATCCCAACTTCCACAGACATGAAGAATTTAATTCGAGGTCAACTATATCACAAGGGGAAGGTTGAGAGCCTAAAATACAGTTTTCTCTAAGGAAAGAGAGGAGAACAATCATATTACATAGGAGTAGAGTACTAGAAGAGGCTTGTAGGTTACCAATGACATACAGGGATGGGAACTCAGGTGACATACCAAAAAACAAACAAAAAGGAGGAGTAAATGGTCCAAGTATGAAAAAGAGCCAAGACTGGAACCCAATAAAACCTTGTTTTTTTGCAGAGGGGAGATAGGGAACCACAAGAAGAAAAGAGACATGCATTAATGTAATTTCATTTCAAGTGATTTGGACATACTTTTCCTTATTCACTTTAGTAATTTGAGATGAAGTCTAAATATCCATAATTTAATATGGTATTAGTGTCAATTGAACTTATTATATTATGGTGTTGTGGAAACCGAATTCTTTGGTCCAATTGTGAGATATGAAATTGAGAAGGAAATGACAAAGTTTTCAATCTTGTTTTCATGATTAAAACATAACAATGATAGTATTTCAATGCTCATTGAGGTTTTTGAACTCTCCAATTAATCAAATAGATATAATCAAAGTGTTTTCATGAGTATGTGTGATGTTTTTATAGTTTGATGTAGAATTGTTCATGATCAGTGATGTGTCTTGACATCCAATGGACCCCTTCATTCCAATGCATAAGAACCATTTTTGACTTCACAATCTCTTTCAAGGTTTTTCTTAAACAATATTTAACATCAATATAGTGGAGTGATTTGCATAGTATGAGTTTTTTATCACGGGATTTATGTTCTTTCATCTTGCTTTTTAAATTACTATTATTTAGAATTTTTTTATAATAAAAAAATATATTTTATATTTACATTATAAAGGGTAATAGAGAAGTGTGACATGTATAGATTTAGGGTGGTGGTATTGGAAATTATAAGAAAGCACAAATCCTCTCTCAAACACCACACTTGTGGAACATTGCATATGTATCATTATTTCACAAAGGGCACTTCTCTACGGTAAATATTTCTTTATGGAATAAGTGAAGAAATTGAGCTTTGTTATAGAATTTAAACCCTTTCACTGTGAGATGGATGTGTTATCTATCATTCACAAGCCAATCATTTCTTAACATTTTTGATAAATTAGAAAGTAAAAATGATTGCAAAATTACAGTTGAAAGAGTTACTTTCATTCATTGGTCCTTTGCTTTCTTCAATGTTCCTTAACAAAAAAGGTTTGAACAACAAAACAATGTATCCTAGAATGCGTCTTAAGTACAATTTGACCAAATAACTTGATTGTGAGCCCACAAACATAGTTATTCATAGTATTTTTTCTCATACTAAATTCATACTTTTATAACAAATACAAGAGGCATGAATCTATTCAATTATTCATGTCCTGAATATTCTATATGAAATTTTGTGAAATAGTTTGATTACAATAAGAAATAATACAAAGAGTACATGAGAAATTTGGTGCTTCAATAGTTAACTCAATTATAAGGTTTCTCGTTATCCTTTTATGGATGAATTTCATATGAATTATGGTTGGAACCCTATTTTATATGATAAATCACTGACTCTTACAAATTGTTGAAGTGAAGACTCTCTTGTGCACTTTAAAATATAGATCTCATATAAACCAATGATTTTCAACTTTTAATTAAATTATGCATATGACTCACAAAAATATCAATACATAATAATGAAACTCCATTTCCTCCTTATCCAATAGTCCTTAACATAACCTCTTTATATATCAGCACAACATTATCGTTGAAAGCTCCCTTAAAAACATCCAGAGAAATTAATTTAATAATAAACATGTATTTAACTACCCTCCAAAGCACACTCTCCCATCATACATCCATTCAAATTTACCCTATCCTCGAAAAAAAATAATTAATTTAATAATAAACATGTATTTAACTACCCTCCAAAGCACACTCTCCCATCATACATCCATTCAAATTTACCCTATCCTCGAAAAAAACATAAACGCCTTCGGTGTTCCCTTTCCCAATTTGGGATTTGGGAGTATGCTAGTATTTAATTAAAAGATTGTATTAAAATATTAATAATTACTTAAAAGATGGGATTAAAAGATGACATGCCTTTTTTGGCCTTAAGGTTTTTGACCAGCTTTTTAGTTTTGTTTGCACATTTGTAACAGGTGTGGCTTTTGGTGTGCGCTTAAAACATGCTTCATCAAACAAAAATACCATAAATTCAACGTATTAATCTTTAATTGAAAAAATTATTAAAGTATTAATGATTACTTAAAAGATGGGATTAAAAGATGGCATGCTTTTTTGGCTGTAAGTTTTAAATTGGAGATTTGACAAGCTTTTCAGTTCCGACTTTTTAAGTGATCTGGTACATTTGGAATAGGTGTGGCTTGCTGTGCGCTTACAACATGCCTCAACCGCTATTACTCTCAACCCTGGGCTCTTAATGCCTTCAAGGATTCGGACAGGAACCACCCTGAAATCCTGCTCGCTCCACTTGGAGTTGTCAAGGAGTTGTCTAGCTAAGGGCAGTACCCTTAGCATTCTGTATATCTCTGTAAATAAACCAATGCTGCTCCTCTAAAAGGGATTTTCCAGAGGCAGGTGCCAGACATCTCTATAGAGCGGCATCTGGAGAGGTCTGAAGAAGTATGTCAACCTATGCTTACATCGACCGCCTCATTCAATTCCATCCGCAATTCCGCATTACGTCTGTGAATGCCCACAGACTGCTCATCACCACCGTCATGTTCCTCGAAGACCTGTAAGCGAATTCTCTAATTCAATACTTTAGTTACCATCTGCGTTCTCTATTTCCTGTTTTTCAGCAGTTATATAAATTCCATTATTTTCATGAGTCTCAAGATTTTAATATCGGTTTTGATTTCGTGAACAGAAATTATAGGAACAGGCTGCTCATCACCACCGTCATGTTCCTCGAACACCTGTAAGCGAATTCTCGAATTCAATACTTTAATTACCATCTACGTTCTCTATTTCCTGTTTTTCAGCAGTTTTATAAATCCCATTATTTTCATCAGTCTCAAGATTTTAATATCGGTTTTGATTTTGTGAACAGAAATTATAGGAATTCGTATTACGCGGGTAGGAGGCGTGAGCAGCGAAAAAATAAATAGAATGGAGATGGAATTCTTATTTCTGATGGGTTTTGGAATGGCGCGTGGCAAGTTCATCAATCTTCCAGAATTCATATTCTTTCTATCAGGTATTTAAATGTTTCTTTTCCGAGCATGTTTGGATAACCAGAAGATCTAGAAGTGATCAAGGTTTGTCAGGTGTTTAGTTGTGTTCTTATTTGATTATTAGGCTTGTATTTTTCCGTCCATGTGTCAACATCTATAAGGCCCACTGGTACTTGATTATCTTTCATTTTTCCAGATAGAGTAACTAAGGGAATTAGGGTCTATGGTTCACCTGCACATTTCTTACATGTTCACCCCAAGTCTTTAAAAGAGTTGGTTGATTGGTTTCACTAGGTTTCCAAGTGCTAAAATCTCATGCTAAACATGTTCAACAAATTTTTGCTGTATAGGTTTGTCTGTCACCCAATTCGTAACAATATGATAAGCATTACACGAAGGGAAGTGCTGTCTTATCTCTTATGATGTCCATCTATTACACAATTGAAGGGAAGTACTGCCACCTTCTACAGGAACTTGAGAGTCTCCCTCACTACTTTTTTCCCATAACCAGACCAGAGATGCCTAGCATTTTTTATAAGGAAGGTGTTAGGGCACAAATCTCAGCCCCTTTAGGGATGTACTCAGACATACCCCATCAGATGCATCACTTGTTTCTTCTGTTCAGTTTTCTGGTGGTGCAAGTAATAGGCCCTATGTGGCCCATCGCATCTAGACTCTTCCAGGTGGATCATTTCAATCTTGTTTTCCAGCCTACTGTGGGCTGGAAATGACAATTAGAGATTCATACTTTTTTAGCTATCAGATTGGTAAGGTCTTGAACCTCTTCTCGACATTGTCCTGACAGGTTGTCATTCTTCTGAGAGACTCTTGAAGAGCTCTTGTCCTAGAGCCTAGATTGGACGTCATAGAACTAATAGATAGTGTAGCTCTAGACACATATAGGTTTCCTCTGTCCTAAGTTCCTGTCTCCATGCTTCTTTTGAGTAGCAAGTCATCAATTCAGAGTTTCTTTTCCTTGACCTTGAGTGGTAGGACTCATGAGTGGTGGACCCCTTGCATTGGAGCGCACCATATGATCTTGCCTAGGATTATGTGGAAGGGGCACTACTCCAGTGCCTTTGTTGAAATCCATGCTACCCTAACTCTGTTCTTACAGATTTCATTGGAGCCTGCCATCTTTGTGATACCTTAGATTTTAATCTTTCATATTTCATGTTTGGTTTTCATATCCCTTAATGTGAGAAGCATTATGAATTCTCGTTTTTCTTTGGTCCTGTTGCATCATTTTCCAGTGAGCCTCAATATTCTTCTTGCTTTGTTTATGAGTAACCTAACTGGAAACCACCAAAGAAACCAGAATTGATCCCTCCTTGGTGGTTTTGGACCTTCGTTCTGATATGGCTTGGAATCTGGTAGTCACCACATGCCTTTGGAATAACCATCCGAGTTGGTCATTTGTAATTAATTGCAATTCTGATATAACTGGCACTGGATCTGGTCACTAGAAATGATTCTGTCAGGTCAGAATTAGTCAAGAAATGATTCCAATATGACTATCAAACAGGAAGCACCTCCTGCACCTGGAAATTCTGCTATAGAAAATAGAGAAACTTGCTCTAATAAAAATGTTATACGTTATCTGAACACAGAGGCATCTGCTTTATATCACCTAAATTTGTTTATACTGAAATGGGAGATATCTCTGAATGGTTTGGGGGATGTATGTATGTTGGATGTCCCTTAACCTGACATACGTGGCACCGGTTTTGACACTTATATTCAAGATTAAAGAAGTTACATCTTATACTTGCTTCTGAGAACAAAAACTAAATAGACCATAACCGTCCCTAATACTGTCCAAAAAAGGTTTAAAACCAACATTCTGTATAGCATGATTCTATTTTATACATATCAAAAATGCCTTGTTGACCTCTACTGGTCAACTACCCATGCAGTGCACCCCATTTTTCTTGACAGAAAGGAGCAGTACTTGATCAGCATGTCCGTACCGTCCTGCCATCATCAGCAACTTGATCATTTTGATTGTAAACCCAGTCTGCATGTATGAATTGTAAATAATCTAAGCAGATCAGAGTCATGCCTAGGCGGACCTAACTTTCTATGACAATCTATGTCCCGGAAGGTTTTTCGTCTCACCGATCCACGGATCGGCAGAGTTTTCCTTCAAACCTGACCCCAAAGCCGGGATTGATTTTGTCATTAGAACTTTAGGAAAATCCTAGTGTGTTAAATCTGCTAGATTATAGTTGTGTCGCAGAACTGGGTGTTTTGTGAGGGTCTGTATTAAATGGGTTTGTCCCTTAAGATGTAATTTTGTAAAAGTCATGATGTAATGTGTTCTGAGGGTCGAGAAATGTTTTAAATCCCCTCATGAGTCCTAAGTCCTAGGTCCTAGGTGATGTTTCCGAAAGGCTTAGTTCAGTGATCCATTTTAAAATGAATTAAAAAATTAAAAAAATGAATAAAAATAATAAAATAATAAAAAATTAAAAAATGAAGCAAAAACCCTAACTAATAAAATAATAATATTTTAAGTTAATAAATCGACGGATGAGATCAAGAGATGTCTTGATCCTCATCAACGGTCGAGATCATTTCTACATGGATCACTCGAACTAGCCGTTAGGATCATTTCCTTTATATAGGGTCTTAGGGGGTCATTTCAAATCATCGGATCTGTGAGTCAAAGACTGAAGAAGCTCTCTTGTAAATTTATTTCTGGTTAATAAAGAAGACTTTGGGGTCCATATCTTGCTGGTGTTACTCTCTTGAAATGCTGTGAGATTGTTTTGATTTTCTGCATATGTTATTTTCAGCTGTTAATAATAGCTTTTGTAGAGTATTGTGGGTACATGTATCTTGCTCACTTGCTAGGGTTTGGGTGCTGTTAGGGTTTCTGAAGTAATGGCAGGTATCTCCATTACTTCCTGAGATCTAGCAGCATTCTTGCCCTCTTTACTGATGGTTGTTTCTGAGCTGTGCAGAAAAACCCTTGCTGAAGAAGATTTGGTGGGCGTTAGGGGAAGTTCTCGGCTGAACCAACCAACTCCCACAAGCATTTTCTGCTGAGCCCAGTGGATTTGATCCTGGGTCTATCATTCGGTTTTATTTTTCTGATCTGCATGAGAGAATTTCTGAAGTTTCTTTTTACAGTGACAATCTGAAATTTCTTTTCTTTAAAATTTTCCTGTTCTTATTGTTAAATCTGGCTGTGAAGGGGCTAAATTTGTAAATTATTAGCTGATCTAGGGTTTCAAATTTCAAAAGTTTTGCTTTCTTCAGTCTTCATTAGGGTTTTGTATTTTTGTGTTTTCAGCTACAGGGTTTTTATCAAGAGCAATTTTTTTGAGTCAGCTGTCGAAGAGCATTCCTGGAACCTGATCGTCAATATTACTTGCATTACATGAAATCAAAAACAGTGGAAAGCCCTCAGCTATTGAAGCCGTAGCATGCATCATTCCGAAACCGAAAGCATACGCTGTGGTTTCCCTGGGCAAATCGCTTCATCAACTGAGGTTTATCGTTCCAGTTACTGCGTGAACAGATCCTTTGAAAACGACTGTGCAAAAAAAAAAAAACGTCGATGTATTTGGCATGAAATAGTATTGAAGATTCCAGTTGTGAATTTGGAGGCATCGGTTCAATTAGAAGCACGTGCTGGGGTTGTCTGAGCCGCGATCCGTGCATTTTTAAAACCTGTTCCCTTTCTCAAATCCGCATCCAAGGAGATCCACGTCATATACATTGCAGAAATCGCATTTTTTTGGTGTGAAAGGGGGATTCGCGTGGGCATCAAACCCTACTCACGCCGGCAGCTAACTTCGATTTGATCTGCGGCTCAGTTTATCTGCCATTTCCAAACGTCGATAGTCTCCAGGTCACGTATTTCCTCCGCGTGAGCTCTTCCGCCGACAAGCTCCCTGCACATGTCCACACACAAATCAGAAAAGGGAAAGCGTTGAAACAATACCAGGCCAGCTTGGGTCTACATCCGTAGCAGGTATATCGAATTTGTGCAATACGATCTCATCGTTCAGCGTTTTTCCTTTTCGATATGGATATAGCTGCGTTTTTTTTGGTTTATTTCGATATGTATAGGTCAATTTCGTTTTCATAGTTTTACTTTTTAGATTTTAAGTTTAAAATTTATAAATGTTAGATTTTAAATTTCCAGATAGATCGTTCTTTTTTTTAGATTTTTCTAATATAAAAAATAAACAAAAAAATAAAAGGGCTAGCGTAGATCTTAATTAGATTTTAATGTATTGTTTTAGTTTAGTTTAAAGTTCTTTTTATTTTTTATATAGTTAGTTTTCATAAAAGATCAAAAAAAAAAATGTTTATAATTTAGGCTTAGGTTTATATTTTTGTATAGTATATAGATTTTAGATTTTTTAGATTTGGCTTTAATTAGCTTTTAATTTTTGTTTTATTTTTTTTGATTTTTGAATAAAAAATAAAAAATGAAAAAATATATTTTTAGTTTTATTTTTAATGATTAGAATTTAGTTTTAGAATTTTATTTTTTTTAGATTTTTAATTTCCATAATATTGAAAAAATAAAAAATTGAAAAAAGATTTAAAAAATTTTGAAAAATAAAATTTTATGAGAAATTATTTTTGCCGGATTTCAGTTGCTTTCACGTTATATCTTTATTGCTGAGATCTAGAGTTTTCAAGCTGAGATGCGAAATTGATATCTGGTGGATGGTTTATGATTCTCGTGGTGATTTAAAGCATTCATCTTTTCAAATTTTTAGCTGCTAGATATCGTTTTTGTCATTCTAAGAGCATTGTGTTTTTAGCTGATGATAGATGATTGCTGTTCATGGTCCATCTTTTTATATCATTTAACAAGTAATCATTTTAATAACAATCTCTTAAGGCACTGGTCTATTAAATCTCTAAATCCATCTAGTGCTTATCATATCGTGTATCGTGTCTCCCACCCAACTGTTTGGCAGTTGGTCTTCACTATCTCGCAGGGTCTACCCCCCTTAGCCGCGGGAGACAGGCTTAAACGGAGGGATCGGGGATCAGAGTGACAACCCCCGGTCCGAGCGTTGTCGTGCCAATCTGCGCGACAACACGCCTATTATAATGCTGAAATAAAGCTATTTGAAAGATCAAATGAAAAAAGTGCTATTATCATGAGATAAGCAGAACACCTCCAGAACATGCTATAAAGAGCAAGGAGAAGACCGGTGCTGTTGTCATTTTGATCCACAGTGAAAAGCAAGGTTATGTAAGAGAAGCCCAGGTCTCTTGGGGCTGGTCCCCATTTGTCCTGTTGACTGCCATTTTTAAGAAAATTTCAGCAACATGAACTCCCAGGTTTGAAACCTTGTCTGCCCAGTGCCAGATCATAATGTTCCCTATATATGTGAGTGAATGATATCTGATTGGAATTTCCTTTAAGAAGACTGACCTGTTCCATCACTGGGTGGAGGCAGATATTATGCATTTCTGTTTTCCCATTTATCCAATCAATTGACAAATTTGAATCTTTAAAGACTTGGAACAGTTCACCGCTTGCTCTATAGCAGTTCTTAACAAGGCTGCCAAGGCTTTCAGTTCTGTCCAATTATTTGAGCCCCCTTCCCAAGAACCAATTTGAATGAGAAGTAAAGTAAGTTAGAAAGAAATAAAGCACCCCCTGCACCACACCCCCAAGGGTTTCCTTTACATTTACCATCAAAGAAACTCCAAGGTGTCTTTATGTGTATTTCTAAAGTCCTATTCTGTCTCACAGGCTTTGGGCTTGGAACCAATTTAATCTCATCATAAACAATACCTAATTTTATAGAAAACTTTGGGGTGAAAGAGTGTTCTTCAACAATAGTGGCATTCCTTGCCAACCAGATTCTTCATGCTGCAATACAAGGAAGGGCCTTATGATCTGCAATTGAAGTGTTTTCCACCTGGAGTTTAAGTACACTAGTGAGGTATTCTCCACACTTTCCATTGTCTCCTGCTAGAGTTATAAACTCTTTCTATACCTCAGTAAATGGGCAGTTTGTAACAATATGCTGTGCAGATTTTTCGTTATTCCTCCAAACAATTTAGAAGCTGGGACCTTGCCATGATCTCCTCTGGAGCACATCCTAAAATAGAATCTTGTTTGCTAAATCAAGCTTGCAGAAAATCCTAGATTTTGCAGGATCTTTGAGCTTCCAAACAGGCTTCCACTACCAGGTTAGCCACTTGTGGATCAACTTCTGAGCATCCAAACAGGCTTCCACCACCAGGTAGCCATTTCTGGATCATCCAAAAAGCTAGTTGAGTATCCTGATTCCTAACTTGGCAGTTTAATCTCCACCTGCAGGATCTTTTGACCAAAAAGTTTTCATCTATGTCCAGCGTAATGAAGTTTCTTTGCAAATTTTTGATGAAAAGGTACCACTCTTCTAGTATTGGACCATCTAAACCAAGAAATCTCTGATAATCTATGTCGACCCTCACAAGTTACAACCTACCTTTCAACCAAACCCTAATCTGATACTTCTTCCATTGCCAAATTTCTGGCAAAGCCAATTTTGAACAAGGTGGGCCAATGCGAGGACTTTCCAAGTAATAGATACATTAGCAGTAGGTTTGATTGTTAGCGTTATACAATCTTCTATCAACAGGGGGACAATATAGTTGGCGAGAATAACATGCTTCCAGAGACCATCATTTTAATAATCCTCCAAATTTTCTTTGTTGTGAGGGCCCTGCCAAATTAATGTGTATTCTGCAGTCTCCATCCTCCAAACAGCTTTGGTTTAGCCAGTCTATCCCATTGTAACACAGGTATTGAGTTCTTTCCTTTATTCTTTTTCCATAAAAAATTGAAACGTTTCTCTTTGATTTTTTCCAAAATTCCCACAGCAATATATGACAAAGAAAACCAATATACCAGGTTTGCCTCAAGTACACATTTAATAAGGTCAATGTGCCAACTAAGGAAAGCCACCGAGAACAAATCCAATAAGCGTTTGGTTTGAGAACAAAGCCAAGGTACTTCATATTTGAACCCCAATTTATTACTTGAAATGGGAGTAGGTGCAAAAGATCCCTTTCTCAATATGGAGATAGAGAGCCAACTGAGACTGTTATTTTTTTTTTAAATATCTGACAGACCCATATCCTTCGGATGCCCAATGAAAGATCCATTGGATATCCAATGAACCTTTTGACAAACATTCATTGGATATCTGACAAACATTCTGAGAAACATTTGCTGGATATCCGACGAACATTCTGATGAAAATTCATCGGATATCTGATGAACCTTACAAGAAAAATTCGTTGGACATTTGATGATAATGTGTTGAAAATAACAACTGTCGACGATGATCTCCAATGATGCAATGTCGGATATCAAACGATAACAATGGTCGGAATTTTGACGATTGTTTAAATGTCAATAGTACAACAGTACCTGAAATGACGTTTAGTGAGACCTCCTTTTGTCGTTATAGTGTGGAAACTTCACCGAAAGAATGACAAATGACCGTAAAAAATTGGCTCAATTTTTATTAGTGCCAATTCTTGATCTAAAGTGACTTCTCCAAAGAGAAGAACAAATGCTCAAGACAAAATTCGCTTCATAGATCACATTTTTCCCATTAGAACAAGAGGTCAAAAATCTCAAGAGGTCAAAATATCCAAGACCAAGTGATGATGCTAAACAAGATGATCTTCTCTATTTATATGAGGAGGAACAATGTCTAATTAGCCTAAAAGTCCCTAAATCTCAAGTAAAATTACAATAATAAATTGGGTTACAAGCCAACCCATTAGCCAAAATATAAAATCAAGTGAAATTCCCACACGTGTGAGCCGAATGCTGATGTCCTCCATGCGTAGGGCTATATGAGGTATGTTGAGGCTTTAGAGTGCAATGAGTGGTGTAGAAGCTCTCTAAAATCAT
This sequence comes from Pinus tabuliformis, assembly GCA_031772625.1. Lineage (NCBI taxonomy): Eukaryota > Viridiplantae > Streptophyta > Pinopsida > Pinales > Pinaceae > Pinus > Pinus tabuliformis. The sequence goes on along the minus strand of CM062820.1, from coordinate 443,006,925 downwards.
GGTGTGAAGGTTTACCTTCACATTTATGTCAAAATCTCTCTGTGGGCCCCAAATTTCACCTTGCGGGTTAGAATGTGGTCTCTTGAGTTTCCAACAGGTTAATGTGCCCACATCTGCTCCAACGTTGAGGGCTTTCCAGGTGCTACTAGCCCTCCCATGTCTTAGAAGGTGAGACCATCGTCATATAGGCTATGGATCAATTTCTATATCTCTAAGAGTCCCGTGGCCGACCATGGGCATGCTGGGTTTTAGTGTATGTCATATTGAAGAATCATCAGATAGCCTGCAAAGTGGCAGAACATCTTGGTGCAAGAGGTGTCCATGGGTGCAAAAGTCATGTTGGTACGGCTTAGAGACCCAAGGCTCTCAACGCCTCACCTGTGGGTGTCAATATGGTCCTCCAATGCCTTGGGTACTTGTGATTAAGGTGCCCAAGACTTGGGCTACTAAACCAGTTGACAATCACAACATAGAGTCTAGTGAAAGCAACCAGTCATTAGGTACAATAATCATTTTTTGCATCCAAGTGAACCAAGATTGAAAGCAAAGGGCTATTTAACACTTCAAATAAGACTTTCCTTCCAAAATTAGGGCTTTGAACTCGTAATGGTGTTACCTCCCTAGGCAGGAGTGGGTAATGGATAACCCTATTAGGCGTTTTCAGCCCCTAAGGGGAAGTAACATTTCCCTGGTCCAGCCTTTAATCGATAGGTGTTAGTGAATAATAATGATGAAACAGAGGGGAGAAGACTTCATGGTTAAGTGCGATGGTCAAAGGGACTAGCATGATGGGGATCCTCATCCTCGGTGTATAGGTGTGAGGAGGGAGCAATCATGGATGCATGAGTTAACCCCTCTTATGCGCCCTTTACTATTTCTTGATTTTCTTTGTATTATTGCTCGTATCTCAAAGGGTTAGAGCTTCCTTTGTATGATGTATAATAGTTATTACCTCCTTAATGACGAGGCATCTTGTTGCCCATCAAGGGTTGGGACATGCAAGGGTTTCTTTATGGCGTGAAGGAGCAACATGTGCTCAGGAATTAGGTGATGGCCATAATGCGTAAGGTAGAGCTCATGCTAGGCTTTTTCCCATGTGCTAATGTGTATGTCCCAACCATATTTTTGCATTTTTATATTCTTTTGTTTTACACTGTGGCCATTATTTGCTCTTTCCTTTTCTTTTAGCTGCATCAACCTCTTAGGGCAATGTTTTGGGCCCTACCTAGGTATGAGGATGTATGGGTGCCAATCCTAGAGAACCAAGGGTTAGTTGTGTTGTCGCTCAGATTGTACAAGCACTGCGACAATGACTCAGGTCAGGGGCTGTCACTTTGATCCCCGACCTCTCTGTTCTAGCTGTTTCCCAACAACAGGCTATGGGCGGTAGTCCTTATGGAAATGTGAAGATGGAAGACAAGTTGGCAACCAACAAGTTCGGGAGACATGAATGAATGGCCTAGCTACTTGGTTAATTTTAGCAAGACTTAACAATTAGATTAGATTTGAATGTGAGACCAGTGCCTTATCAAGTCAACGTCTTGCTTTATATTAATTAGAGGTCAAGTAATCGGATGAACGACTGATGCTTAAATGCTCAACTAACCTGAATGAAGTGCAAATCTTATCAACTAGGTGAAATGCAAAATCTTGGTTAATTTTAAGTTAGATGCTTATTCTAGGTGTAACCTTCCTCTTAACTATTTCGGAACTAGTCTCTAGAGTAGGTTGTGATACAAAGGCCAACAAGAAGTGAACAAAAGCTTGATTAACGATACCTTTTGTTAGGTTCTATTCACTCGATGCCTCCGGCACTGCAGAGATTGTGGCTCTAACGACTGCAAGGTCGTTGTGTTAACCACTAAAGAGGTGCTGAGTCCCTCAAGTTAAATTGAGAAAGGGTTATCCTATTATCTCTATGAACCAAGCTTATGCTTGGAGGTAAATTATTAATGCAGCTAGACTCAGGATGCAATGCAAGATGGATTGAGTGATTCTTGAGTTTAAGTTTGTTTAAGTTTAAGTGCTTAGTTAAGATTCAATCTTTAAATTATGACAATAAGTACTTATTAATGAAAACTAAGAGACGATCTTTAACCACAAGAGAATGTGCTAAGTTATCAATTGCCAACGATAAACAAGATATGCCAATGATATAATTTGCTCAAGATACCCCCACAGATATTCACCCAAATAAATTATAATTAACCAATTATGACATTTAGCCAACACAAGGTGCCAATACTTAAGATGATCAATGAGATTAGAAACCTTTCAAGATATTTAGACAAGGTAAATGCCAATATACCAAGGATTTAAAATGACCACAAACCAATGATGGCAAAAGAGAAAAAGAGCTATTATCCAATGATTCCTTTTGAGATTAGCAATGTTCTTTAGACGATTAGATGCTCAATACAACTCGAGAGAGAGCTATTTCAATGATGCACCAAAGAAACTTGAACCATTCAACATGATGTGATCTAAGATTAGAGTGAAACTATTAGATGTGATCTTATGAGGAATTTATCAGAGTCATGACCACAAATGTGTTAGTGCACTTAAAACAACTAGAAGCCAACTTGCTATAAAACCATGAAACAAGAACAATTATGATTTATAGAGCATGAGCAAGGAAAGTTCTTATGTTACTTATGTCCCAATCACATTCAAATGAGCAATTATTAAACCCTTTAGGACAATAGTATGTAAATTCTAATTCAAAGCTCTTTCAAATGCAAAATGAAAAGCATATACTTAGCCAGATATGAGAAATAAGGACCCAAATGAAATTATGATATCTTAGCCCTCTTAAGATGCGCTTTTCATCGTTATATCAGATCTGATTACACTTTTTATGTAGAGATAACAGTCATTAAACAACTAGATCTATGCCAAGAGATTAATGCCTAAATTGCTTAAATGACTCAACAATGTGCTAGGGATCTTAGATATGAATTTTATGCTACTTAAATGTGTTTTTTACCACTGTTATGAGTTATTTAAATTGCTGAGGTAAAACAATGAAATGAGCAAGGGTTTAGAGGTCAAACCAAAGGCCTTACGCCTTGAAGATCACTTGCCAAATTTTTCCAGCACTTGAAAACACAAATTTTCAACTTCTCTGCAATATTCACCGATGATTAGCTTCAGAAAATCAAAATTTACCCACAGAGGCAAGGGGAGGGAAATGAGACAAAGGGATGAGGGCAAATGAGGGGGCAGCAAACCTCCTAGAGGCTGAGGCTAAGGTCAAAGACCTACTACACAAGGGAAGGAGCCCAAAGGGGCTCACGACATGCCCAAGAGGGCTGCCCCTTGGTTTGAAAAGGGGGTTGAGAGTCCCTAAGGGTATGTGGCCTAGGGTTGGGGCCTCAAAGAGGCCTGTGAAAAAAGGCTTAGGGGAGGCCGAGATGCCTAAAACCCACGGCAAGAGGAGACAGAGGGATAAGGAGGAGGAAGTAGGGAAGAGAAGGGCTAGACAGAAGCAGGGTAGGCCGAGAAGAGGGGAGATAGAGGGCTGGAAGGAAGGCCGAGTGGCCTAGAGGCCACGGCTAGGCCTACCAAGGCCTAAAAACACCATGACAAGGGATCAAAAGGCAGGCTGAGGCCTTTAGATCCCTGCTGCTAACCCTAGGAGGCTAGAAAAGGTTGATACTGAGGCCTGGAAGGGTGGACAGCTAGGGAAAAGGAGGACGCTGGGCCTAGGAGCCTTGAAAAAAATTGAAACCCTCGCCAAAATTTGAATCTTGCTTTAGATTTTCAATTTCACCGCACAATCTGCAATAGCTGGCCCTGCAAAAATTATAGAGACGATCTTACCCATCCAGGGCCTAGATCTAGCTCTAATCCAACAAATTTCCTTGGATCTCACTTGCACAAATAAATTTACAAGTGCTTAAAACCCCAATATATACAAAAATTCAAAACATCCCAAAACCCCAAACCCCAACTGCAAACAAGGGTTAGAAAAATAAAATTTATTTACAAAAAATTACTATACAAAATATAGTTACAAAATATACAAGTGTACAATGTTTAAAAAGACTTTTGAAGAATAGAAATTTTATAGACCTTGGTAATGGCTAGATGTATTTCGAAAGATAAATGTTAAACATAAAATATTTAGAATCGAAACATGGTTAGCTTGTGCCCATAGCTTGTTAACTTGGAGCCCAAGGGCCGGGGAACCTGCAAACTCTATATATTTTCTCAAGAAGAAACCATTAGAACATACAATGAAGCAGATACCTAAGATAAGCCCAAAACTTACCAATAGATTGTTTCTATCATCTACAATGAAATAACGATTTAATTATTATTTAAAGTGCAATATAGGAATGCAAATACCTAGCACATACCTCAAATCAGCGAGACAAAGACACCATGAACTGCACCCCAAAGTCTTTTATTATGATGATCAAAACGTTCCCAGCGAGACAATGGCTTTACACCAACATTTACAAAGTTACATTAGACCAGAGCTCAAGATCCAGATGAAAAATAGAAGCAAAATGCCTTCTATTTATAGAGAAATTCTTCCAAGTGGAAAATAACGGCTAGTTGGTTTGATCCCCGTCAAAAGAATCTCAACCGTTGATAAAACTCTAATGATTTTTTAATCTCCATTGTCGAAAATATTTATTCTTGAGGAATTTTCGAATTTCTCATTAAAACCATTTTTTATTCGTTCAAAAATAATTATTTTGAGCTAATTTCTTAAAAAATTGACTTTGACTTAACCACCAAGGTCCAAGGGTCCAATTTTTCTTGAAATTTCCAATATTCCCTTGGTGGGGGACCTCCAAAAATTAATTTCTTTTAGACCAACAAATCTTTCCACTTGGAGAATTTTATTTCTCTAACATTTTAATTTTTGACTTTAATTAATTAATTTTATGGCTTAGGATTTTATTATATGTTTTCCAGAAAAATTAATTAATTGACTCATGAGGGGATTAATTATTTTTCCACCCTCTAATATTTTAGCCATGGTGTCTAAGTATGAGGGACCATGTGCTAAAATATTTTTAACATAAGATTTTACGAAATCAACCCTCAAAGGGGGAATACCCGTTTGTATAGACTCTCAAAATACTTATCGAATTCTGCGACACTATGATCTAGTAGACCAAGTGATCTGTAATAAAATAATTTAGCCAAATAGCTTACATTATTCCCAAATCACTTTACAAAAGACTCTACTAAAACACTAGGACTCACCTAAGACTTCAACGATAAATTCCACCCTAGCTTTGGGGTGAGGCTGGAGGGAAAAACTCTGCTAATCATCCGTGTTTAGAAACACAGACGAATCAGTGAGACGAAAAACTTTTTAGGATGAAATTCGTCGTCAACTAGGTTGTTACATAAATACATGGTCTTACTAGCATTATTTACATTACAAACTTGTAGAATGGGTTTACAATGACACAGAACAAACTGTTGGCTAATGATTCTGACTTTGAAAAAATTCCTTGAAGTCCTCAAATCTTGCTGCCTTGGAATGTTGAAAAAATGGGTGCAACAAGTTGAACCTGAAGAATGGAAGTGGAAGAAGTACTTGTAATGTAAGATGGAAAATGGTAAGTATGGAATAGGGATAGATGGGACTGCACTATCTCAATCAAGGCTTCCCAAGTAGTGCCCCTCCTATACCTATTAGACCATTAGGGGAGGTTCCATTGGACTAGGATCAAATAATAACACCCCATTTAAGGTGAGGGAACGAGGTCATGGTCAAAACCATTCTTCCTTCTAAGTCATCCCATAATCCATCTTAAAAGTCCAAATACAGACAAGCATAAGCACCCGATTGCAAAATGAATAAAGCACCTTTTGATTGGAGGCTCACGTTCGTTCATGTGCTCTTACCAGATGGGTAACTTATGACTAATGCATGTGGTGTAGGTACAAATGGCACATCATCATCGACTATTGGTGGTGTCAGAGGTTGCTGGCTGGCCGACTGGAAGAGATGATGGGAGCAAATTTTTCCTCTATAGGGTTACCCATTTCGATGGGTAACATCTGGCTCCAATTGGGACATGAGCTCACTGTAGAGCGCATGATCCATGTACTTGAACGGGGAGTTCATGAGAACTCCAACAATCCCTGGGATTGCAGATCTGTAACTTGCTCGTTGCAATCAAACTTGTTTGGGGGCATGTGCTCTTGGTGTAGGGTATTGCCCATCTTTTATATGAGAGTATAAGTCCTTGCAGAAAATAAAATCCAATCTAAATGCAAGCTAATGTATATGATACATGATATGAATGATATTTAGCATGCTCACACAATATGCAATGCACCTACACTACTATGCTTGGTATGTGAAAGTCAATCTCCAATAAATAAGGTGAGGCGGCTCCCTTTCACCAGTGAAGAAAAAAGTTCACCATCAAGTTTGGCAATGTAAAAGTGTCCGACACCTACTTTCCCATGGATCTTGACAGGAATAAGGTCCTTATTGATCAAAACAAGATCCCCAACTTGGAAATATCTCTTTGGTTTTTGAACTCATTGCTTCTTAAGAATGGTTGGCCTTGAATTTGGCTTTTTGATATGGCAAAATTCTTGAGAAGTGGGAGGCTTAATAGGTTTTGAAGGTTTACTTAAAGGGTTTTCACTAATAGTTCCATGGCTACGATGGGTGGGAGATGGAAAGGGGTCCACATCTTATATATGACTTGAGAGTTGGGGCTCCCTATAGAGGACAAATAGGGTACCATCAGGCTCAAGAATGGTGGCATGTGATAGATCCATTTGCAATTGTCCACCAATCGAGGCCCTTTGCTTCCTTGATAGTATCATCCCCCAAGCATCAGGTACATCAACGACAACAATATCCATTAGCACCAACATATCTTTGTTAGCTGCCAGAGAGACCTTTAAATCTTTGATAAGACAATTGATGGCAATTGATCTAGAATCAAAACCACACACATTCTCATATGGCCTAGTGATTCCCAACTCTAGTTGGTGCATGACCTTCAATGGCATGACATTGGTGGATGGCCTTGAATCAAGCATGCAATTGTGAAGTATAAGCTTATCAATCACTATGGGCAATAAAAATGGCTGATGACCCTCATTCCTCTTGTTAAGGTATACATTTTGTAATATAACGGGTGGGCCATTAGGCTCATCATCAAGACCTAAAGCCTTTTTGATTTGGTTCCTATGGGGAGGAAGCTTAGCCATCTCTTTAATGGGAACCTGCACATTAAACTTATACAAAACACTACCCATGTCAACATCTAATTCAATTTCATCATTTTTGGGTTTCGACTTGGGTTTGCTTTGAGGCTGCACTCGGGGATTATCTTTCCCTTAGATGGATTAGAGCTTGCTTGGGCTTGGTCATTATTCTTTCTAGAGTATTGCAGACCCCTAAATCTCCCACTATTCTCCACAACTAGGACATGATCCATTTAGTTGGCATTGATTTGGGCTTGGCTAGGCTCTGAGTGAAAGTAGGAATCCCCAAGAAAGATGTTGAAAGGATGAGTTTCACCTACATATTCATATGCTCAGGATTTTCCTCCTCTTCATCTTGCTCATAAGGAATATCCTCTTGAGGCTCCTCAGAATATTGATCCCAAGGTGACCCTCCTTGCCCTACCAGGTTGGTTTGAGCAAGAGTTTTCGGAACATTCTGTTGCATGTTACGATCTCCTTCGATGGTCTTCCTAGGGAAGGATTTGTTCTTAAATTGGTTCTTAGGTGGAAAATTAGACCTATACACTCACTTTCTTTCTAATGCAGTCATTCTATTCATAAGAGTCTTTTGACCTTGTGTGATTTCAGTGGTAAACTTTTCTATCTTTTGGGCAAAAGCTTGAATGATAGGGTCAATTTGAGAGCTTGGCTTTGCCTTAGGTTCAATTCTAACTGTGTGGTAATTGAACATGTTAATTGTTTCAACATTCACATTTTGTTCAACTTTGACCACTATCTTCTTAGCGTTGGCTAGGGTATTGGGGTTTTTGTCCTTGAGGACATAAGTTAAATGTCCTCGACAAGCCTTGATATACCTATCAAGGATGATAGTTTCAGAGGGTTTAAACCTATTATGAATTTCCCTAAGAAGGCTATCAAACCTTTGAGTGAACTCTTTGACATTCTCTTTGTTAGTTTTTGCTATAGATAGGAATCTATGAAGGGCCATGCTTCCATCTACCTCTGTTGCCAACCTTTTTTTGAATGTATCGTGGATTGTATCCCAATCAGTGATGCTTCCTTGGGGTAGGCTAAAATTTGAGTCCCTAGCATCATTATCAAGTGAGAGGGCAAAGAGCATCATGATAATATCGTCATGCTCAATATGCCTAGAACCCACTGCGCAATAGAAATTGTGAACATGTCTCTCAGTGGTGGTGACATTGGTGCCGTTGAACATGGGTATCCACTCATGATATTTAGCAGACAAAGGATGAGGGGCATCAGGGTGGTTACTGAAGTCTAAAGGCCTAAAGGTAATGAAATTCCAAGGTCTACCCATGGATATAGTAGGATTGGGATTAGTGCCAAAGAGTTGTCTAGCTATAGGGGTAGTTGGTTTGACAAGGGAAGTGCTAATGTTAACGACTCTTTTAGTAGTGTTCCTTGTCCTTAGAGCTATGATTCTTTGAGGAGGACCTTTCGGGGATTTAGAATGGGTTGGTTTAGGAGCTGCCAGAAGAGGATCTATCTTCTCGTTAGATATTTTCCCTCTTCGAATGAAAGAAGCTAAATGCTTCAAGCTATGGGAATGTAGACTTGCTTCCTCCTTGGCAACGATGCCAAAAATGTTGCCGCAAAATCTAGTAGGCCTTGTAGAGGGGTATTGTGCAAGGCAAACTGTAATAACCCCAGTCATCTTGTAAGTAGGTAGAAGTTGTGTTGATGGTCTCAGTCATGGTACATTCAGTCGATCACCTTGCATTTGGTAGAATCATTGTAATTATTTGGTTGTCAGTGTATACATATGGAAGAGTTAATATATGTGCCTATCCATATATGTATGTATGAACATGCTTAAATGCTTAGTTATTAATTGGAAACAAGGTAAATACATATAAGTCATGTACATGGTTTTTGTAAACCCTATATGGCTATATCAAGAAAATGTATGTATTTGGTTACTTTATACTTCACAAGTGACTAATGTGAATGTAGTTGGTTATTTTAGATTATATATAGCTAAGGTGAACTTCAAGAAAATAACTACACTTGGCCTTTGAAGACTCCATTTGCCCTCAAGTTTTTTTGGGGTGGTTTTTGTTTTTGATGCGAGACAGTTGGGGCTAACTAGGGAGGGAACCCTAATTAATCAAAAAAGGGGATTCAAATGGAGAAAAAAGGAGAGAGGGGAGTGAGGAGAGGAGTAGAAAAAAACGGTGGAGGAAGAGAAGGTATAGGAGGAGAACTGGCACCAGGAGCGCAGGAGGAAAAAGATGCATTAGCGGGGTTAGGCGTATTGTGACACCAAGCAAAAAAGGGTGAGCCAACTTCTCTGTGAGGGCCTAGTGCAGAAGGTTGGAGGCATACTCAAAATCTGAAGCCATCTCATTGCGGGAGAAAGGACGAGTTTCTGCCATAGATTTTGATGGTTGAATCTCCCAGAACTATGACCGAGTTTTTAGAGAAGAAAAAGTGACGAGTTCAAGGAGTTTAGTAGCACAAGTTTACTGATTCCAAGCTTAAGGTATTTCTGGTGGTGGGTCGATCTATATAGCCAAAATAAGGGCCGAAATTTTGTGTTGAAGTGTTTGCTTACGTTTGGTGTTTAGCCGTGTATGCCAGTGGCCCGATTTGCTTGTAGAAAGGCAATTTGAATCTCCAATCAAGGCTAATCTTCATATTCCATTGTCGGTCGAAGTATTTTCACCTCCCTGGGTTGTATAATGGTTGATGGACAGGATATACACTTTGCTAGAACCTCACCTCTCTCAATTTAGAGTTGCGTTTTTGCTGCTGGACGTTACAGAGGCTTGTAACAAGGCATTTCTCTTATGAGTCCTTGGGAATACAGTGGAGTTGCTATCTAATACCAGGTGCCATCTTTCCTCTCTGTTCTTTTATATTCAAGTTTTATATGAGTAGGAACTATAATATGGGTGACATCTCCAAATGCCAATATGTATGATTTTTCTAGGTCTAAAATATAATGCATTTATATTTCACATGAGTATATGGAAGAAGCATTGAGCATAAAATTGGAAACCCTGAGAGCTTTGTTCGATGGTTAGGGTTCATAGTGTTCATTATGAAGTCAAACTTGTGAAGAAAAGGGGGGTACCTACAACATTCTACAGTCAAACTGTTTGACATAACCTGCCACTGAGAAAATTAACAATAAAACTCGGGAAAATTCCCAAGACCGTGGAATCTCCAGGGAGGGATTTTATAGTTAGGACATATTCAACTCAACAAGCTTTGCAATGCTTGCTTGCAATGGTGTAGGTGGCTTGGTTGGGCAAACCACGTGTTTTCTTAACTTAAGAAACCAACTGTTGCGATTCTAAACCGGTTGTGTGTGCATCTAAATCAATTGTCATTGCATTGATGTTGTTCCCTGTTGGAACTATCATTGAGACACTGTACTGTAGGGACAGACAACTGTATAGCCTTTTCATTGTAGTAGCTAGGATATCGGGCTTTGATTTCAACGAGACAACTTGACTGACTTTTGTGATTGCGTCTATGGAAGTGAATGCCCAGGTACTACTTCCTGAACTAGGGTTGGTTAATTTATGGTCAATGGATAAGTAGATCTGGAATTGATTGAGGGTGGAGGCCTTACCTATGGAACCCCTCATTGGCTAAAGGGTGGAGGCCATTGACTGCCTTGGATTAGCCTTCCTCGATGAGGGGGTTAGTAGACTTCAGATTCCCTATGCAGGGTGGAGATTGGGCTAGATCTCTGGACTCCCTATACCTGAACACTGTTATGCTAGAAGGATGGAGATTGGGTTAGATCTTTGGACTCCTTGTACTAGAACACTGTTATGCCAGAAGGGTGGAGATTGGGTTAAATCTCTGGACTCCTTGTACCTGAACACTCTTATGCTAGAAGGGTGGAGATCGGGTTGGATCTCTGGAATCCTTGTACCTAAACACTATTATGTCAGGATGGTGGAGATCGGGTTGGATCTCTGGACTCTGTGTACTTGAACACTCTTATGCCAGAAGGGTGGGGAGCAGGTTAGATCTTTGGACTCCCTGTACCTGAACATTGTTATGCTAGAAGGGTGGAGATCGGGTTAGATCTCTGGACTCCTTGTACCTGAACACTATTATGCCGGAAGGGTGGAGATCGGGTCAGATCTCTGGACTCCCTGTACTTGAACATTTTTATGCCAGAAGGGTGGAGATCGGGTTAGATCCTTGGATTCCTTGGATCTGAACACTGATATGCCAGAAGGGTGGAGATTGGGTTAGATCTCTGGACTCCCTGTATCAGAACACTGTTATGCTCGAAGGGTGGAGATCAAGTTGGATCTCTAGACTCCCTATACCTGAACACTCTTATGCCAGAAGGGTGGAGATTGGGTTAGATCTCTGGACTCCCTGTACTTGAACACTGTTATCTCAGAATGGTGGAGATCAGGTTGGATCGCTGGACTCCGTGTACCTAAACACTGTTATGCCAGAAGGGTGGAGATCGGGTTCGATCTCTGGACTCCCTGTACCTGAACACTGTTATGCCAAAAGGGTGGAGGTCAGATTAGACCTTTGGACTCCCTGTACCTGAACACGACTATGCCAGAAGGGTGGATGTCAGATTAGATCTCTGGAATCCTTGAATGTTGGTCATTGGGATAGTCTTCATGAGCTCGGGGGCGACAACTGCAATAGCAGCCTGTCAATGGTTGGGAGGAGAATTGTTGGCTATGTTCCAGTGCCCATACTAAATTCCACAATACGGGCTGATGCATTGACTATGATAATCAAACATGCCTGGACTGTTTTCTAGTTTGAGTATGCATGGTAGGTTGATATGGACTAATAGCACAATGAGTGTTAAATACAGCCTGCCATTTCAAAGGACAATATACTCTCACCAATGAGTATACCATACATACTATGGCTAGATATTTTACAAGCCTCTTTTGTTGCACTGTTATGCTTTCAGTGGAGTTCAGATATTAGCTACTGTATCAAATCAATCATATGTACAGTAGGATAGCTTACTTATGGTTGAGTATTGTGTTTATTGAGATGTTTTAGTTAGTGCCTCTGTTACATTCTCTGTCCATTGTAGTCATCCTTATTGACCCTACTAAGCTTGGGGTTAACTCCCTCCCATGCTTGGATTTCTTTTATATTAAACCCTGTCTCTATTGAGCCTATTGCTCTCAATTAGTAAATTGTAAAATACACAAGTGTCAGTGAAATGCACAAACACCAATTACTCTGAAATTCTACTCGGGGCAAGATTCACCTCAATTCCTTCTTGGGAAAAGGAATCTTCCATGTTTCCCGCTAAGTAAGAAGATGGTGACCAGCCGAAAAGGATATTGACCAAAAAGAGGAGCTGGCACAAGCTTCTTCTATTGCTGAGAAGTCCTCCACTTGCATTAAGTTGCTCAATGTTCCTTGAAGGATTTGCTAGCTAGGGAAGAGCTAAGGTTATATCATTTCTCGCAAAGCATTTGAGACATTGTTCTTTGGATCCTAGACAGGATAATACCATCACACGCTTTGGCTTTAAGTTTTACAGGAAGACAATGCAGCTTGTGAAGTTGCTTCCAACAATGGTCTTGTTAATGCTTTCCTACAGGCAAAAAAAAAAAAAAAATGCTTACCCCATTCTTGTAACCATATCACGAATTTGCATTTGAGACATTGTTCTTTGGATCCTAGACAGGATAATACCATCACATGCTTTGGCTTTAATTTTTACAGGAAGACAATGCAGCTTGTGAAGTTGCTTCCAACAATGGTCTTGTTAGTGCTTTCCTACAGGCAAAAAAAAAAAATGCTTATCCCATTCTTGTAACCATAACACGAGATTCGGGCGATTTGGTGACCACCCTCCTTGAATTAGATTGGGTATAGTATTGGTGTGTGTTACAAGTAGTATCAAGGTTCCAACACTGGACATTGGGGTGCAAATGAGTTTTTAGGGCTATGTGCCAAGTGATGGATTTGGTTGTTGCCTGACTATGCATGGTTGTGATTTGTATATGCAGAGACAATATGTTGATATGGATTCTGTTGAATAATATTATTATATATGAACTAACCTTCTAGAGAGATCTATTCACTATCACTAGATTCCATATCAGAAACTTAGAAGGGGCTATTTTCACCAGCATATAGGGCACACAGGTTGGTAACAGCTAAAATATATTACATAGGATTGGCATGTTGGCAAGAAGAGGAACATATCACCCAATTCCAGTGACTCCTTTATCCTTGTAAACACGCACATGGTTATTAGTTGCTGTGGGTGCCTGATCCAAATGGTATAACCAATGACCACAGACTCTAACCCAGTTTAAGGAGGAATGTTTGATTCCTGTTCTGTTTATCATTGTTAGGGAAAGCGTTCTTGGATTTGACACAAAAGTATGTTGTTAGAATGCTGCCTTGGTGGATCAAGGCCTGCTGCCAAGTCTGGAAATAAAGCTGAAGAATACAAGCACAGTAATGAAGCTAGGAAATTGCACCTAACCCATATTTTTTTATTCTTACTGTCCTGATGCCAAGTCTGAATGCACCAGAGACTATTTTTATGAGGAGCCAATTTTTTTTTACCCTCTGATGCTCTGGCCTTTTAGTGTCTAGAAGTCTTGAATGAATGATTCTATGCTGGAATTGGTTGGCAAATATGGCGCAGCAAGCAGGATTTGCTAGAGGAGCTTGTATTTCACATTAATTATCTCGGAATAGCTGAACATGCTTCTCCAAGTAATTAACTCAAGTAGCGTGCCGCATTTATGCTAAGAACCTATTCTACAAATTTTTAAGCAACAACATAAGTAGTGTGCCTTCCTAGTCCAACTAACTCCAACTGTCAACAAAATAGATAAGGGGCTATGAGGCAATTCATTCTCATGAGATCGCTCCCGCTGGTTGATCCCTCTAATAGCCAAAGTCAAACATTCTCTGAGCAGCAAGTAACTACCACGGTATCACAGAAATATATCATTGAGTTTGACCAGTCCCAGTATTGAAGTCACTAATTAAGAGAATATCCCCTTCTGCAAAGAACTTTATGAGTTTTAGATGCAAGTCCACAGAGAGATTGACTCCATTTATTGTCAAGGCATAAGAATAATACCAGATGAAAGTAGCAAGCTGCAACCTGCAACATAAAGTTGATTCAAGGGAGGGTTTCTCTTGACAGATACCCAAAAGAATTTATCATAATATTGGGTCCCATAATTCATATCAAGGGCAATAGGCTATCCTGGAATAGACAAGAAATCCCACCTGAACCTTTAATCCCATGACAGAATGGCAGTCTATGTATTGACAACCATAAATAGCATCTCAAGGGGGAAGTTTCTTTTGTTTCATAAATCTCTATGAAAAAAAAATGATGGCATTCCCTTGTATAACATCATCAAATGACCATGGGGAAAAAATCTAGTGAACCACTGCAGCCAGAATTGATAAAGTATACTGAAACCCCATTGCTCAGAGTCTATTTGGGGCAATGTTAACAGGAAGTCATGATGAACTATTTTGGTTGCTGTGGGGTACCTTAGAACTGGACTAGCTACTAAATTGTATGGTGTACATTGTTTTGTTGGGTACTTGATTATTAGATTCCAAATATTACACCAGGATAAGGATTCACCAGCCTTACCTCTGTGCACAGTTTTATGTATCTAAGATTATTCTACTCAAAAGCATTTCATGGCATCTTGAGAAATTCTGGTTATTCCATGCTGAATAGTTGCTAAAATTCTCATTGATCTTCTTTTCCGTAAACTTTAACTTGTCCTCATCACGACTTTTCATGTCTGCAACAAGTCTGTGGTGATTCCATCCATGAAAACTGCGTGAATCAGCTTTAAGCAACTGATCTCAAGAGGAATAGCCCATGTTTATCACCCATTTGCGGTGGTGCCATGCACCATATGACATATGGTTTCTTATCAAAGCTCTCTCAACCTACTGCCACTCTGAACTTTTCAAGAGGCATTCTTTTTGTTAGCATGTTCATGAACATGTTAAATCTATGGAATTACTTTTTCCAACTTTAAATGTTTTGCGTGTTTACTTCTTTACTAGAGGCAAGACACATACAAATAGAGGTAATAAGGAAAATTGGTATTGCTACGTTCACAGATCTTAGGTAAGGCCTTAACGGACCCTAACTTGAAGAAATAAGGCAAGTTATTTCAATTACGCTAAACGATCAGTTGGGCCAGACTCCTGTTCAGGGCTGCGTTGTTATTGCATTCTAGAAACAACTTACTTTGGAGTTTTTCTTCTCCAATTGAATTGTTGCTGGTTCTATTTTAATATAGTTAGGCAAGATCACCACAAGACATTTTGAGTTGCTAGTTCTAATCTCAAGGGTATCTGCAAAAAGCCCAAGAACATTTAGGTGGATGACTCCATACTGGTCTTGTTACAGTTTCAAGGATATCTGCAAAGAACTCAAGACTTTGTCGGTGGATGAATCAGTGCTACTCTCGATTGGCTTATTGATCTATGCATTTTTTGTTTTTTTTTCTCTGTGAAATGTTCAGAGTGATAATGATTGATTCCCCTCTTCAATTTTATATGTAGGTAATGTATCAGTTGAAATCAAGGAGAAACATGTAACTAAGTGTTTGAGCCCCATGTTAAAATATTCCAGAAAAAATTATATTTCACGACAATCCAAAAACTAAATCAAGTCTTTTTCACTACTGAGGCAGCACCTCTAACAAGTCAGATGGTGGAAATAGTGCAGGCAATCATGGTGTGGGTGCATGTGCAATTTCTCTTATTCTTTTAGGACCTGGAAAGAATGGCGTCCCTGACCTCCATTATAATAACCTTGTGGATTCTCTGGTATGGAATTGATCTTTGGAACATAACTACCTTCTTGAAAGATGGAAAACCTCATAGAAATCTGATCGGTGACCAAATTGCTCTGGAAATTTATTATTGAATCATTTACATACTCCACATTTGTAAGTGGTTGTTTCAAACCTCTGAAACCACGTTGAGAAATCGGGTACTCAATAAGCATTGAGTATATTGTCTAAGCTATGGGCTTCACCGGCCCCCATTTTTTCCAAACAAAATGTAATGACCCCAGTCATGTAACGACAAGGTCAAATGTTGGCATGGATTGCAAAGTTTAAGGGCAGGGAATGTAAACCCAGCTATGAACGTGCAACAACTGCTGTAGATTTCGTTGAGGACAACTAATCGTATGGTCTGAAATTCCTGGCTGTTGTATTAGCAAGATAATGGCAAGACTCGATTATTAACAGAATTGACATCAACCCTACACAACCTCTACATCAGACCATTAAAAATCTGCTTGGGATAAAGATATGTCAAGCTGTATGATTAAGTGTGCAACCTAGGCTATTGCTGGCAACGGCTCTTTTGTTTTAGCCATAGATTATATCATCTTGTGATTTGTACACACAACGATGGTTCACTTAATTTATTTTTAGTAAAGATGGCATATCCAATAAGTTGCTAAAATCTTCTTTAAACATCATATGCAAGCAGCAACCTATTAAAATTTAAGATTATTTCCATCTCAAGTATCAAAGAAAATCCCAAATGCCATGCCAATATAAACAGCATAGCAATAGGCATTTCCCTTGATCCAAAGCAGTGCCTATTAGCTTCCTTAGTCTTCTACATTCAACTGCATGGATACCATATTTTTCACTGTCACACTATCCACTTTTGTCCACTATTTCTGATATTTCTCTTGTATAAAATATTCCACCTTACTTGCACAAATATAAATATATTTGTGTGTCTGTGTGTGCACATCCTACATACACAGTTTTGTTAACATGGAAGGAGGATATTAAGCAACCTGATCTAGATAACAGAGTAGAGCATTCCCTTATAGCGGCAGGATGCACCTGTTAGAAGTGCATCCAGCACATCATTATCCTTATTATCCCAAAACATAAGGGCATTGTGGTGTTACAATTTATCATGATTCCTCTAAATGGGAATTGAGCAAACTTTATTTTAATTTAAACAAATTCGGATATTGTCATGCAAACATTGCCCAAGACGTTATGTGTGATAAATTCACGACCTCATTTAAAATGAGGTGGCTGTTTTTTAGAATTTCTACAAATGTCATTAAGACAGTGAGCTAGGCGATAATGCCCCAAGAAATAATTCCAAGTGGCATAACCTACTCCCCACATGGTAGATGTAGAAGGGAGATGTTCCCTGACAAGCAAGAGCATTGCCCCGCTAGAAGAGGTGGAACTAATGATGCATTGAGAAAATGTGTGACTCTTGCCCAATTGGTGATGCATTGGAAGTTTTCGAGTAGCTCTAAGCATCCCTCTCCTGTCCCCTCCCAATTCTAGAACTTGGTTTAGCATGTATTCCTGTTTTGGTCTAGTCCTTTACAGTCTACTCATGTCACAATGAGTGTGTATGACCACCACACCTGGTGTCTTGGAGACCAATTTAAACATTGCCTTCTTTACAATGGAAGACAACGAAGAACTAATGAGACACAGAGAAGTTAGGTCAATGACTAGGGCAAAACCCACAAGGGGAAGACCCAACCAGATTCTTCTTCTATTAGAAATCAATTGTTCAACAAAGATACAAAGTACAATGAGAGAATGAAGAAGTTCACCCAATTGCCCACAAGGGGAAAACCCAACCAGATTCATCTTCTATTAGAAATCAATTGTTCAACAGAGATACAAAGTACAATGACAGAATGAAGAAGTTCACCCAAATCTAAACATCTATGATAGTAGTAGTTGATGCAAACACTAAATCACTTTGGCTCTCCAAGATTTGCTCTTGCTCTTCAAGACTGTCTTTCTCTCTCTCTCTCAATCTTCCTCTAGACCCTCAAACTCTCTCTTTCTCAAGTTCGAATTCTCCTTCCACAAGCACAAGTGAGTGTGTCAAGTGAGGATGAGAGGCACAAATATATAGGAAGGGCAAGGAGGTTGAAATCATGAAGGAGTAACTCCTATGCCTTGAAGAGGAGTAACATATGCCAAAACAGGAGTGTAACTTATGCCATAAAGGAGAGGAGTGTAACTTATGCATTTAGGAGAGAAGTGTAACTTATGCATTAAAGAGGTGTAATAAGAATCTTTTTATGATGAGTCATTAAAATGTGTAAGAGGTGCACAATGTTGAGAAATCTAGGGCATCAAGATTAGGTGATTTCTCTTCTAATGATAACTGCTTGTGAGTGCTTTTTAGTTCTTTAGATTAGGATCTTCTCTTTACTTATTATTATTGAGTTCTTTTTCATCAAATAACGACCAATGCATAAACAATAAAGAGATAAGAGACACAAAATGTAGGTGATCAGCTAGGGCCAAAACCTCTCCAACTTGAGAGGAAAACCCAAACGAATTCTCCTTCTTATAGAGACTTCAATTGACGAATACCAAGACCAAGACCCTTGACTCAACAACCTCTCCAAGACCAAGTCAACTTACTTCAAGTGAAAGTTAATCGTTTGATGATTTAGCTGCAATTTCTTTTTCAATGTTTAGCCTTCACTCCTCCAACACAGATCTGAACTTTTCAGCCTTCTGCAGCGGACTATTCTTCTCGCCAGTGTTGTTAAAAGCGCGCGTTTTTGACTATGCCGAATAAAACCCGCGTTTTATACCAAAAAAGCGCCGTTTTTTTTTTATAGCGCTTTTTTCGGAAAAAAGCGCACTTTTTTCCGAAAAAAGCACACTTTTTTCAAAAAAGCGCGCTTTTTTCGAAAAAAGTGCCGAGGGCGCGGGCAGCGGGCTTTTAATAATGAAAAACGAATTTTTATTTGTCATTTCTGACTGTCGCCCCGCGGAGGAGGAGGAGAAGAGCTTAAGGAGAAGAGCTGAAGGGTTTGGGTCGACTTTGGGAGCGAATCCAAGTGTTTTTAGGAGAAATCCAAGACAAGATCACCAATTTGTCCATAAAAACGGTATGTAGATTAATTTTTTTTTGTTTTCCTTCTTTAAAAACTTTGTTTTTCATTGTTTTTGGTTGGGAAACTTCATATGAGCACCATTTTCCTTTTGTTTTCATTGTTTTTAAAGAATTTTTTGTAATTTTTCATTGATTTGGGATGGGTAATTTGTTATGACTATGGGAACCAATTTTTTTATTTTTTTTTTCATTTTTTTTAAACATTGTTTATGTTTTTTGAATTTTCATTGTTTTTTGGCATTTGCCATTTGGTTGGGTAACTTGGGTTTGGAAATTGGGATTTTGTAAATTTGTAACTTGTAATTTTGTAAATGCTAAATTGTAATTTGTAATCCTAAATTCCTATTTCCTAATCCTTATTTTTCCATAGGTTTGCAAATTCAAAATTCAAAAACAAACATGCCAAGGAAATTGGATCCTTTCTCGGAATATGGTGAACATTTTGCTCCGAATGATAGACAAAACTTGCATTGCAAGTTGTGTGGAAAGGAGATACGTGGGGGGTGTACAGGTTGAAGTATCACCTTGCACAAATCCCTGGACGTGATATGGGGCCCTGTATAAATACAAATCCTGAACTTATCCAAAGAGCCATGAGAGCATTGGGAGAATTAGAGCACACTAGAGAGGCCAAAGAAGAACTCAAAAGGCAACTAAAAAGGTCAGCTGAAGGAAGTGGGCCAAGTGGCACTGGTTCTACTGCAGCGTCAGTCAATCCGGTAGCTGCATCATCATTTTTTGTTCCTCGAACCACACCTGGTTCACAACCAACTATCGGTTCAATGCTAAAAAGAACTGAAAAAGAACAAGTTGATAGGTTGATGGCAAAATTTCTCCTCTGGAGTGATATTCCTTTCAGCATTGTAAGGAATAATCCATTTTTCCAACCTGCTGTTGATGCTATTGCCAGTGTTGGCTCGGGGTACAAAATCCCTTCTTATCATGATTTCAGAGGCCGGATTCTTCAAGATGAAAAGCGTGACTGCACCCAAAGATTGGAGGATTTTAGGGCATCATGGGCACAAACAGGATGCATTGTTATGTCAGATGGTTGGACTGACCAAAATGGGAGAACCCTTATAAACTTCTTGGTTAGTTGTCCCAAGGGGACTATGTTTATCAAATCTATTGATGCAACTCATCTAATCAAAGATGCAAGAACTTTATGTGATTTGCTGGATGTGTTTATTTTGGAGGTGGGTGCAGAAAATGTTGTCCAAGTCATAACGGACAACGCTGCAAATTATGTTGCTGCTGGTAGAATGCTTATGGACAGGCATCCTACTTTATTTTGGACACCTTGTGCTGCCCATTGTATTGATTTGATGTTAGAGGACATAGGGAAAATTCCCTTTGTCAAAGATATTGTTGACTCATCAAAAAGCATCACAAAATTTATTTACAATCATACATCTGTGCTTAGCTTGATGAGAAAATGCACCAACAACAAAGAGTTGGTGCGCCCTGCCATTACACGGTTTGCGACGAGTTTCATATCTCTTCAATCCCTCTTGAATTCTATGTGGGATTTGAAGAGAATGTTTCTTTCAGAGGAGTGGCGTGCTTCGTCAATGAGCCGCAAACTAGAAGGAGAGGCCGTGTGCAGACTAGTTTCATACCAGGAAGACTTCTGGGCGGGAGTGCAGGAGGTGTGCGCTGTTACTGAACCTTTGGTAAAGGTTCTTCGGGTGGTTGATGGTGAGAAGCCCGCAATGGGCTATTTGTATGAAGCCATGGACAGGGCCAAAGAAGCCATTCGGTCCTACTATGATGATAAGGGAGATGATGGGTTTCAGAAACAACTCCTTCTATGGGAAGTGATTGATGAGTGATGGAACAATACACTCCATCGTCCCATTCATGCTGCTGGGCTTTTCTTGAACCCTGCATTTTCTTATGCATGTGGGTTTGATTTTGATGTTGAGATCATGGATGGATTATTATCTTGTGTCTAGAAGATGGTGAGATCTCCAGAACAACGTATAAAGATCTCGAAACAAATTGAGACATATAAGATGTCAGGTGGCACATTTGGCTTTGAGATGGTTGTCACTGATAGGACGATTAAAATGCCAGGTATTTTTTAGTTTGTACTTTGTAACTTTGTTTCAAATTTCATTGTTTCTTCAAATTTCATTTTTTTATTATGTTTATTTAAAATTTTATTTGTAATTTTGTTGTAGACGCATGGTGGAAGATGTATGGTGGCAGAGTACCTCTTTTGCAAAAGCTTGCCGTACGCATCCTCAGCCAAACATGCAGCTCCTCAGGATGTGAGCGCAATTGGAGTGTATTTGAAAAAATACACAACAAGAAGCGCAATAGGTTAACAACTTAACACTTAAACATTTAAAATATTGCAAATTTCCAAATAAATTTTTGAATTCATTAAATAATATTTTTTTTATAATATTAATTATTAATTATTATTTCATGAACTTTGTACAGGTTGGAGTCCCATAGACTTAATGACATGGTCTATGTCTACTACAATCTTCGATTGTGGGTGAGGCAACTAGAGAAGACACCTGATATGGATGCCATCTCATTGGATGGGATTGACACCACTGCTGAATGGAGGGTTGAGACCGAGAGGCCTCTCATGGATCCCACTGATGATTGGTTAGTGCAGGATGAGGGGGAGGAGGAGGAGGAGGAGGAGGAGGAGCAGGAGCAGGAGCAGGAGGAGGAGGAGGAGCAGGAGGAGGAGGTGACACCGCCTACCGGGCTACCACTACCACCAGTAGAGGACGTGGTCTCCGTCTACCTACTATAGCTGCTACTTCTACTTCTTCAGCTTCTAGAGCACGTCAGACTCCACTGCCATTTCCACCAGCACAGGCACCAGCATCTTCATCTAGAGGGAAAGGGAAAGCAGTGACATTTTCTCGCAAGAGGGGCAGAGGAAATCAATAGGATTAGAGTCTTAGACTTTCATTTTATTGTATATGACATTATGACATGATGAGATACATTATCATATTTTTTGTTGATATTTTGAGGTTGAGTTGGGACTCAGGACTTACTATTCAG
Organism: Pinus tabuliformis; assembly: GCA_031772625.1. Lineage (NCBI taxonomy): Eukaryota > Viridiplantae > Streptophyta > Pinopsida > Pinales > Pinaceae > Pinus > Pinus tabuliformis. The sequence goes on along the minus strand of CM062820.1, from coordinate 442,984,794 downwards.
GACATGATTCAATGTTATGTGTGATTTTAGCGCTAGAAATGATATTAAACATCTTATATATTAGTTTTTTTATCATATTTATGTGTCAATGTATTTATTTTATGTTGTAGATGGTTTAGATATTAAAAAAATTGAAAAAAAATGAAAAAAATGAATATTTTTGTGCCAAACGCTTTTTTCCCGCCTTTTTCCGCTTTTTTCCCGCTTTTGCCGATTTTTTCCGCTTTATTCCCGGCGTCGATTTAATCCCGCTCGCGCTTTTAACAACATTGCTTCTCGCATGTGTGACATATTTAGGGTAAATTTTGTCCTTTATTTCTTCGCCTAACCAAAACCCAAACGAATTCTTCTTCTTATAGAGACTTCAATTGACGAATACCAAGACCAAGACCATTGACTCAACAACCTCTCCAAGACCAAGTCAACTTACTTCAAGTGAAAGTTAATCCTTTGATGATTTAGCTGCAATTTCTTTTTCAATGTTTAGCCTTCACTCCTCCAACACAGATCTGAACTTTTCAGCCTTTTGCAGTGGACTATTCTTCTCGCATGTGTGACATATTTAGGGTAAATTTTGTCCTTTATTTCTTTGCTTAACTAGAGAGGATCTCTATGTGCACTTGGCATGAAGTATAGATAAGTTTCTTGCCTTAACTCGGATTCTCGAAGTTCTGCAATTCGACTTCTCTGCAATATGTGTATGCCCTAACCCTTCCTTGCATATGTGACAAACTTTTCCCAAAACAGACCGCAATTTCTTCGATTTTTCCCTTCGATCTTGATAGATATTTCTCCTTCACTTGGATATAAGGCTTCTATTGACCCCTTGATCGAACTTCTTCACACCTTTTCTCACTCAGATTGCCTTAACCGAAAATGTGATGTTCAAATGAAAGTCGAGCTGCCTTATTTATAGTGATCTGCCCATCAATTAATTCGACATCTCCTAGAGCCAAGGCCGACGTGCCTTTCTAGAGATATCTTTAGGCTGATTTGAAGGAGGTGCTTGAGCTTGGTCTTGGAGGATTTCTTAATGACTCATTTACATAGGTAACATGCCCAATAAGGGTCGTCCATACATGACATTGAATGACTCATCCTAAAGGCTCACAATGGGAGCCTTAACTAAAAATAAAATTCCTTGACCATGATACCCATGATTCAAGCATTACAAAAATAATTTTATTTTTCTTCTTTACATCCATTACATAAAATCATAATTACATTTCATTACGAAAACCGAACCTAGTTACACTTTTCAACACTCCCTCTTAACTAGGGTGGTATTCATAATCCACACCAAGTACTTGTACATTCTCAATCTGAAGAATTCTCATAAGAAGAGTTGGATTGGTAACCCATTTGTATAGCATCATATCAACCAATAGTCATATAGCAAGGCCTTGACTAACAACTCTATCTCTCCACAAGATTTGAGCTCAATGCTGGCGAGACCAATGATGTATAGACACCCTGATCGTCTCTCTCGGAACATACCCCACCCGGGTTCTCTTAGAGTATGTTCCACCAGGACTATTCTTATCTTGGATTCCCAGTGCTCAAAGAATATTAGTCCTCTACAACTACCCTTATCTTGGATGCCCTAACTCATCCTCAAAGAGCATCTGGTGCCAAATGTTTACCCAATCCTCCATTCTGTCTTCCCAAGTGAAGACAAGAATGACGTGTCTATCTCTCCCTCTCAACTTAGGGAGGACATACCTATTCCAATAAAGGAATGTACTCATTCCTATAGAAGGAATGTACCTAAGCTCCCTCTTGGTTTAGGAATTTTCTTCCAAGTTTCTACTGAGTTAGAAACTTGTTTCTAGGCTCCCTCTTAATTAGGGACCTACAACAACTCTTTAGGTGGAGATGATGGGACAACCAACTGCTTGAAGAACAACTCCTCACGATGTCATGAACTTCTTTTTTTTATTCAGGAGTCTTCATGTTTTGGGACTTCTTCGTAGGGCATAGACCATATATCACTTTTATCCATGAGTTAGTCATGTCATTATACCTTTCATCGGAAAGTGATCCATCAGTTCATATCTGGCCTTCCTTCATGCCATGTTGCCTTCTTCATGCCATGTTTCCTTAAGGATCTTTCATCTTACTACATGGACACCAGTGGTGGAAGATATTCATAGCTCTTTCCTTGGCAGCCCTGCATAAGCCCATCCAAATATCATTCAAAAATAAGGAATGGACATTAAATCAAAATTACCTTTGTGATGGTCTTTCATCATGACATCTTCTAGTTCACATCAGCATCCTACATACACATTGACACATCTCCAAAAGATATATACTGTCAAGGGTCTCTTTCTTTTTCAGACTTCATCAGAGTCATCATATCATTCATGGAGATATCCTAGTCAAATCTTCTAGTTCTCGGATGTTGATTTCCTTCTTCATGGTTGCATATTCCACGATCTCTTTCCTTCTTTCTTCATGCATTTCTCTTCCCAGGAACTTTTAATCAGAGTTCCTCAAATCACTGTCAACCACCTTATATTTCATATGAGGACATATTATGTTGATTTTATCTAGACAATGTGTGACCCATGCTTTCCTGCATCCTTTCAAAGGAGGAGATCCTTTCTTTTGATCATGCTCTCGAGATAGAGCATTTATCAATGTTACCTGCAACCATATGACATGACTCTACAATATCAAATACAAGCATACATACCTCATTTTCCTTTAGGTCATCTAGACTTCTTTCAACAGCTTCCTTGATTGAAAAAAATTCAATCCCTTGATTTTCTTCACCTTTTTTTTGTCATCATACCATCATCCCAAGAATTCCCACAAGATGGAATTCTTGATGAAACACTTGCTTCCTTTTGATTGGTGAACCTTCTGATGAAGATTCCAATAGAGGATCTTGAGTATCCTCATCCAGCAAATGTTTCCTATTGACTGTTGTATGATGAGCTTTTGTAGGAGATGACTTTTTCTTTTCCCATAAGTACCACTTATGCTTCTAATGAGGTTACCAAGAGCTATATCCTTCCAAGGGTGACTATCATAGACTTCTATTTCAACTATTTTTCTCTATGATCATGAGCTCTTGATTTTAATGCTTCTATGATGCCATAATGCATCCTATCCTTAGTGAATCATGATAGCCATATCTTACAACAAAAAAAATTAAAAACATTAAGGCAAATATTCAGAAATATTCAGAAAATATTAAAGCAAATACCCTGCAACCTACACCAATATACAGATCAAGTACTGAAAAATAAATGAGACAATCACACAAAGGACACACTTATTTTTGGACTAAACGTCCCCGGAAAAACCCAAAGCGGGAAAATCAATGTAGAAGATATGAGGGTTTTATTATTAAGCAGATTTCTGAATACAACTAGGGTTCCAAATCTGGCTCACCCAATAGAGAATAAACCCATCAGAAGTACCTCTATCTGGAGACAGATATTTTGACGAATCCAACAACTGGATGAACAAACCCCATAGGTGACTGCGTTGTCCCTAGTGTTGTGCAGCGATGGCTGCTCCCAGCTCTGTGCTGGAACTGTGTCACCTCCTCTAGGAGTTGCGTCACCCTCCCAGTGAGCCTTCCCAGCTCGGAAAGCGATCTGTTGAACTGATGCCTGTTTTGCCTCACAGAAACCCAAGCACTGCCTCTGCGTGATTGTGTTAGCCCCTCTAGCTTTTGCGTCACCCTCCTGGAGCTGCGCTGTCTCTCCCTGGTGCTGCATTGCCTCTCTATTATGTATTCTCGGCCTTGGACGAAAGTCCTACTGCCGAACTGCCCCTCTTCGCACTAGAAGCTTACTCCGAAATTCTCAGCAAACCACGCCCCAAAATTTCGATCTAGCTCAAGTGCTGCTCTCACTGTGTGTGTTCTCTAACTGACCCCAAGCCTTCCTTCATACTTTTCCCGTTGAGAAATCAACGACTGTGATATAATCTCCAATCAATGGCTAAGATTAAATTAGACTTTATCCTTGTCACTTAGAACCTTCTCACCCATATTTACATTAATTCACTTTAATTATTTTAATTTCCTAAGTTTTAACTTAGGCACCATTAAAAATAATTAATTATTTGAATAACATGCACTCTGGGTGGAATTTCTCCAAACGATTTTTGGGTCTTGGAGATCTCATGTGTTCTAGCCCCTCCACAAAATTTCAGAGCTAGAGCACATCTGATGCTACCCAAAATTCAACACTCCCTCTTAGCGAGGAATGTGCTCTAGCAATACTTCCTAGTAGAATTATCACACTGATCCATGACATTGGTCCTCTGCGTTGCTGATGCTCGACCCGTTGCCCTTCATCCACTGCGCTATTGCAATCTGTACTGCTGCCCATGACATTGCCACTGTCACTGTTGCATCTGTACTACAACTCCCTCTCAATATTCTTCATCATGCTGCCCATAGCAATGACACTGCTAGCTGCTCCACTGCAACTCAGTTGCTGAGAAGTAAGCAATTGAAAATCCAACCCAAAAGCTGACATGTTGGTCAGTCTGGATGCCCCTTGACGTTGAAGCTACCTCTGTTGCTAATCTGTGCTGACCTTCTGATGCTAGTACGTTGCTGTTGTATCTGCTCTGTGCCTTCCACATTGCTGCAACACTCCACTGCGCTGCTTTAGACTTTGGCACTCTAGCTCTGCCACTGTTGCTCCATCATCATTCACACCAACTGACTCCCGTCATTCTGCTACTGTCTTTAAGGGCTCCCATAGCCATATGTGATCCAAGAGTTTGGGCACCTCAAGGGTCTTGCCCGTCATGTAGTCCTCCTGACTACAACTTAATATCGCCCCACCTCTTCTCTAAAGGTGCATGAGCATTCATGGCGCAATCATCATCGTCCTCTTTGTCAGCTTGCGCCGGAGCAACCTTTGAGTCAGACTTCTCTTCTTTGCCCTTCTTCTGAGGGCATTGCGTGGCGAAATGACCCATTTCTCCACATTTGAAGCATCTGACTTTGGATAGGTCCTTTCATTTCTGCTGCCCTTGCTATCCTGCTGATGTGAGAACTGCATCCTCCTCTTCCTCCTTATTGATTCTGATCCCTTTGTTGCTGCTTTCCGCCTTGGTCCATCATCTGATCTCATCCTATCAAAGAGCTGCCCACATCTCCTCCCAACTCAAAAGAGAAGCCTTGCCCAAGATGCTTTGGACAAAGGTTTCCCAGTCTCCAGTGACTACATTCAGAGCTGTCCTGACCATAAATTCAGTGTTTGGTGTAGCCCCTGCAGAAGTTAGGTGGTCAGGGATCCTTTGCAACCTGAGAAGGAAGGGATCGATTTCTTCTCCCTTCTGCATCTGAAACTATCTCAGCTGACTCTCAAGCAACATTTTCCGCTGAACAGAAGTTCCCTTGTACAATGTGGTCAAGGCCTCCCACATTTCCCTTGTTGTGTCTTTCTTAGCAATACGTGGGATCACATGATCTTTGACCCTGTCCAAGATCATGCACTTTGCTTTTGCTTGAGCCTCCTCGTACTTCTTGAGATGATCAGCATCAACCGGAACAACAACCATCCTTAAGGCATAATCCTTGATGCGATTTAAATCCAAAACTGCCAGGATCCTGGCCTTCCAGATGACGAAGTTGGATGCTCCATCCAACCTGTCCTGATCCCTCAGTCTGTTAACGACCATCTATGCTCAAATGAATGTCGAACTGTTTCTCTTCTCCCTCTTTCGCTGCTGCCCCAGCAAAACTCGTATCTAGATTTCTTGGCAAGAAATCTTTTGAGGAATTGATTCCCTCTGCTTCTGCCCCATTAGGTACTGTTCTGCACCAACAGAATCAACACCCCACCAGCAACTCCAGATGAAATCTGCGCTGCACCTCTAGCCACGATAATCGGAAAAACGAGACTCAACAGTCTTCGCCCTGGCCCAGTAACCACTGTGCTGCCCTCTGCAGCAACAACGTCACCCAATCAGGCTGACACAGGCTCTACGTGAGCCAACCCTGGTGACTGCGTCACCCCTCCTCTGCTATCTTGGCTTGAAACTGCGTTGTCTATCAGGACAACTGTCTTCACGCACAGATTTTCCTTTGTCATTTCGCTGATGGCTTCAATCCTCCTTGATCTGCAATTGCTCTGATGCCATGTGAAAATTTCTGAATCTAACAAACCAGAAATCCTACTGCAGTAAACTGATTTGCGTTACCTACTTGTGTTCTTCATTTTAACAAGTTATTTTCAGAAATATTTAGAAAATATTAATGCAAATACATTGCAGCCTACATCAATATACAGATCAAGTATTGAAAAATAAATGAGACAATCACACAAAGGACACACTTATTTTGGGACTAAACGTCCCCGGAAAAACTCAATGCAGGAAAATCGGTGCAACAGATATGAGGGTTTTATTATTAAGAAGATTTCTGAATACAACTAGGGTGCCAAATCTAGCTCACCCAATAGAGAATAAACTCGGCAGAAGTACCTCTATCTGGAGACGGATATTTTGGCGAATCCAGCAACTGGATGAACAAACCCCACAGGTGACTGCGCTGTCTCCAGTGCTGTGTAGCGATGGTTGCTCCCAGATCTGTGTTGGAACTGCGTCACTTCCTCTAGGAGTTGCGTCACCCTCCCAGTGAGCCTTCCCGACTCAGAAATCGATCTACTGAACTGATGCCCGATCTGCCTCACAAAAACCCCATCGTTGCCTCTGCGTGACTGTGTCAACCCCTCTTGCTTCTGCGTCACCCTCTTGGAGCTGCACTGTCTCTCCTTGGTGCTGCACTGCCTATCTGTTATGTATTCTTGGCCTTGTACGAAAGTCCCGCTGCCGAACTGCCCCTCTCTGCACTAGAAGCTTACTCCGAAATTCTCAGCAAACCACGCCCCAGAATTTCGATCTAGCTCAAGTGCTGCTCTCACTGTGTGTGTTCACCAACCGACCCCAAGCCTTCCTATATACTTTTCCTATTGAGAAATCAACACCTGCGACCTAATCTCTAAGCTTCTCACCCATATTTACATTAATTCACTTTAATTATTTTAATTTCATAAGTTTTAACTTAGGCACCATTACAAATAATTAATTATTTGGATAACATGCACTCCGGGTGGAATTTCTCCAAACGATTTCTGGGTCTTGGAGATCTCATGTGTTCTAGCCCCTCCACAAAATTTTGGAGCTAGAGCACATCCGATGCTACCGAAAATTCATCACTTCCTCTTGGTGAGGAATGTGCTATAACAATACTTCCCAACAGAAGTATCACACTGCTCCACGACATTGGTCCTCTGCGTTGCTGATGCTCGGCCCATTGCCCTTCATCCATTGTGCTACTGCAATCTGTACTGCTGCCCATGACATTGCCACTGTCACTGTTGCATCTATACTGCAGATCCCTCTCAATATGCTGCATCATGCTATTGACACCTAACTCCCGCTATTAACACCTAACTCATGACTCGATTATTCTAGACTTTGACAATTTTTCCTAATAACTCACAACAACTTTCATGTTTTTGACCAGACTTCTGGATGACCACACCCATGACGACATTTTGGATAGTGACACTCGAACTTATGACAACATCTGACATTAAGTTCGACTTTATTCAAACTAACCATTGTGTCATTTGGAGACATTTGACAAATGCAAACTTACTGACCCTAACATTGACTACATTGGGGATGACAGCCTCCCCATGAGGCACCAAGAAGAAAAACGCAAACCATGTGCCTAACCATTGGGCAATGGAGTCAACTAATATGCTTAAAATATGACTAAAAATATGATTTACAGACTGGAAAAAATAACTATTGGCTGACTGACTAAACTTACATATGGCAGCAAATCACTAGAATCTCAGGGCCTTCTCCTCGGGCTTCAAACTCTGATGATAACTTCCCACACATGCTATATTGCTTGCTCAACTAATCCACAAGCTACTTGATTGAAATAACCAATGCAACCATGCAAGCACCTTACCCATTGGTTGAATTCTATGTTGAATTCTATGCATGTGCTTGCTCCCAATCAAAAAAGGAAAACTAATGAATGACAACTCCCATAAAAACTCACTAACAATTTCAACTATGATGAGATTTAAAAAACATGGGCCCGCTAGCTGACTTCAAGAACGCTGCAAAAGCATCATCATAGGAATGCACACTGAATTCTAGCTCCTATGGTAGATTGCAATTCTGTTTGGATAAATCTTGATCTGCGACATTACTTTCCTACAACTTCAACTTATATCTGTCCTCATAGGGCTGCAAATTTTTCTGTGACCTTTGTAATGAATATGATGGAACCGCTGCATCATGTATAATGGCAGTGTTAAGAGTTAACCTTTCATGTATATCAACAAAAATATGATCTTGGTCTTCAACATACTCTGTGTTTCTTACTTCAAGAGGCATATTTTCCTGAATAAAGTCTTCATTTTCAACACACTCTAGATCAATCTTTTCTTTTTCACTGCTCTCCTCTTCTTGATCATTAACAATCTGTTGAATACGTTGATCAGGCTCAAGAGGATACACCTTTTGCATTTCTTCATTGACCTCAAGAAAATGAACATGAACATTTACATCAAATTCTTGATTAGTTTCATCTTCAGCTAAGGAAAAAATTGTTGCCTGTCGGGAATCCACTTGAATATCATGGCAACTGTCCTCATCATTTACTATGTCCTTCTGCTCTTTAAAATAATTCTCATACTTTTGATCATAAAAAGACTGACAAGGTTGCTGCAAATTTTCATCAAACTCGAAAGCTGATTCATAACTATCTGCATTAGAAAGTTGATTACTTCATTTTTGGGCAAGAGAGAAGTTACCATATCTTCTTTGTGATGAAAAGGGTTCTCGTGCAAAGCTTCCAAAATCTCTTCATCCATGAGCTCTTCATCGCCATAAAATTTTTCCAGATTTTGAATGAAATTCTCAACATGGTCGCAACGATTCTCAAAAAATGACAAAAAAGGATGAGATTCTTTGTATTTCTCAAAAAATACTAAATGAAAATCTTTAAGTGAATACAAGCTACTAGATGGCAAACCTTCATACCAAGACCACGCTTTTCCTTCCAGGGTAGCCGTGAACATCTTCATGAGACAATCTTCATGAAATTGAACCTTCAAATTGCGTGCATGCATATGAAATTTAACCAGATGTAGAGCAACATCCTCTCCGTCATCATCTTTGAACCTTGGTAGATAAGTCTGCCAATCTACACAAGGCATGCGGTTTGGAAATCCTGGGATGTGATCTCAATTCATGGGAGCATACCTTGCAGTTGAATTCATTTTGAAGATGTGGAGACACCAGTGGAACTTGAAAATCTGAGTTCTGCTTGATTGGAGTCGCCAGGTGAATGGTTCAGCGTTCCTAACTGTGAATGTCGTTCACCATCAACAACCAAATCTGAAACTTCAATTTTTTTTCTCGGGGAAGATGAAACTGTTCAGTCCCCGACAACGACACCAATATGTTAGCACTCTGTAATTTCCTTAGGCTATAGGAAGGAAATCCAGAGGTAATCACAAACCACTTGTAAGCTAGAATCTAGCCCTTCTAGCTTTAGAGAGGGCTCTCTCTATATGATTTCAGTGAATGAATTGGCTGAGTAGTTTGGATTTCAGGCTAGCTATGATGATCAAAGGATAATTTTAAGTGGTGGCTTGAAGGTAAGTGAAGGAAGGAAAACCCACTTTGAACAGGCTCATCTTTTTTAATGATTCAAGTGAATAAGGGATAATGATGATATCAATACACTCTCACCAATGAGTAAACCACACATACTATGGCTAGATAGTTATACAAGCCTCCTGTGTTGCACTGATATGCGTTTGGGATCATGCATGTCAAATCCTACCCTTGAAGTTGGTCTCAGGCTGGGCTTTAGATGTTATAAGGCTGAGTTGGTGTCGTGTATGACATTAAAAAATACAAGAATACAATGGAGTTAAGATATTAGCTATTGTATCAAATCAGTGATATGTACAATAGGATAGCCTACTTATGGTTGAGTATTGTGTTTATTGAGAATGTTTTAATTAATGCCTCTGTTACATTCTCTGTCCATTGTAGTCAACCTTATTAACCTTATTAAGCTTGGGGTTAACTCCCTCCATGCTTGGATTTCTTTTATATTAAATCCTGTCTCTATTGAGCTTATTGCTCTTAATTAGTTAATTGTAAAATATGTAAGTGTCAGTGAAATGCACAAACACCAATTACTTTGAAATTCTACTTGGGGCAAGGTTCACCTCGTTAGTTCATGGGAAAAGGAATCTTCCCTGTTTCCCAGAGCAGGGTGGAATTCATTACTTCAATTGGTCCCAAAATGAAGTATGTCTATCCATGAGTTGATGACAAAAATCATAGGAGGCAGTAATGCATCCACGCAAGCTGTTATACCACCCCTTGATGATTCAACCATTGCAATAATTGTTGAAATGGGATTCTCAAAGGGGAAGGGTAAAAGAAGCCCTAAGGAATGCACACACAAATTGGTTTGAGTCAGTAATGGAATGGCTAATTACTCATGCAAAAGAACCCTTGTAGGAAGATGATGAACCTTTTGGGGCACTGGCTCTTTCATTGGAAATACAAAACCTTTAGCTAAGGAAGAGATGGTGACCAACCAAAATGGATATTGACAAAAAAGAGCACAAGCTTCTTCTATTGTTGAGAAGTTCTCCACTTGCATTAAGTTGCTCCATGTTCCTTGAAGGATTTGCTAGCTAGGGAAGAGCTAAGGTTATATCATTTCACGCAGAGCATCTGAGGCATTGTTCTTTGGATCGTGGACAAGATAATACCATCACACGCTTTGGATTTAATTTTTACAGGAAGACAATGCAGCATGTGAAGTTGCTTCCGACAATGGTCTTGTTAGTGCTTTCCTACAGGCAAAAAAAAATGCTTACCTTATTCTTGTAACTGTAACACAAGATTCGGGTGATTTGGTAACCACCCTTGTTGAATTAGATTGGGTATTGGGGTGTGTTACATAAATACTAGACCAAGTGAGAACAATGGGGTGATGGTCCACTATCATCACAGCCAAAAGTCCCAACTCTTTATGGACTTTCAACAATGGGAGGAGTCTTTTATATGAATAGGTCACCTAATAATTATTCTAAGGTTTTAGGGACAAGGTGACCCAAAAGGTTTTCAATGGAAAGACACAATTTAGGCATAAAGCCTCCAAGAGGAGGTAATATACTTTCCTTAGAGAGACCTAAAATATGTGACAGAAGACCTAGGGAGGAGGCTATATACTTTCCTTAGAGAGACCTAAAATATGTGACAGAAGACCTAGGGCTTTATTGGTGAAATGATAGTTGGATGGCCAAAGGTGATGGTATAGAGAAAAGGGTTTCCAACAATGTATTCCTACAAGGTCAAGGCACATGAAACCCTCAAGAAGCTCCAAGTTGAAGCTAAAACCAAACTAGGGTTTAACCTAGGGCAAACAACTAGGGCAAGAAAATCTATGCATAGAATTGAAGTGAATTCCTATGAAGGGTGTTGATTTTGAGGCAACCAACTATATCCTCAACATTAGACTCTCTAATCCCGCAAATTCCTCTTCCCTAGGAATTCACACGAAGCCCTAGCTTTGCTGCTTGGCCTTAAAGGTGATGAATTGGCTACTGGGCATTCTCAATCAAGGCTTCCCAAGTAGAACCCCTTCTACACCCATTGGACCATTAAGGAAGTTCCCATTGGACTAAGATTGAAGAAAACCTCCCATTTAAGGTGAGGGAGCAAGATCATGGTTAAAACCTTTCTTTCTTCTAGGTCGTGCCATAATCCATGTCAAAATCCCAAATACAAACAAATACAAACAAGCATAAGCACCCAATTGCAAAATCTTTTGATCGGATGCCTACCTAACAAAACTACTAAAATTTCTTTATGAGAGAGAGATTGTTGTAAAGTGCAAAGGAAGATACAAAGGTAGAGGTGTGCTCTTTTTTGGTGCGGAATTTGTGTATGATTTGTTAATAAATCCTTCTCATTTAAAATACCACATTTCTCCTCCCTCTTTATCTATTTAGGGTTAACGATTTTAGTGTTTGCATAAGTTGTACTTTCTAGTGCATAAGAATAATAATATTGTTGGTCTCTAATTAAGATTATTCATAAGATGACGTGATATTTGTTTCATGTGTTTCAAAACATTTTGTGTGTATTTAATATTACTCATAATATTTTCTTGGTGTGCAGGGTGTGCTTGGTTGGCCATTGATACATTTTAGGGTTGCAAATCATTGTTCGTACCTATTGTTTCTCTTTGCTTGTTTTCTTTTTGCGAGTTTTGTTGTTGGTTCCTATTTGGTGTAAAACCCATGTATGCTTTGCAATATAAACCTATGTTGCTGCTGTATGTATGGATGGTCCCGTATGTGTTTTTGTTTAAATTTGAGCCATCTTACAATATTCGTCATTTGTTTGATTATCGAATGTAATGCCATGTAGGTAAAGGAATGTGGAGGATCACTGATGAAACTACTGAAATATTTTTGTGACAGACACATTGTAGTAGAGTGCAGAGGCAAAGGTAGAGGTTGGTTTTCTTTTGGTATGAAATCCATGTATGATTTGCTATTTAATCTTTCTTATTGCAAAAATATAGTTCTTCTCCCTTCTTATTTAGGGATTATGATTTTTGTTGTTTGCTTAAGATGTACTTTTTAGTTCATAAGATTATTCATAAGATTTTCATTCTCCATTTAAGATTTCTTATAAGATATTTTGATCTTCGTTGCATTTTTTCACAATATTTAATGTGTATTTAATAGTTCTCATAATATTTTCTAGTCTCTATTCAATACTTATTTATTTTTTGATGTGCAGGGTGCCCTCGGTTGGCCATGGATGCTTTTTGTAGTTGCAGTGCAGAGTCTACCTCTTATTTGTTTTTTTATGTGTTCTTTTGATTATTTTTGTTCCAATTTTCTATTTTTAGTCATATATTTTTCTATTGTTGTTTTATTTTGTTTTTGTTTTTTTTTATAATGTTGATGTTGTTATATCTTTGTATTTGCGAGCATGGCCATGCTAATTTGTGGTTTGATACTTTTTTTCCTTGTATGACTTTTGATCTATTTTTCTTTTATTCACATTTTATTCTGGGTTCAATGGGTGGGGAAATTGAAGAAGACTTTAACAACCCATAGTGTGGGTTTAGCATTGATGCGGAGCTCAGAAATGTATTGGGCAAAGGCGAAGGAGGTACATGCATGGGGAAATTACTTCTTTATGGGCAAAGACGGAGTAGGTATGTATGGGGAAGATTTTGTTTGTTATTACATAATTATATGGTTTCATGCCCATTCTTATTTAAGTCATTTGTTGCTTTATCTTTTGTTGAAAGTTAGATGTAATGCAAATTAAAAAAGTTGAAGGACCACTAGTGAAACTACTGAACACCTTTCTGTGAGAGAGATAGAAGGCACCATAGCAAAGGTAGAAACAAAGATAGAGGGTGGGTTATCTTTTGGTGCAAGATTCATGTTTAAATTAAATGTGTTTATTTATATAATGAGTGCTTTGCAAATGTAGTTAATGTGGAGGAGCATTGATAAAGCTACTAAAATATTTTTGTGTGACTATACTTACAGATTTGTAGGAAAGTGTAAAGGAAAAAATTGTGTTCTCTTTTGGTTCTGACTTATATCTTCTTGTTTCAATACAATGGTTCTTCTTCCTCCTCGATTATGATTTTTGGTCATTACATAAGATGTGCTTTATCATAATATCATTCATAAGACTTCCTATCTTCATTTATGATTTCTCATCATATATTAAATTCTCTATTTTGATTTCTGTTTGGTACATTGAGTGGGAAATTAGGGTAGGTCTTGACTACACATGATTTCAGTGTAGTGGATGAAAGACAAGGTTAAGGAAATAGGTGTGTTTAAATTTGAGGTGTCTCTAATATCCCTAATAGAAAATTCTAACAGTAGATACTAGAAATGAACTTGAACACCATAAATGAACTTGAACAACAAAATAATTGCATATAGACAACCAACAATTTGATACACAAATAGACGCCAATAATATCACTGAGCCATGTATTAACAATAGATACGAGAAATGAACTTGAACAACAAAATAATTGCATATAGACACAACCAACAATTTGACACACAAATAGATGCCAATAATATCATTGAGCCATGTATTATTCCACTGGAAAGAGTACATCAACTTGAAGGAAGTGGAACTTGGGCTTGCCAAGCAATTGAAGCAAACCCGGAAACAGATCTCTGACCAAAATGATGTATGACCCCTGGTAATGATGTAGACGACCCAGTGAGAAGACTACTGCAAACCTGATCTCTCCAAAAATCCGCTGAAGCATTGTGAGATTTCTGGGTGAAATCTCCTCAAGAGTGCTGGGTTTTCGTCCAACACCCAATAGCAAACCCGAGGGTTTTCATCGTGGGGCTATAGAAGCTGGGAACTAGGTTCTCCAAACCTTGTCAATAGAAAATATCAACAATCCAAGATGTCCTCAAATGGTCTCCTCCTCCTCTTTTAGAGATCTCATGGATTCCTCTAGAAGCCCTTATTTTATTATTATTTTAATCACTTAATACCTTTTCCCTCCTTTTATTTAATTAAAATACCCTTTTAATTTGGGAAAATGGTAAATCGGCCACCATCTTTCCTCAGGCCACTGAAAGTCATTTCCCACCATCTCATCCTGTAGATCTATTTGTTCTGGCTCCAATGAGCTATTACACTGAGGTATTTCGTCAAGTATTCCTACCAGAATGCCACCTTAAGCGTAATTGAGTTAAGTTCAATAATAACCTGATTTCCAAAAGTTGTTGGAATGCAACAGAACAAAAGGCAAGCTTTGCGGATGATGGAATGTGCTAAGTGAATGCTGTCAAACTCCATAAAAACTCCTTAAAACCCCATAAATCCCCTCCATAAGCCCCTAGGCCCGCTAATGGAGTAAACTTGCTCCTGTGACCTAGCTGCCACCAACGCTGGAAGTCCATCCTGATCACACCATAAGGAAAACTAGAGAAAGGAACATGACAAATCCTCTCGCCCCAAGATTGTTTGCTGTCTAGCAATTCATATCTGTCAGCCAATCTGGTGGTCCCGTGCAGCTGAGGACCAATACCTGGATCCCATACAAACCACTGGATGTTACCGTGCCTATGTGCCACCCAACCATGAACGGATCCCTTAGTGCCTGGATCCCAGACTAAACTCTCTCTCGTCCTACCATCAATAGATCCTCTTGGATCCCAATGCCACCATGGCCAATCATCATCACCCCTATCCCATGGCTCCAATTGTGCTCTATCTCCTGCTCCAAAATCGAATACCAACTCATCACTTCTCTCCAATCCAACCCTTGACACAAACCAATTCCAACCCCACTCTGTTGATGCTGGGATGGAATGTTGGAGAGCTGTCGACTTGCAACTCATTGCCAACTGGAGCATGTAGTACTCCTCATGTCTAAGTGCCCCTGCTGTACTATGCCCCTGACTAAGAATATCACACCATCAACAGGATACCAACTCATGATCTCCTGCTAATCCGACTTGTGGGAAAGATTGGATGCATAGGCACCTATATATGGGATAAGTTCCCTATGCTACACTATGCTTAAATCATGTGACTTTGCCTGGACAACCAACTAGATCTGTCTAAGAAATCCTGCGTCTCTCTTTGTAATAGTCCAAAGTGGATAACCTGTGTTGCAAGCCCTGACTATGTACTCTTGGAGAGGGTTGTTGCCTGGAAATACTACAGTTCCGTTGGCTACCATTGCATCTAGCTGCACCTCATTAATGGGTAGGTCTAAATATGGATGCACCATTAACTCCCTTGTCCGACAGGAAACTCCTCGCTCCTCCAGTTTACCAACCTCCTGCAAAGCTGCCCTGTTAGGCTCTAGCACCTCTTGTTGACAAGTTTCGACAACCCCGCTGGCTGCCTGTGCATTTGTTTTCTTCCCGCTAATGGCTGGTCTCAAGGATGGCTGCTCATCCTCCTCCATCATGGTCTCAACATGCGCCACTAGCTGACTCTCAACAAATGGCCCGTCACGCACACTGTGCATATCATCCTATGACTCATGCCCCGCCATACGTTGCTCATGTTGAATCACCACAGATAACTCATCTCCTTAAATGACCCCCATGGGGTCTATCGATTGCTCATCATACACCTCTGTCAAACGTGGTTGCATATGTGGGCTGCTGTCAACGTTATCACTTGTCTGCTCACGCTCTTCAAAGGTATCCTCATAAATACCCACAAACTCTGCTATAGATGGAGAATCCTCATCCGGAAAGTAAGAAGGAATCTCCTCCTGACCCCCCTCTTTCATCTCCTCTGTGTTACTCAAGCATGAGTGGTTAGGCCCCCAAGTTTCCTTGCAAATGAAGTAAAGACCCTTCCTTTTCAGCTCATGCTTGCTACAAGCTTGGCTCTTTGTATCCTTCATCGTCGTCAACTCCTCCTGGGTTAGCTGCCTTCTGAAAAATCTCAAGTTTTGCTCAACCACCCCTTTGGCTAGCTCATAGGCATCTGGTGGGACAACCTCTGTCTTCCTCCAATGACTAACAATTAACTTATGAACATATATCTCAGATAATGCCAAATTGCTGCAACTTTAAAGAATATAAATAGTGCCTAATGCTTATGAAAGTTGTGCACCAAGATCATTAACGCCTGGGGTTCCAGGATCACTAATAGGAGTAACAATCTCACTCTGAAATACTTACTAAACTTGTGGAAACTTAGAGGAGCATCAATATTATACTAGTTAGAGAAGCTTTCCAGATTATCAAATTTGAAAATTCGGCCTGTGCGCAATATGGTTGCAGGTAGAAACCTGAACTCTGTTGTTTTTCGTTTCTTTTGTCTTGTTTTAGTTCAGAGTTCAATTTTGAATTAACCTTTTAAAGAAACTGCTATGCCTGTTGTCCCATTCATAATTGTCATTGGTGTCAAATTCTGCTTGGAAATGTTCTCATAATATTGTTGGTTTCTATGCAATATTTTTCATAAAATGCTTTGATATTTGTTTCACATTTCTTAGAACTTTTTGTATATATTTAATATTACTAATGATTCCTTTTTTGGTGTGTAGGGTGTCATTGGTTGGCCATCACACATTTTGGGGTTGGGGTTGCAGATGAGTGTCTCTATCTATTGTTTCTCTTTACATGATTTCTTTTTGTTAGTTTTGTAGTTTTTTTGCTATGGTTGATTCCGATTTGGTGTAAAACCCATATCTGTTTTTGTTTAAATTTGGGCCATCTTACATTATTAATCATTTGTTTAATTATTGAATGCAATGTAATGTAGGTAAATGAATGTGGAGGATTCATGATGAAACTACTTAAATATTTTTATGAGAGAGACATTGTAGCAGAGTGTAGAGGCAAACATTGAGGTCAATTTTCTTTTGATGCAGAATCCCTGTATGATCTGCTATGTAATCTTTCTTGTTGCAAATATTCTAGATCTCCTCCCTCCTTATTTATTTAACGTTTATGGTTTTTGGTGTTTGCATATGATGTATTTCTATTAAATATGATTACCCATAAGATTTTTAGTCTCCATTAAGATTACTCATAAGATATTTTGTTATTTCTTTCTTATTTCCCATAATATTTGATACGTTTCATATTTCTCATAATATTTTCTAATCTCTATTTAATGCTTGTTTATTTTTTGATGTGCAGGGTGGCTTTGGTTGGCCATGGGTGCTTTTTGTAGCTATAGTGCAAAGTCTATTTCTTATTTGTCCTCTTTCTTGCCTTTTCTTTGTATTTGTCCTTTTCCTTTGCCTTTTCTTTGTATTGTTGGTTGTATTTTTTTCTATTCTTTTTGTTCTATTTTGTTTTTGTGGCTGCTAATTTTTTGTACTTATGAGCATGGCCATGCTAATTTATGGTTTGATCTTTTTATCTTTTGTGTGTGTTTTTTAAATCTATTTTTCTTTTGTTCACATCTTCTTTTGGGTTCAATGGTGTGGGTTTAGGGATAATCTAGAGTGCACAAATGTAATGGGCAAGGTGAAGGAGGTATGTATGGTGGAATTTGCTTCTTAATGCATAATGAAAAGCAAAGCATGTATGGGGACGACCTTGTTTGTTTCTACATAATTATATGGTTTTATGTCCACTTTTATTTAACTCGTTTGTTGCTTCATCACTATATTATGTGGGTTTTTTGAAATGTAGATGCAGTGCACATTAAGAAAAGGTGAAGGAACACTAGAGAAATTACTATTATCTTTGCTCACTAGAGAAATTACTATTATCTTTGCTCAAGAGAGATGTGAGGCACCATAGAAAAGGTATAAGCAAAGATAGAGGGTGAGTTTATTTTGTTGCAAAACAAGTGTAATGGGCAAAGGCAAAGGAGGTATGTATGGGATAATTTGTTTCTTTATGCATAAAGGCAAACAAGGTATGTATGGGGATGGACTTGTTTGTTACTACATAATTATATGGCTCTATGTCCATTTTTATTTAAGTAATTTGTTGCTTCATCATTATATCATGTGTGTTTGTTGAAATGTAGATGCAGTGCAAATTAACAAGGGTGAAGGAACATTGATAGAATTATTAATTTCTTTGTGTGAGAGAGATGTGATAACTATAGAAAAGGTATAAGAAAAGATAAAGGGTAAATTATATTTTGTTGCAAGACTCATGATTAAATAGATGCTTATTATATTATTTGAGTTTTATGTATATAATGTGTGGTATGCAAATGTGGGTAGAGGAAGGTGGTGGAGTATCGAAGAAACTACAAAAATGTATGTTTTTGTATGGGAGAGTTGCTAATGTGTAGGAGAACAAAGGAAAAAGGTGCATTCTTTTTTGGTTTTGACATGGATATCTTCTCATTTCCCAATGCCTTTCTTTCCTCTTCCTTGTTGAGGAGTTATGATTTTTTGGTCAAATTACATAAGATGTACTTTTGGAAAATATTACTCATAAGACTTTTTGTTTTGATTTATCATTGCTCATAATATATATGTAAGTGTTTGTTTGGTACATTGTCCAGGAAATTAAAGCAGGTGCTAACAACCCATGTCCATACAAGCATAGTGGGTGAAGAGGAATATTGAGGTCATATGTATGGTTCCATCTTTGTGTATTTAAATTCAAGGCATCTTACATTATTTGTCATATATCTAATCATTGACCACATTGTAATGTAGGTAATGTAATGTGGAGAATCACTAACTAAAGTGTTGAAATGTATTTATGAGCAAGACGTTGTAGTAAACTGTGAAAGCAGAGGCACAAGTACATGTGAGTTTCCTTTTGGTGCAAATACCCATATATGATCCACTATTTACCTATAAATGATCACCCCTCTTTATCTTCTTAGGGTTTATGATTTTTAGTCTTTTTGTAGTAGAGTGTAAAGGTAAAGACAAAGGTAGAGGTGAGTCCCTTTTTTGTGCAAATTTTTTGTACGACTTGTTACAAAAGCCTTCTCATTTCAAATACAACAATCCTCCTCTCTCTTAATGCTTTAGGTTTGATTTCTTGTGCATAAGGTTACTCATAATATTGTTGGTCTCTAATTAATATTTCTCATAAGATATGTTGATATTTTTTGCAGGGTGTCCTTCGCTGGCCATCGACGCATATTCGGGTTGCGGATAGGTGTCTCTATTTGTTGTTTCTCTTTTCGTGTTTTATTTTTGTTAGTTTTGTTGTTTTTTGCGATAGTTGTGATTTTTTTTTCTACTCTTAATTTTTTTTCCTTTCACATTTGTGAGCATGGCCATGCTGATTTTTTGTTATACATATATATATATATATATATTCTTTTTATGTGCCCTCTTTTCTATTTTTCTTAAATTCATTCTTTTCTTTTGGAATTGGGGTGAGGGGGATACAGTGAAACAAGTCATTACAACTTATGTTGTGGGTTTAGTTCCAAGAGTGTGTTGGGCAAAGGCAATGGAGGTATGTACTACGGAATTTATTTGTTTACTATTATATAATTTTATCTTTGTTTTAATTTAACTCATTTGTTGCTTCATAATTATCTCATTTGTTTAAATTTAAATGCAATGTAGGTTAAAGAAGGTGGAGCACTGATGAAATGGCTGAATATCATTGTGTGAGAGAGATGTGGGGGCACTATAGCAAATGTGGAGACAATGACATAGAGGGTGAGTTATCTTTTGTGATATTGGGTGAGTTTATTCTTTTGTTTTTGTTTTTCCATTACTATCGATTTTTGTTTTTTCATTTCGGAGCATGGCCTCCTTGGTTTGATGCTATAAACCAAGTCAAATATCCTAAATAGTATTAACAACTTCATCTTCAATTGTGCCCCTCTATAAGAGTTATTTAATCAAAATGGACAAGAGATATGTGGACAACTCACCCCATGAGAAGATGTGCATTTTAAACCTCCTTCACATGCATGGATGTGTAAGTCTCTCAACCTCCCAAATGGACAATCTTCAAGTGAATGCGCGTGATCATTTGCAAATGATCATTTTCTAGTGAACAATATACAATATACGATGGGCCATATCATGTTGTAAGTTTGTAACTAAAGACAATGTGCCATCTGCAAATTGTAGAAATTTGTAGGCCTAACCTGGTTTCAGGTTTTAGAAATCACATAAGTTCAATGCCCAACCCTTCATGGTTTTATGCTGCTATTTTTAAACATGAATATATTCAAAAAAACATGAAACACATAAGCCCACTCTGCTTAAAATATTTGTTGAGAATAACACAAGCTCACCCACAATTTAACAGAGTGATTTTTGGTCCAAAGACTGGAAAAACCCTGGAGGGAAAACAAGTGAGTAGAGAGAGATTTTTATTACTTTCAAGGAAATTATTACAACATTTAATGACAGTAAGCATAGTGGACTTATCTCCCTAAATTCTTGCCCAAAATTTCTTGGAAATTGTGTTAAAGATACCCCTCGATTTTTGTGCCATCTTGCTAAGAAAGTTTAGCCAAGTTCGGTATAGTTTGGCAACAATAAATGCTGCTATCAGTCCCCTCAAATCTAGTGCCAGATAACCACTCAATTTTCTGCCCAAACTTTATTTATGTGCTGTTGTAGCAGCTCTAACAGCTCTATTAAACCCTCAAAATGATGCCCATAACTTCTCAAAATTTGTGAAGCAGTACCTCGATTTTTGTGCTTGAAATTTGCTGCTCTGACAACACAATACCAGCTCTACAATTTCTCGATTTTGTGCTTGAAATTTGCTGCTCTGATAACACAATACCAGCGCTGCAACTTCTCGATTTTGTGCTTGAATCACTCAAAAAATTGTGCATCTTCAGTCTTCAATTACTGCCCTTGAAATATGTGCTAGTACCAGTGTTATTAGGACTGCACCAGCCAGTTCAGACCGGTCTGACCGTTTTTTCAGCAAAAACTGGTTTCAACCGGTGACTTGATCCATTTTTGGCTGGTTTGGTACAGTAAAGCCATGTAGAATGCAACAAGTGGGGCCTGTTTTGCTTTTTTTTCTTTTACTTTTTATCTTAGCTAGGCACTAGCCCACAATAGGTGCCCAATATTCAAGCCTATGGCCCCGTTATCTGTCATTTTCGTCCTTTTACTTAAATTTTAAACATTACCATGAAATGACTTAGGATGTTTGAGAGTGGTTTTGACCTCATTGGATTTTACATAGAGAAAGTAGAATTTTAGATCTCACTCAAAATCCAGTGGAATTAACAGTTTTTCAGGATTTCAAGAGTGTGGGGATTGCATCGTTTCCATTGAATTCTATCATGTATGAGGGTATTGACATAGCATTTAATCAAGAGCACCAATCTCTCTATGTACCTTGATGTTAGAGGCATTGATTATTGAACTTCTCGATCGTGATCCTACTAAAAATGTACCCATTACTCAAGCAAAATCTTGAACTGACATGCTAAGTTTTTGTTATTTCTGATGTTAAATGCTCAAAGGGTGATATTGATGACAAAGATCCCAATATAGGCAAAGATTTTGATGATATGTAGGTATTTGTTGTAGCATGATTTTTTTGGATGCTAGAGGCCATCTAGGTCTTGTTTTTTGATGTATTTTCAGTTCAAGATGGATTGCACTCGGTCATATTATGGTTATGTGCACCCTTACATGCTCTATAAATGAGAACTTTTACATGCTCTATAAACGAGAAATTTGGCTTATTTGTGTATAAATGGTTTGAATTAATATGGATGCACATGAATACATGTGGTTTTCTTTAAAATTTGAATATTTTGTGTTTTTGGTTGATCGATATTTTGGTCCGGTTTTTTGGCTAGTTTTGGTCCGGTTTTGACCGGTTCCTGGTCTGAGGGGTTTACCGGTTCAATGATCAGTCTAGTTCTGATAACATTTGTATAGTGAGCGAATATAGTTGTACAGTGTAAAAAGGTCATGTGGTGAAGATATTTATACACTCTACAAATGTAGCAGAGAGGATGGATAAGTCATTTTTTCTTTTAATAAATAATTTTTTCATTCAACCTTGTTGAAAGATTTGTTGTTCACGAAAGTGTTTATCCTCGTCAGTGGTTTCATGGGTTTTTTTTTTGGTTAATCTTGTTAATGGGTGTGATATTTGAGTTTCTCCCGAAACTTTGATTAAAAAAATTTATATTGGGGTTCACATCTTTAGGGCTTATTGTGCATGGTTGTCATTGCTATAACGTTATTGGATCCATGACGATTCAAAGTATTATGATCTGGTTAATTCGTTGAGGTTGAAAATTACCATGTTAAATTAGTGTTCATTTTCAAATATGTCGAAATTTCTTGAATTTTCCCAATTTGAAATATACGCTTCACCTCTATGAGGTCATGAATCTACTTTGTAGATTCTTTTATTTGGTGCTGAAACTAATTTGTTCAATGGACTTTCAAGAAGCTTGAAATCTACCCAACACTATTTCTAGGCAAACTCAAAAATGCAAACACGAGAAAGACTTTCCACATACATTATTTTAGAGGCCCTTAAGTAAATATTATCTGAATCAATGTTATTAGAACCAGACCGATTATTGAATCGGTAAACCCCCAGGATCGGGAACTAGTCAGAATTGGACCGAAACCGGTAAAAAAACTGGTCAACCAAAAACACATAGTATTCAAATTTTGAAGTCTCTTATTTTCATCCTTTTACTTTAAGAATTTAACATTACCATGGATTGCATATCAATAGTAAAGCCATAGGCTTGAATATTGGACACCTATTGTGGGCTAGTGCCCAACTAAGACAAAAATGACAAAATGCAAAACAAGCTCCACTTGTTGCATTCTACGCGACTTTACCATATTGAACTGGCCAAAAACAATTCAAGTTACTGGTCCAAACAGATTTTTGCTTCAAAATGGTTGGACCAACCAGTTTAGACTGATTTGGTCCTGTCATGATAACATTGATAAGAATACACAGATCTGAAAATTTTTATTACCATGAAAATATAATATCAACGATTCAGATCTTTGAAGGCATCATTAAGCATGCTACAACAACATAGCAATCAACTTCCCTGTCATAATAAATCAACGTACTAAAAGAATCATGAAAGTTGCTCGATTCATGAAAAAAATCAGATCAATGATGACGAGGATAGCACAAAAATGATAAGCCTTATATTATCATTGTAATGAAAAGTAAACACAATACCCTATAGATGGCACATCAATAGAAGCAAGCATTCTTTGATCCATAGCAAACCCTTGTTGGGGTGTCCACAATCACTGCAAGACTTATTGGGTGATAGAAATCTAGAAACCAATATTTGGAGCTTCCAACAATCCAACATCACATAAATTGTGAAATCCCAAGATCTTCCACTAGTATCACACAAACCTTTAAATAAGATTTACACACTTGCATCCCACAAGCTATAATACTCCCCGCTTGCATCTCACAAGCCAAGGACCCTTGCAGTAGTATTCTTGCTTAAAAAAAAGTAATATAATCTTCTAAATTCCCCAAGTAGTTAGCATTTCCCTAACCATCCATCTTTCAGATGCAAAGTAGTTGGGCTTCGTAAAGAGATAGCCCTATTTTTATATGGAGTAAGCAGTAAGGGGAGGAATGCCAACACCAAAACATGGAACTAAATAGGCTAATTCAACTATCGAAACCCCCCAACGCCAAAACATGGAACTAAGTAGGCTAATTCAACTATCGAAACCCCCGACACCAAAACATGGAACTAAGTAGGCTAATTCAACTATCGAAACCCCCGACACCAAAACATGGAACTAAGTAGGCTAATTCAACTATCGAAACCCCCAATGGAGCACTTCTCAAGTTGTCTTGTTGTCCATGTGTGTTGGTCCTCCAAGATGGTGCACCCACCAATCAATGGCTCCTCACTTCAAGCAGTCCTTGACGGATGTGCTAGATGGATCCGATGCAATTAGTGCCTTTGTCTGCAAGCTCTAAGAGCATAAATCCCTCGTCCAAGGGGGTTAATGCATGTGTAATAAGCAGTGTTGCGAACATCTCGATGACATCCCGATTTTATCTCGTAATCACGATTTTTTTGTCCTAGCCGATGTTGGCTGGCCGATTTTTACAGATATTTTTATGGTAACTTAATTTTGCCGATGTTTGCCGATTTTTATCGATATTTTCCCAATTTTCACGATTTTTTGGTTTTCAAGACCCTTGCCAATTTTATCCCGATGCCAATGTTCGCAACATTGATAATAAGAACACATTCTCTTCAACAAGTGTGCCTCGAAAAAGATGTCAAACCATCACAAATGTGTTGACTACCACTTCAAGTGTAAATG
Organism: Pinus tabuliformis; assembly: GCA_031772625.1. Classification (NCBI taxonomy): domain Eukaryota; kingdom Viridiplantae; phylum Streptophyta; class Pinopsida; order Pinales; family Pinaceae; genus Pinus; species Pinus tabuliformis. The sequence goes on along the minus strand of CM062820.1, from coordinate 442,959,992 downwards.
AAATTTGAAATGCAATCTCCATTTTTATCCTCGAGGGAAGTATGTTTTCTGTTATAAATAATTATTGCCTTGGATTGTCGAGTTTAACTTGTATTAAAATTCTAATGTTTTGTTATGTATCTATTGTAGATGGCCTATTTTGGTGAACCTGAGTAAATGAAATACAAAATGGACTATGCATCTGTGTAAAACAAACTCTAAGGGAGGTGTGTTTTCTATTATGAATGATTGCTAGTTTTGAGATATTTTTGCCATTATTATTCCTGTGTATTATAACCCAATTCTGTCCACCTTTTTTCTTCATAGATTAGTGCTCATGGTTGTTGTTGCAATAATCTTATCAGTGTATGATGATTCTATAAGAGTTGGCAATGACCAAGGAAATGAAGTTATTCTATAGGAGCTGGCAATGACCAAGAGCAAGGAGGTATGTGTCATTAATTCATTTGTCTTTTTTTTCTGTTATTTAATTGCTACTGCGATTTATTCGTGGTCTCATATATAAATTTGCTTTGTGCAGTGAGTGATAGTTGTAGAGTCTAAGAAGTTTGAGAGGAGAAGGCCCCTTAGACAATGCAAATCAGTAGAAAGGCGAACAAAGCATCATTCAATTTACCTGAATGCATTTCGAAAATGATGGATTGCAACCTCTTCGTGCGGGAGGTGGCAACATTCCCTAGCGCCCCACACATTTCAAGTTAATAAATGAACCTTTTTTTTATTTTATTTTTTTATGAAAACATTGGTTGTATTGACTCTAAATATAGTAGATTGATTTTAGAAAAATTTTAGAAAAATTTTATCATCTCAAATTTAGCAAAGAATATAAATGTGACTCGAAGCAAGTTGATTAGAAGTTCAAGCCTCCAACCCCCTAGTTCATCTTGTATTACAATTTTGATATTTTACTATGTATCTATTGCAGATGGCCTATTCTGATGAGCAGAATTAAGTGAAAGACAAAATGGACTCTCATTTAGTTATAAAAACTATTCTAATGGAGGTATGTTTTATATCATGAATAATTATTACCTTCAACTTTTTAATTTAACTTGTATTACAATTCTAATATTTTATTATGTGTCTATTATAGATGTCCCACCTATGTGAGCATGAGTAAGTGAAATAGAAGATGCATTGCCCATCTTTAAAAAACATCCAGTGGACGAATGTTTCATATTATAAATAATTTTTCGTTTGGAAATATGCTTACCATTGCTATTCCTCTATTTATTTTAACCTGTTTCTGCCTATTTTTTTTTCCACAGGAGGGGACCATATTGCAAGAAGAATGATGTACAGAGAGATGATGTTTGCATTTCATTTTTTTGTTATTGTTTGTTGTTTTCTTTGTTGAATTTGAGCATGGCCATGCTTTGTTTTATTTGTTGTGTTATACCTGTTTTTTTGGTTTTGCAAATATTTTTTATTTTTCACTTTTTTTTTTATTATTATTTTTTTAATAATTTGTGGTTGTTTGGTATTGGTTTGGTTTGTTGGGTGAGAAAGGAAAGTGGTACGTGGAGAAGCTGAAAGAGATGAACAAGGTGAGATGGGTGTTATTGTTCATACATGAAGGTGATTTATCCTTTGTGCCATGCAATTCACTTTTCTCTATGGCTAATGATTCGATGGGAGTGGGCAATGGTCAGGGGAAAGGAAGCATGCATTGTTAATTTTTCAATCCATCTATTTGTTATTTAGTTTATTATATCTTTTATTTTTGGTCTCATACTAAAATATATTTGTTTACTTTGTATAGTGTGTGATTACAGCTGTACAATATAAGGTGGTCAGGTAGTGAAGATAGTTTATACACTTTGCAAATGTAGTAGAGAGGATGGGTAAGTCATGCTTTCCTCTTAATAATTAATCTTTTTCTTCAACCCATTGAAATATCTGTTTTTCGGATTTATCCTTTTGTCATGGTTTCATGGTATATCATCTTGTTAGTGGGTGTGATATTATTGCTTCTTGTAGAACTTTGATTAAAAAAAAAATTAATTGGGGTTCACATTTCCAGGGTCTATTATTCATCGTTGTCATTGCTATAATGTTGATAAATCCATGATGATCCATGAGTATTATCATTTGGTTAATTGTTTGAGGTTGAAAATTACCATGTAAACTTGTTAAAGCAGTGTTCATTTTCAAATATGTCTAAAATTTTTAATCCTTGGTGCTGAAACAAATTTGTTCAATGGACTTTCAAGAAACTTGGAATCTGCCCAATACTATTTCTAGGAAATCTCTGTTCAATGGACTTTCAAGAAATTTGAAATCTGCCCAATACTATTTCTAGGAAAACTCAAGAATGTAAGCACGCCAAAGACTTTACACGTACACTATTCCGGAGCCCCTTAGGGAAAGTTCTATCTTAATACACAGATCTGAAAATTACTTTTATTACAACGGAAATATAATATTGACAATTCAGATCTTTGAAAACCATAGTTTTAAAAACCAGAACCGGTGACCAGACCGGTCCACCTAATAAACCAGGTTTCAAACCGGAACTGGTCAAACCGGGACTGGTCAGATCTCAATGAACGGATCTAAAAAAAAACATGAAATAATTAATTGTTAATGAAAAAACTTAAGATTTAAAAATTAAAACCATGATTCTAAACCAATAGAGACAAAATACGCAAAATTCTCATCTATATACCATGTAAACGTGAATATATCAAAATGACACCCAGTGCAATGCATATCATCGACAAAATACATAAGCAATGAGGCTCTAAATGGCCTATAAAGTCCAAAATAAATGCTACAAGCTATGGGACCATTGGCCTACAGTCTACTACAAGTCTACATATACGATATTAGTGATCAACATTATCACTTGAAAGTTGAAACTTCTCATCATGATCAAAATCAATTGGTTGAGTTTCTACTCCCAAACTTTGCAATTGCTTGAGTCACAAACTTCTCTGCTAGTTCAGTGACTTGAGTCTCAAACTTCTGAAGGTATTCTGCCTTATTACTTCATTTGGTGCTCCACATGGCTTTACGTGGCCTCCTATCCTAGCCAAGTGTTGCTTGAACCTGTTAATACCCCTCCTTCAATAGATTTTTGGCAATATTTGTAGGTCATTTTTCCATCAATCATATCACAATGAGCCCATACAATATCCTTGGCTTTTGGAGGCATGGTGGCTAGTACTTAGCTCAAAATCTTTGTTGTTCCACTACTCTAGCAAAAACTCAACACTCTCCAAGCTCCCAATGAAACTCACAAAAACTCCAAATGAGATGTGTGAGACAAATGAGGGGGGTGATCTCCTTTTAAAGGCTTGGAGAGGGTGTTTTTGGAGGGAAACAACCCTTACTTTCCTTCCAAAACACCCAAGCTTCCAAAAAGAGTCTGTGTGGGTCTGTCACTGTCCGTCGCAACCTTGGTAATGAGCTATGCGGTTTATGACAGAACCATCCGGTTTGAACATAAATCGATTGGTTTCGTAAAAAACCAGCCGGTTTGGTTTGGTTTTTTGTGATTTTTTGGCGAAGTTAGCCCTTAAACTGAGTTTTTTTTCCTGGTTTGACCTGATTGCCTAATGAATTGGTCAGTTTGGCCAGTTTCTTATTCGTGCCGACCGGTTTTAAAACTATGGCTACGACAACATAGGGATCAACTTCGCTGTCCCAATAAATTAGCGTACTAAAACAACCTTTAAAGTTCCTCCTCGATTCATGAGAAAAATCAGACCAATGATGACAATTATAGCACATGAATCAAAAAATTAGACCAATGATGATAAATATAATACAACAATGATATGCCACCTACATTGCAAGGCGTGACAAGACTTATCCAACTTTCATTACACACACGGCCACACAACTTGTCGCATGAATGAGAACATAAATGTGGAGCAAGTAACCATACTAATGCTTTAACCAATCAATTAGTGTACTAATGATTCACTTACTTTTCTCTATGGCTAATGATTCCATGGGCGTGGGCAATGGTCATGAGAAGAGAGGCATGCATGGTTAGTTCGTCATTCCATTTGTTTGTGATTTAGTGTATTATATCTTTTATTTTTGGTCTCATACTAAAATATATTTGTTCACTTTGTATAGTGAGCGACTATAGTTGTACAGTGTGAGAAGGTTAGGTGGTGAAGATACTTTATACGCTGTGTAAATGTAGTGGATAGGATGGGTAAGTCATGCTTTTCTCATAAATAATCTTTTCCTTCAACCCGTCGAAATATTTGTTGTTCACACAATTCATGGTTTCATGGTATTATCCAATGTTGCATGTACTTGTATAAGATTCGTCTGGCTATTGACACAACGACTCATATAAGAATTGGGAACAACCCATATAAAACTCGTATAAGACTCAACAAAATATAGACTCCCTCCATTTTCCCTTTCCCTCGACCTGATCTTGTTAAACACAAGAGTGGCGAAGACAAAAGATATGAAGGATCAGCCTTGAATGCATTATTATTCACAATGATACATATTTATACAAGTCTAGTGACCCTTGATTTCACATTCCAAGTGGTCTCTTGGACTCCCGTTAACTGTTCAACTTCCACACCACCCCTTAGAGGATTACGTGTCCAACATTTCCCCCCCTTAATCTGAAGGGGTATGTATGAGTCCAAGAAGAGAGCTGTAATACAAAATGTGCAAAAATGTATGGCAACATTAGGCTGAATGTGCTTTCTGAAATGTTGGCATAAGGTGATGGTTTAAAGATGACCACCAACATTGGAACACTTAGTGCAGTTCCTGGAACGCTTCCAAATCTGGCAAGAAGCTGAAGCTATGTTGCAAAAAACTTCTAGGAACCCGACGTTTTGAGACATACCCGTACTTGAAGCTCCGAAACTCAACCATAATGTAATCATATATGAGAGCCAATATAGACTTGGTTTTCCTTCTAGATTATCATCTATGGGTCTTATTCCCTTTTTTCTTGCAAAATATTACGTTATTCACTTATATATATATATATATATGTGACGTTTCAGCCAATGTTTCCTATTTTGGGAGGTGACGTTTCTAAACATACCCGTTTCGGAAACTTCGAAACATTTTGGCGCTTCATGCAACTTAGAGCTGAAGTGTTCTACTAGAGGAAGTGTCCCTAATGCTTTGGAGAGGGAGACCTTCAACTTGGAAGAAGGGAGGTCTCAACCCCGCACATATGGTTTAAGGCTAATCACCAACCAAAGGTATGCTCAAGGGCATCTCTGTCTCTGGCAACAACTCTGAATATGGTATGGAAAGTTGTGGCTCATGCTCGCTTGATGTGGCTTTGAAGCTTGTATATGACCATCACTCCCTCCCTGTCAGAGACAAGGTGAGAAGATGGAGAAAACTCATCTGCAAGACTGTTCAATACTCTAGAACAAGTTCTGACATATGACTGAAATATCTTCTTGGTTGTTGAAGCCCATTGCCAAGAAGCGATCCACCCAAGATGAACTTTTGTTCTTGCAGGAGGCTTGTTTTTGAAGCATTTGTTTGAAGAATGAGTGGTTTTATGATAGTGTTCACATGGATGAAGATCAAAACAATGATCTTTCATATGGCCAACTCTGTCACAATGTTGACATTTAACTATTTGTTGTGGCTACTGTGGAAGAGGACCAAAACCTGGAACAACTGAAGGTGAACTGTCATGAATAAACCCAACACTATGAAACTGGATGGGCTTTGAGTAATCTGGAATATGAGAGGACACATCCTTGTGATACCCAAGACCAATTTTGTGCTTGTTATGCACAAGCTCTTTCCAAGGATTGATGATTGGCTTGGGAAGTGAACGTTGAATTTCTACACCTGTATGCAAATCCGCTTCTAAAATGGGCACTTGATCTAAATCAACCTCAACTTTACTGACTTGATGACTTGGTTGTTGCTGATAGTATCCTGTTTCAAAGTCAAATAGGGGATTGTTCTGAACAAAAACAAGTTCAGAAGGATCCCTTTTCTACTGTAACTCATCTCGCTGAAGCTGAGACTCCAGCTGCAAAAAATCAATGTTTTCTTGTGCATTTTGTAGACAAATTTTGATGTCAAAAAGAGTTCCCTAACTGACTTTTACCATCCCATCAACAATGGAATAAATTAGAGTATTCAATAACTTTAATGCATCATCAATTCAATCCATTTGACAATAATGCTTCAACTACAAATGCACTTGCTTAGCATGTAAAGTGAACTTATGAACATATATCTCAGATAATGCCAAATTGTTGCAACTTTAAAGAATGTAAACAGTGCCTAATGCTTATGAAAGTTGTTTACCAAGATCATTAACACCTGGGGTTCCAGGATCACTAATAGGAGTAACAATCTCACTCTGAAATACTTACTAAACTTGTGGAAACTTAGAGGAGCATCAATATTATACTAGTTAGAGAAGCTTTCCAGAGTATCAAATCTGAAAATTCGGCCTGTGCGCAGTATGTAAAGTTGTTAAAGCAGTGTTTGTTTTCAAATATGTTGAAATTTATTGAATTTTACCAATCTAAAATGTACACCTCACCTCTATGAGGTCATGGTTCTACTTCGTAGATTTTTTAATCCTTGTTGCTGAAAATGATTTGTTCAATGATCTTTCAAGAAACTTGAAATCTGCCCAATACTATTTCTAGGCAATCTCAAGAATGTAAACACGACAAATACTTTCAACGTACATTATTCCAAGATCGTTCACCCACCAATCAATGGCTAGATCTGTAGTTTACCACATCTAGTCCAAATTTGAGAGCGTGGGAGTTTATCACAACTGGCCCAGGTTCTATCCTCAGCGAATTGCTATATGGGTTTGGGGGTTAACCTGAGAATCACCTAATCCACATGCCCAAGAAGTTTCAAATCTTCGGTTAAAAGAAATGGTGTTTTGATTTTTGGTATAGAATGACTAGATTGGTATTGCAGAAGCAATGTATATGTATTTAATGCTCAAGCAATATCTTTCTGAAGACAGGAAAATGCATTGCTCATTTTGATTTATTTTGGATATGGAGGGATTAACAGAGACAACATATTACTATATTAGCTGTTATTGTTGGTGTTGCTGTAAAGTTGATCTCTTGTTTTGAATTGTTTTTGTAAAGCAGGTTGGAGCTGTGAATTTCTTAACCTGTGCTTGTAGGTTTGCATATTGTCCCTGAAGGGTTTAGTGGAGCTATAGTGCTTGAAGCTCTTTTGGGAAGACTATGGGAAAAGAGAGGAAGAAACTAGCGGTAGTAGGCTGGTGATGTTGGTTCCTCGCACTTTTTCCGAGTGTTTCAGGGCATTATGATGGGATGATTGTCACACAGCAGGATAATCAGGCTTGCTGAGTGTTTTAGGGCATTATAATGGGATGATTGTCACACAGCAGGATAATCAGGCATTTCGGGCCTTCAAGCGTGCCCTTGATGATCCTCAAGGTGTTTAGAAGAGCTGGAATGACAGTGGGATTGGAGCATGCTCTGAAGGATGACTTGGAATCAAATGTGTTAATGGCCAAGTGATCTCTATACAGATTCCATGGAGGGGTTTGGGAGGTCGTATTACTGAGCAAGTGGGTTAGCTCACTACACTGAGAAAGCTGAATCTTGATGACAATGTCTTAGCCGGTGCAGTGTCAAGTTCCATGGCTGTTCCGAGGAACCTAAGGGGTGTGTAACTCTTTAACAACAAGCTCTCTGGTACCATTCCACGAGGGATTGGTAATTCTCCTCCCCTTCAAGCTTTGGATCTGAGTAACAATTTATTTAGTGGGGCTATTCCTCTTGGGATTGGAAGTTCAGGCAACCTATATAGAGTTAACTTGAGCATCAACAACCTCACTGGATCATTTCCTGCAGACCTGGCTCAGAATCCTTCTCTGACATTTCTAAACCTCCAGAATAATGATCTCCAGGGCTCATTGCCTAATTCATGGGGTGAAGGAAAGCAGGAGTACCAGCTCCAGTACTTGATGTCGAGAACAATGCATTTGCTGGAAGCGTTCCCGCTCACCAGGAAATCTGATGATGGGATGATGGCATTATGATTGGATGATTGTCACAAAACAGGATCATCAGGCTCTTGGGGCCTTCAAGTGTGCCCTTGATGATCCTCGAGGTGTTTTGAAGAGCTGGAGTGACAGTGGGATTGGAGCATGCTCTGAAGGATGGCTTGGAATCAAATGTGTTAATGACCAAGTGATCTCTATACAGATTCCATGGAGGGGTTTGGGAGGTCGTATTACTGAGCAAGTGGGTTAGCTCACTACACAGAGAAAGCTGAATCTGCATGACAATGTCCTAGCCGGTGCAGTGCCAAGTTCCCTGGCTGTTATGAGGAACCTAAGCGGGTGTAACTCTTTAACAACAAGCTCTCTGGTACCATTCCACAAGGGATTGGTAATTCTCCTTCCCTTCAAGATCTGGATCTGTGTAACAATTTATTCAGTGGGGCTATTCCTCTTGGGATTGGAAGTTCAAGCAACCTATATAGAGTTAACTTGAGCATCAACAACCTCACTGGATCATTTCCTGCAGACCTGGCTCAGAATCCTTCTCTGACATTTCGAAGCCTCCAGAATAACGATCTCCAGAGCTCATTGCCTAATACACAGGGTGAAGGAAAGCAGGAGTACCGGCTCCAGTACTTGGATATCGAGAACAATGCATTTTCTGGAAGCGTTCCTCCTCACCGGCAAATCTGAGAAAGCTTCAGCAACTTAACCTGAGTCACAATCAACTTCAAGGACACATTCCGAATGAGCTTGGCAATCTTAAACAGTTCCAAGCCCTTGACCTATCCTATAATAGATTGAAGGAAGTTTCAGTGAACACCTCAGCAATCCTACTTCTCTTAACCAATTAGATTTAGGTCACAATATAATTAGCGATACCATTCCCAGCAAAATAGGAAATCTTCAGAAAATGGTAACCCCTGTGTCTGAGACACAACAATTCGACTGGACAGATTCCACTGTCCATTGGAGATATCACTAGCCTGTCATTACTTGATTTATCAATTAACAAGCTGAATGGTGTCATTCCATCTACTCTAGTAAGGCTGAGCAATCTTAAGAGCTTCAATGTCTCTGACAACCGGCTTCGTGGTCCTGTCCCATCGTACTTGGCAAGAAAATCCAATGCTACCTCTTTTGCAGGGAATTTGGGTCTGTGTGGATACGATATTACAACCCCTTGTAATCAGTCCTTATCACCAAGTGGGTCTCCAGCAGTATCTCAATCGAACTAACCGTGAAAGAAGGGAAGAATACTTAAAACTATATGGCTCATTTTAATTATTACTGGGAGCATTCTTGGCTTGATGATGATCATTGGTTTAGTTCTCCTCTTCTGTTTCTTGGGTCGGAAATCTATTGGCAAAGCTGCGGGAGAGAAGGGCACTGCTGCTGTGGTTGAAGGAGGAAAGCTTATACACTTTGATGGTTGTCTGGTATTCACAGCAGATGACCTTCTTTGTGCAACTGCATATGTAATGGGCAAGAGCACTTATGGAACTGTGTAAAAGGCTGCTTTGGAGGACAGGAATCAAGTTGCAGTGAAGAAGCTGAGGGAGCGAATAGCAAAGAGTCAAAGAGAATTTGAGACAGAAGCTAATGCTCTTGGGAAGATCAGGCAAATTAGCTTCTTGGGAAGATCAGGCATCTTAATTTGCTTGCTTCTGGGAGCTTATTACTGGAGACCTAAGGATGAAAAACTCTTGGTCTTTGACTTCATGCCTGGCGGAAGCCTTGCAACATTCCTTCATGGTATTTTTCTTACTCAAATAAGAGCACAGTTTGATAAACTTAGGTTTGCATTAAAATGTGGTTTATGTAAATGAAATTAGTTCACTTTTATTGATATATGGCCCAATCCTGAGGAAATGCACCCCGAGCGAATTGTGTTTTATATCACTCAAAATTACCTGGGAATCTCTGATGGATACTGTTTTCTTGTTTTCTTCTCCTTGGCAGCAAGAGGCTCAGAGACACCTTTGAATTGGCACACAAGGATGGAAATTGCATTTGGTGCAGGGCAAGGGCTAGCTTATCTACGCAGCAATGAGAACATCATTCATGGAAATGTCACTTCCAGCAACATCCTGCTTGATGCAAACATGAATGCCAAGATTGCAGATTTTGGCTTGTCTAGGTTGATGACAATTGCTGCTAATTCCAATGTGATTGCATTGAATGCCAAGATTGCAGATTTTGGCTTGTCTAGGTTGATGACAATTGCTTCCAATTCCAATGTGATTGCCACAGCAGATGGTTGTCTGGTATTCACAGCAGATGACCTACTTTGGGCAACTGCAAAAGTAATGGGCAAGAGCACTTATGGAACTGTGTATAAGGCTACTTTGGAGGACGGGAAATCAAGTTGCAGTGAAGAAGCCGAGGGAGCGAATAACAAAGAGTCAAAGAGAATTTGAGACAGAAGCTAATGCTCTTGGGAAGATCAGGCATCTTAATTTGCTTGCTTCTGAGAGCTTATTACTGGGGACCTAAAGATGAAAAACTCTTGGTCTTTGACTTCATGTCTGGTGAAAATCTTGCAGCATTCCTTCATGGTATTTTTCTTACCCAAATAAGAGCACAGTTTGATAAACTTAGGCTTGCATTAAAATGTGGTTTATGTAAATGAAATTAGTTCACTTTTTATTGGTATATGGCCCAATCCAGAGAAATGCACCCCAAACGAATTTGGTCTTATATCACTCAAAATTACTCAGAAATCTCTGATTGATACTGTTTTCTTCTCCTTGGCAGCAAGAGGCTCACAGACAAGACACCTTTGAATTGGCACACCAGGATGGAAATTGCAATTAGTGCATGGCAAGGACTTGCTTATCTACGCAGCAATGAGAATATCATTCATGGAAATTGCAATTGGTGCATGGCAAGGACTTGCTTATCTACGCAGCAATGAGAAAATTATTCATGGAAATTGCAATTGGTGCATGGCGAGGACTTGCTTATCTATGCGGCAATGAGAACATCATTCATGGAAATTGCAATTGGTGCATGGCAAGGACTTGCTTATCTACGCAGCAATGAGAACATCATTCATGGAAATCTCACTTCCAGCAACATCCTGCTTGATGCAATCATGAATGACAAGATTGCAGATTTTGGCTCGTCTAGGTTGATGACAACTGCTGCCAATTCCAATGTAGTTGCCACAACAGATGGTTGTCTGGTATTCACAGCAATACCACAGCGGATGACCAACTTTGTGCAACTGCAGAAGAAATGGGCAAGAGCACTTATGGAACTGTGTAAAAGGCTACTTTGGAGGACGGGAATCAAGTGGCAGTGAAGAAGCTGAGGGAGCGAATAGCAAAGAATCAAAGAAAATTTGAGACAGAAGCTAATGCTCTTGGGAAGATCAGGCATCTTAATTTGACTTCATGCCTAGTGGAAACCTTGCAGCATTCCTTCATGGTATTTTTCTTACCCAAATAAGAGCACAGTTTGATAAACTTAGGTTTACATTAAAATGTGGTTTATGTAAATGAAATCAGTTCACCTTTTATCGGTATCTGGCCCAATACTGAGGAAATGCACCCTAAACGATTTGGGTCTTATATCACTCAAAATTACTCAGAAATAATGATTTCTTCTCCTTGGCAGCAAGAGGCACAGAGACACCTTTGAATTGGCACACCAGAATGGAAATTGCAATTCGTGCAGCGCAAGGACTTGCTTATCTACACATCAATGAGAACATCATTCATGGAAATGTCACTTCCAGCAACATCCTGTTTGATGCAAACTTGAATGCCAAGATTGCATATTTTGGCTTGTCTAGGTTGATGACAACTGCTGCCAATTCTAATGTGATTGCCACAGCAGGGGCTCCTGAACTCACAAAACTGAAGAAATCCACCACCAAGACAGAGGTATACAGCTTTAGGATTGTCTTGCTGGAGCTTCTGGCTGGCGAGGCACCACGAGAACCCATGACTGCAGACAGTGAGATGGACCTTCCTGATTGGGTTGCTTCCATTATGAAAGAAGAGTGGACTAATGAAGCTTTTGACCTGGAATTGATGAATTTTTTTTCCAATTATAGCTTTGCAACTGGCTATGCATTGTGTGGACCCTGCACCTTTTGCAAGGCCAAGGCCAGATATGGAGGAGGTTGTGCATCAGCTGGAGGAAATAAAACCTGAATTTCTCCACAGCAGTAGATATAGGACTCATACGTATGATATCATAACAACAATAATTAGAAAAAATGGATTATGCTTTACCATCGCTACATTCAAAGTATTAACAAAGGGATTGATTAACAGCAAGAAATGTAACATGTAATAATGCAATTGGTTTAGCTGAGTAGTTTTTTCCTTATTTGCTATAAAAGATACTGATATTTCCCCCTTATTTGCTATAAAAACTGTGATTTCAAAAAGATCAAAGATGAATGCTATGAGGTGATCAATTGCCATGCCTACCAATGGATCTTTCCTCTTGAACTCAACTTCATATTCGTTTAAAATTGTATGAACTAAATTGGAGGCTATAAAAACTGTGATTTCAAAAAGATCACAGATGAATGCTATGGGGTGATCAATTACCATGCCTACCAATGAGTCTTTCCTGAACTCAACTTCATATTCGTTTAAAATTGTATTATGAATGAACTAAATTGGAGGAAAGAGAGGTTCCACTTCTAATTGATCAGATTTGGTACTATAAATTGAATTCTGGGTTTATTATTGTTTAATCTCGGGTTTTATAGTTTTAAATTTTATCATTTGATAATGTTAGATTTTTTTGGTTTTAATTTTTGGTTTTGTGACTCACATGTATAAAACCCTCATACATTATATCATATAATAACTATACAATACAATATATTACTATTACTATATGCTGCTTTATGGGTTTATTATTATTTAATCTCGGGTTTAATAGTTTTAAATTTTATCATTTGATAATGTTAGATTTTTTTTGGTTTTAATTTTTGGTTTTGTGACCTATATGTATAAAACCCTCATACATGATATCATATAATAACAGATTTTTTTGATATCATATAATAACAGATTTTTTTGGTTTTAATTTTTGGTTTTGTGACCTACATGTATGACCCTCATACATGATATCATATAGTAACTATACGATACAATATATTACTATTACCTTACCCTCATACATGATATCATATAATAACTATACAATACAATATATTACTATTACTGTATGCTGCTTTTGGGTACACAGTCGTTCGTTCATTCTTTTGATTTTATGATCATACAATATATATTACTGTATGTTGCTTTTGGGTACACAGTCGTTCGTTCCTTTTGAATCTATGATCATACAATATATATTACTGTATGCTGCTTTTGGGTACACGGTCATTCGTTCATTCTTTTGATTTTATGGTCATGTATTGTTTGCAGAAGTCATGTATTGTCGCGTCTGCAAATAGTAAATTATTATTCTGCAGATTCTTTTCAGCACTTCCACGGGCAGTGGCAGAGATGTGAAAATTTATACCGTGTTATAGTCTCTTGAATTGGAATGATTTAAAGTGTGTTTTTTTCTGTGTACAGTCTCTTGAATTGGAATGATTTAAAGTGTGTTTTTTTTCTGTGTACCTGAATGATTTAAAGGATGATTACATTAGACCTGCAAATGTAGTGGCAGTCTCATTGACACAAACCTCCTTATAATAAAAACCACCAAGTCTACCAATTCTCCTCATGATGAATATATTAAATATTAAAAACCAAAAAAAAAAAAAAAAAATTATTAAAAAAAATCATCACACCTATAAAACAAGTTTTGGAAAAGCTAAAATTTATAGTGATGAACACTTTCCCTATCCCTATAGTACCTCTGACATGCCCTACTAGCTTGCTTTAAATTATTATCCAATTATAAAAATGATAGTAACGAGATTGCAAAATCATGAGTTTAACACTATATTGACTTCCATAAATCTTCACTAAATGCAAAAGGCAACAAATGCTATCTTTTATATAATAACAAATTTTATGACCATTAAAAAAACAAGATAAAACTAATAACAATGTCACTCAATAAAAATAAATTCAAGTCAGCTTCCCTGCAGAGTTCACTTGCCAAGTCTACAAAAATGTAGAATAAACATAAATATAAAATTCCCAATTGCTTACTCAAAGCTGTGTGCTGGGACCCTAGTTTTAATAAATAAATAAATATTAACAACTTGACGACTGGTATCAAAATGTTACACATAACATAAAAATAAATATAAAAGTACTTCTGACATGCCCTGCTAACTTCTTCAAAATTATCATCCAAATATAAAAATGATATTGATGAGATTGTAAAATAAATGTAAGTATAAAATGTCAACCCATAACGGTGTGCTGCAGCCCGAATCATTAAAGAAAAAATAATCTTGATTACAACTTGACGTATTATCAAAATTCAAAACATAAAAATAAATAATAAGAAAAATATCTAACTGTACAACCCTATCACTCACGAGTATCTTAATGAGAAAAACTCGAGTCATCAAGAAATGATGCTATTTACACCTTGATGAACAGGGCCAACTTTTAAGGCATTTCATTTATCAACCATAACAAAGCAGTAATCTAAGCAACTATTTCAACTGAAGAATCATGAGCTCGCTTGACGAATGCTTGCCGATGCCTCTAACTGTGTGCTGCAGAATGTGTCATTAAAGAAAAAATAAATATAAGAGTACTTCAATTTAAAACATGACATAAAAATAAATATAAGAGTACTTCTGACATGCCCGGCTAACTTCTTTAAAATTATTATCCAAATATAAAAATCATATGACATTGTAAAATGTCAACCCATAACAGTGTGCTGCAATGCGAAACATTAAAGAAAAAATAATCTAGATTACAACTTCTCCTTGCTTACTGCATGAAAAGTACACAATTTGTGTGTTCATAGCTAGAGATGTCATGGATGGCGGATGAAATTTGGTGGGCTAAAATCAGAGAGCCAAATCAATTGGGTCACTTGTCACAGGGTCAAAAACCCATGACCAAATATGGTAGGTGTAATATTTGTGCTAAATCAAGTGATGCCTACATTTACGGATGGAATTTTTAGTAAGCTTATCAATCTAGAATATCATTAGGTCAATGTAATTTGTACAAAAGGAATGAACCAAAGGCACAACATATTGAGCTAGTTAAATGCCCATGGTGGGCTAAAATCATAGAAATAGATCAATTGGGTCACTTGTGTAACAAGGTTGAAAACTCACCACCAACCAATATGGTATGTGCAATCTCTGTGCTAAATTCAAGAAATGCCTATATTTATGGATGAAATTTTTAGTAAACTTATCAATCAAGAATCTCATTAAGTGAATGTAACTTATACAAACGTAATTTAACAAAAGGAATGAACCAAAAGCACTGACACACTGAACTAGGTAAATGCCCATCAGTAGTAACTAGTGCTTAAAATATTTGGTAACATATTATTTTACAAGAAAACATTTAAGTGAAAATGATATTGATCCCAATTTATTTCAAAAAGGAATTCTCACTTGTATTTTAAAATAAATTTATTTATTTTATAAATATCACATATCTTTTTCAAATTTAGATTTCAAGTATTTTTTTTTAATTAATAATTTAAAGTTTTAAAATTGTTCAACTTTTTAAAAAATTAATAATTATTCTAAAATTATTGTTATTAAAATGGTGAGAAGATAGACGTAAAAGCAAATGTATATTAGTTTGTAAAAAATAACAGTAAATTTAATTAAACAGCTACGAAGTCGCTCCAAAATGTTCCCGCCACTTCAAATCCCCTAGAACAAAACAAGTGCTTCCGAACACCAATTGGGCTCAATGGGCCTCCTTCCACGGGTGACTTAGAAGTAGAGCATCGTAGCTTGTGAACGCTGGGGTTTGTAGTCGCCTTTCCGGCGCGCTTGAGCTAAGGACGGGGTACTCTGAAGGTTGGTCGTCTGAGGATTCTTCCTGTGCTTCTACAGGTAAACGAAGCCGAAGTCTCTGTGTATTGGCTGTCGAGCTTTGCATCCAGCGGCACATTACTCGCCTTCACGTCTCTGTGCACATTCGTATCGCCACAACCCCTTTCAATATTCTGCATCTTTGCAGGCTATTTGATCCGAACAGTAAACGTCGGTCAAAGCCGTTGAAAAACAAAACGCCGGGCAGCCCAGTGGGCGCCACGTGGCGGACTGTCGGCCGCCCGATACCGCCGTCCGATGAGCGACACGTGGCGGACTGTGTACCGCCAGATCCTGCCGTCCGATGAGCGACACGTGGCGGACTGTGGACCGCCGGATCCTGCCGTCCGATGAGAGACACGTGGCGGACTGTGGACCGCCGGATCCTGCCGTCCGATGAGCGACACGTGGCGGACTGGGGACCCTATCCTGCCGTCCGATGGGAGCCACGTGGCGGACTGTGGACCGCCCGATCTGGCCGTCCGATGGGCGACACGTGGCGGACTGGGCCGCCCGATCCGGCCGTCCGATGGAGCCACGTGGCGGACTGTGGACGCCCGATCTGGCCGTCCGATGGGCGACACGTGGCGGACTGTGGCCGCCCGATCCTGCCGTCCGATGAGCGACACGTGGCGGACTGTGGGCCGCCGATCCGGCCGTCCGATGAGCGACACGTGGCGGACTGTGGCCGCCGATCTGGCCGTCCGATGAGCGACATGTGGCGGACTGTGGGCCGCCCGATCCGGCCGTTCCGATGGGCGCCACGTGGCGGAATGTGGCCCCCCGATCTGGCCGTCCGATGGGCGCCACGTGGCGGAATATGGGCCGCCGATCTGGCCGTCCGATGGGCGCCACGTGGCGGAATATGGGCCGCCCGATCTGGCCGTCCGATGGGCGCCACGTGGCGGAATATGGGCCGCCCGATCTGGCCGTCCAATGGCGCCACGTGGCGGAATATGGGCCGCCCGATCCGGCCGTCCGATGGGCGCCACGTGGCGGACTGGGGCCGCCTGATCCGGCCGTCCGATGGCGCCACGTGGCGTACTGTGGGCCGCCCGATCCGGCCGTCCGATAAGCGACACGTGGCGGAGTGTGGGCCGCCCGATCCGGCCGCCCAATGGGCGACACGTGGCGGAGTGTGGGCCGCCTGATCCGGCCGTCCGATGAGCGACACGTGGCGGAGTGTGGGCCGCGTGATCCGGCCGTCCGATGAGCGACACGTGGCCGAGTGTGGGCCGCCCGATCCGGCCGTCCGATGAGCGACACGTGGCGGAGTGTGGGCCGCCCGATCCGGCCGTCCGATGATCGACACGTGTCGGAGTGTGGGCCGCCCGATCCGGCCGTCCGATGAGCGACACGTGGCGGAGTGTGGGCCGCCGATCCGGCGGTCCAATGGGCGACACGTGGCGGACTGTGGGCCGCCCGATCCGGCCGCCCAATGGGCGACACGTGGCGGAGTGTGGGCCGCCCGATCCGGCCTCCGATGGGCGCCAAGTGGCCGACTGTGGGCCGCTCGATCCGGCCGTCCGATGGGCGCCAAGTGGCCGACTGTGGGCCGCTCGATCCGGCCGTCCGATGGGCGCCAAGTGGCGGACTGTGGGCCGCCCGATCCGGCCGTCCGATGGGCGCCAAGTGGGGACTGTGGGCCGCCCGATCCGGCCGTCCGATGGGCGCCAAGTGGCGGACTGTGGGCCGCCTTATCCGGCCGTCCGATGGGCGACACGTGGCGGAGTGTTAGCCGCCCGATCGGGCCGTCCGATGGCGACACGTGCCGACTGTGGGCCGCCCGATCCAGCGTTCCGATGGGCGCCAAGTGGCCGACTGTGGGCCGCCCGATCCGGCCGTCCGATGGGCGCCAAGTGGCCGACTGTGGGCCGCCCGATCCGGCCGTCCGATGGGCGACACGTGAGCGACTATGGGCCGCCCGATCCGGCCGTCTGATGGGCGCCAAGTGGCGGACTGTGGGCCGCCTGATCGGCCGTCCGATGGCGCGACACGTGGCGGAGTGTGGCCCGCCCGATCCGCCGTCCGATGGGCGACACGTGGCGGAGTGTGGGCCGCCCGATCCGGCCGTCCGATGGGCGCCAAGTGGCCGACTGTGGGCCGCCCGATCCGGCCGTCCGATGGGCGACACGTGAGCGACTATGGGCCGCCCGATCCGGCCGTCTGATGGGCGCCAAGTGGCGGACTGTGGGCCGCCTGATCGGCCGTCCGATGGCGACACGTGGGAGTGTGGCCGTCCGATCCGGCCCATCCGATGGGCGACACGTGCGGAGTGGGCCGCCCGATCCTCCGTCCGATGGCGACACGTGGCGGACTGTGGGCCGCCCGATCCTGCCGTCCGGATGGGCGACACGTGGCGGACTGTGGCCGCCGAATCCGGCCGCCCGATGAGCGACACGTGGCGGACTGTGGCCGCTTGATCCGCCATCCGATAGCGACACGTGGCCGACTGTCGGCCGCCCGTTCCGGCCGTCCGATAT